>JANIIA010000008.1:42202511-42215323 GCA_027478495.1 Erythroxylum alaternifolium
ATCGTTAGCTGAAAGATAGTTGCTTTTTTCATATATTATGATTTAAAACTTTAGTCTTATATTTTTCAGGTAAAAATATGAACTATTAATAAATATTTTAATCTCATTTATTCATACACATTTTGAATATAGATGGTTATAAATTCTCTAAGTAAAAAATGAGCTATTTCATTCTTACTTGGTGGATATGAGATTATACCGAGGGAAGGGTAGGAGAATATGCAATGGTTTATCTTCTAGTGTCACCGGTAAGAAAAAGGATGTAACATGGTCTTATCTTCCTATGCAAAGACATTTGAAGGAATATATTGATTATGATCTTATATTGGAAGAAAAGTTGAAGTTGGAAAATTCCCTTGAAATTCAACTAATTAATTTATTTCAAAATATCATAACAAAGTTTCTGAAAATTGTAAGTTTAAATTACGGCAACAGTCTTTTTGTAAAAATATAAAAAAAAGGTTACATACATTATGATCTTTTACATACTCCTTCAAAGTGGAGACTGAAAAGTCTTGTGTATTAGTCACGTTGTTTTTGACTTTAAAAGATAGAAATATATATTTTATTTGAATCTACACAAAAGGCAATTCCATTAAATTTGCTCAACTTATTTAAGTTATGGCTATAAAATTAATTATGTTACTACGTCGTGGTAATAACTTTGTAGGGCATGTTAATCAATTATGTCGACACGAGATTACATTATGTAAAGTTAGTGACTAATTGTGCTCAATTTTATTGTATTTCTACCTGGAGTAGTATCACATATTCATTCACTCGTATAATAATAATTGTTTTAAAAATCAAACCAAGAGTTAAATTAGTAAGATAAGAGATTTAACGTTCGAAAGATTTGACCAATATTAGATAATAATAAAACGAGTTAAAGATTGAATAAAATTAAAGAATTTGACATATGATTGAAAGATATTATATTCAAAAAAAATTAAAGTTTAATTAAAAATAAAATTTAATTAATTTATTTTAATTTATAATAAGTTATTAATTTATAAAAATTGACCGATTATTTAATCAACTGACTTAGAACTAAAAATTTTAAAATTAAATAAAAAATATATAATTCAAAATTTTTATAATTAAATCAACGTTTGAATTTTTTAATTATTTATTTATACCTTTACGTTGGATTTGGAAATTGAAAGGAAAAACAATGTAAAAGAAACGCGTGAAGAGATAGATGAGTCCAGACCTGACAGTAGATAAATAGTAACGTGACCCTACAACGCGCTTTCTGTGGACCCACCCACCCTCTCTCGACCAGAAAGCGTGACCTACCTCTAACAACACTACGATTTCAGGAAACTGAACGACGAAAGATGGGTTCGGAGGAGGCATCGGATGCGACCAAGCTCCGATAATGGATAACTGCTTAGGAAGACGCTTATACACATGCACGTGTATGTACATGACACAACCACAACACGATAACCTGCCTGTCCCAGAAAAAGCTGTTTTGGATTCTAGTCATTCGTTAACGTTATTCTAGTCATCCATTAACGTTCTCTTTCGCACCGTTTCCTGTTCTTTTCTTTATATATTCCCACCTTTACATATTCTTGGTGTGCTGGCGCATGTTGGTCTCTTTGGCTCTTGTCGTTGGTGATGGTGGTGGGGTTGTTCGTGACCATCTTTGTTACTATTACTGTAATCAACAGCGGATAGTGTTTCGGTTGTTGTTGTTGTTGCTCTTCGTGGTTGGAAAAGTTTTTATAATGTCGCAGAAGAGGCAACCGGAGGAAGGAAAGGCTCGTCCAGAAGGGAATAGTCATGAAGAGAAAAAGAGAAGATTCACATGGAGAAGGTAGGCTTTGTTTGATCTTTTCTTTTCTAATCTTTGATCTTTTTTCAATGAAATGGATCGAACAGGAAACTTTGGATGGTATTGTTGACCTGAGTTTGATATATGCGTTTGGAATTTATCAGTGGAAACGGGACTTAGTGGTGGTCGTTAATGTGGGAACGAAAAAAAAAAAAACTTGACTGGGCACCTTTTACTATTGTGTTTGAATTGTTGATCACTGTGCTTTTACGACGGTATTTTATCAGTTGCTTCTTTACATTTTCATCGGTTGGTTTTTAATGTGGACATGGTTGTAATAATTGGTGGCAATTTGCCTTCTTTTCTGAAATCATTGAATTTGATAATAATTTGGAAGGCAGTGTGACGACTATGTATTGTAGAAGGGTTAAGCTCCTCTTCGTCAAAGTTTGTGGTTATGCATCCTCCCACGCTTGATGGCCTCTAATCTATTTCTCAATTATTTATAGTGTCGTTCAGGAGGTGATGAAGATGGAAGCAGCTCAGCACTTTCTCGAGCCATTAATTCGCAGAGTGGTATGTGTGTATTGTCTTGCAGCAACATTCAACAAGCCACCTACCAAATAGAGTTAAGGGGTGTATTGTTGGATAATTTCGTTCCTTTCTTTTGTGCATTTTGTTTCTTAGGAAAGGGGAAAGTAGGAAGTTTATGCTTGACCTTCTGAAAAATATTTAGGGGTTCAATAATACAGAAATTGTCCCAATATGTATTCTTAACAAATGATCACACTATATGTTCTTAACCATCACTATGTGTTCTTAACAAATGATCACATCATGCTTGGCAATATTGCCATTTCCAGCTGTTGAACCTTGTGTGTGTGAGCTTGGGATGCAACATAGATTGATGCCAAAATTTGAAAATTAATCATCAGAAATCTTAGACCATTGTGGAATGCAAGCTATGAAATTTTGACATACAGCAAGGCAACAGCATAAGTATGAAACGGCAAAGAGTTGCAAAGGAATCAAATAGTAAAAGGATACCTTAACAAGAGTCATAAACAAAGCTTTCCTGTTAAAGAACATTTTTATGAAATTGTTTACTTCTAAGATCGAAGATCTTGTGTAAATGAGCGGAACATTTTACTTTTTATGGTTGAATAGCTATCATATCTTGAGTTTGTTGATGTCAATAGAATTTCAAGTTATGATATCATTGTTGGTACTCCTCTGATATTATTTTTACAGGTAAAAGAGGAAGTGGAATCAGCTCTGAGAAGACATTTTGTCAACTTGAAAAGGTAACAAACAATGCTATATGTATATACTTACGCATATATATTTATATATGCTTGTTTCATTTCCATTGTTCTTGATGGAGGGTGAGAATGCAGTGTGTTATTTCAAATTTGCAATATTCAGTAACCTTGCAATGTGGTTGTGTGTCTCATGTTTCACCTCCTTGATCAGAAACAGTGGAAAAGATGTAAATTCTTCAGAATCAAAAAGCTTGAAATTGCACTTCTCAAACAACCTTTCTCTTCCAATATTCACTGGAGCGCGAATTGAAGGAGATGAAGGTTCTCTAAAAGTAGTCTTGATTGATACATTTACTGGGAAAATTGTTAGCTCTGGTCCTGAATCTTCTGCGACTGTGGAAATTGTTGTTCTTGAGGGTGATTTTGATAGTGAGGAGGGTGAAAATTGGACACACGAAGAGTTCAAGAATAACGTTGTCAGAGAGCGGGAGGGAAAGAAACCCCTACTTATGGGAGACGTGCTTCTGAATCTCAAAGAGGGGATTGGTTTAGTTGGTGAGGTTTCGTTTACAGATAATTCAAGCTGGACAAGGAGCCGCAAGTTCAGAATTGGGGCAAAAGTTGTTGAAAATTTTGACGGCTCAAGAATACAAGAGGCCAAGACTGAGTCCTTCGTTGTCAGGGATCATCGAGGGGAATGTGCGTACTTGTTTACACGTACTATAACTTGTTAATACATAATTTGTAATTCATGTTTTCTGTCATTATGAGACCATGAATTAATTGATTTTTGACATTTACCATGCCAATCCAAAGAAGAAATCAGAATACCAAACCTGAGAAAGAGAATAAATATTTTGTGGTTCCAGTGTGTGACCATTGTCTTTTATCCTGCAGTATACAAGAAGCACCATCCCCCGTCACTTTCTGATGAAGTGTGGAGATTAGAAAAGATTGGGAAAGATGGAGCTTTCCATAGGCGATTGTCAAGGGAGAATATCAAGACAGTGAAGGATTTCCTGACCCAACTGTTTCTGAATCCTCCAAGACTGCGCCGTGTATGAATTTTCTAAAATTTTTCATTTCTAGCATATAATACTTTTATTACTCGCTTTGTCATTTAAGGTCTTGATGCATATTACGATTATGATTGGCTATTTGCTTAGTGTGTTGGATGAGTGATTCTGGCATTGGTTTACCTTGTTAGAAGATATAGATAACTGCATCAAAGGTTACTCTTCTGATATTAAATACTTACAAAATCCCATTTATAGTTGATATTTTGTTTTTCATCTCAAATTATGTTTACTTGAATGGTTGGAGGGACAACTGCCATTGCTTAAAAGGGCATACATTTCAAATGCTTTTATATTATGGTGACTTGACTGATTAAGATAAATGCAGATTCTTGGCACAGGCATGTCTGCTAAAATGTGGGAACTTACTGTGGAACATGCCAGGACTTGTGTCATAGACAAAAAATTATACTTGTACTGTCCTCCCGGTTCTCAGCAGAAAACAGGTGTGGTCTTCAATGTTGTGGGACAAGTCGTAGGACTACTTTCGGGATGCGACTGTGTTCCTATTGATAAGCTGTCTGAAACTGAGAAGGCACGCTTTTCTTATAAACTCAATTTTTCGTTTGACTTTATCAGTATTTCATACATCTTTTTTCTCGTTAATTCTGGCTCCTTATGTTCAACTCTGCCTTTAGGTTGAAGCTCAAAGGCTAGCAATTACAGCATTTGATTGTTGGGAGGATGTCTTGTCTCTTGATGACGAAGCCTCTCTTTCAAATGGCTCCTTACAATTGTCTGATATTTCTTACACTTCGAGCACATCCTTGAAAGAGAATTCTGATGGAGGCAAGATTTTATCATCATCAGGAATCGATGGATTTGATTATCAACATCCAAGCTCATCTTCGCCTAACATGTATTCTGTTGGGGGTGCAAGTACTATGGATGATTATACATTGCATAGTATCGAAAATATGGATCTTAGATATGATCAAACTTTGAGCTTCTCGGACCAAGTCTCAAATCCCCTCATCTGTGATATTGATTCCCTAAGTCAGGCTTTCTGTAGTGAGGATAGTCTGCGATATTTTGACTCAGATCTTCAATCCCAGAACCTTGGTTTGGAAGCAACAGCTGATTTACAAAGTGCTGTTGATCACTTCATCTTTGGACGCAGTACAGCAGCGGTTGATAAGGCTCAGAAAAGATGGACTAAGATTAATAATGTTTTCAAAGTATTTTCGGCTCTAATGCGTGTTATGAAAAAGTCGCGGTGAAGGATTTCATGGATAGGCGGCGTGCATTCGCAAAGCTGTAAGTTACAGGTATAGCCATCCTGTAAGCTTAGTTTGATGTAAAGAGACTCTCAGAGATTTTTTTCTGCTGTAGATTCAGCAGATTTATGATGATGTATAATTTTATGTTTTCATACTTCTTGTAAATGAGTAGTTTGTCAAAGTTAGGCTTTCTTTAGTCTTTTCTTCCCTTCTTCAATTAAAGCTCGAATACAAGCGCGGGCCTGGCATACCCTACCATGCTTGATATTCTGTAGCTTTCATGTTTGTTTGACTTGTATCAATATTTTAGGAAAGGCTTGATCTTTTTTGTCTTTCCGAATCTTAATATTTTATCAGCTTACCGGTATTTGCACTTCATTATGTGGGTGTCTTATGATCACTTTCTTTCAGGAGCATAGGAATTCAAAACTATCAGACGGCAAATTTTCTGATCTACAATCTACATGCAGAAGATTTACATTGCTTTGAAAGTTATGTTCTTAGTAATCTGAAAAAGTAAAAAAGGCTGAGCAAAAGAAAGGAAAACACTCCTGAAACTTTGATGCTGATTGCATTTCTTGGATGACTTGAGTGAACCACATCAAATGCAGTGCATAAAGGGTAACTTTTCTATCAATGTCTGGGAATGCAAGTCCAAATTAATAATTTGCCATACCACCATTTTTGAGCAAGTCTGCTGATTTATTAGGACATAACAGAATGGTAAAAAACGCACAAACTTATGAATTTTTCTTACCTTCTTTTTATTTTCAGTCTTTTCTGTTATGTCCTAAAACACACAAACTCCCTGTAGCCTGGAAATAAAAAGCCATTGCAGGAGAAAGGTTTATGCTAAAGGAAAGTACAGTAGAGCAATAGTAGACATTGAAAGGGAGTGAAGAGGCATGAGCAGTGTAATTACCAGTTTGATTGCCCGAACACCATAAATAGCATCAGCCAGTGTTCCTATCTGTAAATACGATGATTTTCTGTCATTGGTAACAAAAGCTGTAGCTGCAAACGAATTGCTCTATATCTAGAAACTAACGTTCTTAGAAATCGATTCTTACAGGTTCGTTTAGGTGACGGCATAAATCCATTCAATACCAACTAGTTCATATAACGTCCCGAATGCCTGCAGAAGTTGTCGTAAGAAGAATCACATGTTCTGGATGGCTCACTTTATATTTCTCTGCAGAATATAAGTAAGCCTATCCAAGCCTGTTTGCTTGTACATGTGTAGTATTTTTTTCACATTAGTAATGGTTGTATCAATGGAATCCACTATCAAAACACAGATGTTCGATTAGAGATTAGTGATTCACTTCATTCTGAAGTTCTTAGGCAGTGTTGAGACTAGGCATGACAATGGCTCAAACTTTTTCCTGCACCCAAAATTCAATCTAAGACTTAAAATTATTTAACTAGACCCGAATTCTACCCAAATCAGCAGTCAAAGCTTAAACTATTGTTGTCATGCTTAAGTGAGGGCTCAATATCAATTAGCATATAGTGAAGGGTTTAACTGGCTTTAATTACTATGCTCATAAATTGACCAACCTTAAGTTTGAGCTCCAAAGCAAACGTATAATGCTCGACTTTTGAAGTTTCCCAGATATCCATGAAGATATGGCTCCCATTACAGAAAATGGGAATTAAAGGGCCTCACAGAAATAAAAAAAACTTTAATTCTGTTTACATCTAATATATCTTAACTATATGTACACCTCCTCCGTGAACCCCACCATCCCCACCACTTTCCACCATTATCTGCAACACCGTCACATGGAGCTGTGGCGCTCCCAAAAATTCCTAAGCCACAATTATCAAAATAGTTCCCAAAACATACTATTAATCATTAAATTCCGAGAATTGTTTGTCAAAAAAAAAAAAGTTATACAACACAACTATTAAAACTGCCACATTAAAAAAAAAATACAATCAAATAACTTTCCTCAATTAATCTCTAGCTCCACCTAAACTCTACTCTGTCAGTCCCGTACATTGGAGTTGTCAATAATCACTTGATCTCCTAAAAAATTTAATAGCAAGGAGTTAGCTACCTACTTAATAAGGATAACCGACCGTACCCTTAAAATCAAATAACATAATAAATAATTATAAAACTTAATCCACCGATTAAAACATACATATAATACAAACATACACAACATTACTCAGTCTAGTCCAAACAATTATCAAACATCTCAAAAATTTTACCAAACAATGATTACCATAAATATTAATTTATAACTACCATTTATGCTTTATTCTATTATTAACTGAATTGTCTGGGCCCTGCTTAACCTAGTAGGCTTACATTCAATTTTGTGCCGACTCATTTCATCTCATTATAATCTCTTACCAAGTAGAATCGTAATTAAATGTATAAATATCGACACAAGATACCTCAATATCTCAATCTCTGTTGGTACCTCGGTACAACTCTAGTACCTACCCATCGATACAAGGTATCCCCAAGACTTAAGATATTCAGGTACTACTCTGGTACCTAATCATGGGCACAAGACATCCCTAAAACTCAAGATGCCACGTTATCTGCTCAACGGATAGATACCTAGCCACCCTCGCTCTTCTCTAAACAACTTATCAATTTATGATAATCAAATGTAACCTTAGGCAAGCTACCAATTCTCAATTTTAACCAATTATTGACAACATATTATCAACCAATCTCTATTTAATTAACACATTTACCGTCAAATTAAGAAGCAATACACCTTAATATAAAATTGAATCACCTTGTACTACATTAATTATTTGATAAATAAAATAAACATAAATTATATATGCAACTATTAATCATTACTTAAAATTAACAAATAATACACCTTAATATAACATTGACTCACCTTGTACTACATTAATTATTTGATAAATAAAATAAACATAATTAATGTATGTAACTATTAATCATTAACTTAATTAATGATTAATTCAAAATATCAATCACTAAAAAATAATTTATTAACAACAAAACAGTACGATATTATAAGAGTACAATCCAAAGTTATCCTTACCTCGATTTTAGACTCAAATAGTTGATAGTCCCAATTACTCCTTAATCAAACTTTTAAACCTAGAATTTACAAAATTCTATTAGACTAATTTATGAAAAATTTCAACTCAAATACACTTAATAATCCAACATTATTCTCTTTTCTAATCTATTCTTAATTATAGAAAAAATATATCTTTACTAACCTAACCACATAATTACTAAAATATCCTTAACTAATTAAAAATCCTATTTCACCCTCATTCAATCCAATTAATACCAAAATGACTTTCTTGGAAGTAAATTCCAGATTTACCCCCTTACTCTTTGCATTTCTTATTATGCCCCTTCATGCAACTTAAATTTTCAAAAGATGTCATCTTCTTCACCCTCCCCTCTTCTCCTATCTCCTCTTCTTTTATCATTTTTTAGCCACATTTTCTTCATTTTTATCCTTTCATGCAACTTTAATTATTGTCCTAAACAATCACAACATGCGAACCAATTAGGATGACCAAAATTCACAAAAAAAGACATAAAATGGCAACTGAAAATTTACCAAAGTGTTAAGGGGTTTTGAAGTTGTTAACCTCCACAACTTTCTCCCAATTTTATGCAAAACAAACCCAACGAGAGAACACATAAGAGAAGTGTCACATGCAGGACAAAATAGTGCATTTAGACACACTTACCAGTTGGAATAGTTGAGAGAAAAGATGAAGAAGATGATGATTTTCGTTGGTTTTTCTCTATCTTTGCAGTTGATAGTTTTCATATGTGTTTAGAAGTATAGGCTAGGTTGTGAGTAAGTTTATGTTAATGATGGGCTTTACAGGAGCTCTAACTCCGCATTCAATCTTCGTAAATGAAACTCCTGTTTTTTGTCAATTTTTTCTCAAAATCCAATTGAAGCTTTTTGTCTGTGCTAACGCACAAAACCATTTACCTCATAGCAAAGAATAGAGTTAAAAATCAAACTTTGGTATTGACAAATCTTCCTGATGACAAGAATTTAAAGGTTTTTCTCTTTTTTTTGAAAACAACAAGCTTTATACATATATATCAGTTAATACAAGTGGGAGATGATGGGGTTTCGGTTGCCTTGAAACTCGAAAGAGAAAGAATTAACCAAATCCACTTAATGGAAAATGCCCAA
This sequence comes from Erythroxylum alaternifolium, assembly GCA_027478495.1. Classification (NCBI taxonomy): domain Eukaryota; kingdom Viridiplantae; phylum Streptophyta; class Magnoliopsida; order Malpighiales; family Erythroxylaceae; genus Erythroxylum; species Erythroxylum alaternifolium. The sequence continues at coordinate 42,212,028 of JANIIA010000008.1, forward strand.
AGTTGTCCTTGCTCAAAACTTGAATTTTGATTTTAATTAGTCTTGCTCATTATATCATTATATAGTAGTAGTGATGCATGAGCATTACAATGAATTTGATTGATTTAGGCACGTCGACTCTTAGAATATGTGGTTTGAGCTTAGATCTAACTTCGAATAACTTGTAAAAAGTGATTATTTTAAACACGATCATTTGAAATCGAACTTAGATTCAATTTTTTAAAATTTAGATTTACTTAATATTTGATTAAATTAAATTAAATTTATTAATTTTTGATTAAGTCAAGTCATATTTGAGACAGGTGTAGAAAAGATTCATTATTAATTTTGACGAAATATTCAACTTTATTGTTGAGCATAGGGAGAATCAGATATGGGGGTGGAGAGAGGGAGCTAAGGCTTTGGTGGAAAAGTGGTACATGTGGCAGTGGAAGGTGGTGGCAATGGTGGAATTGATAAATGAGGTGTCTGCGATGAGCGGCAATATGAAATTTTAGTGAACACAGACCAAAGAGCGTAAGGGTAGTAGTTTCGCAAACTTTTCAATTTTATGTGGTTGTCTCTTGCACAAATAAAAACAAAACTAATCAAAAGCGAAATAACAAATAACATCAGAAATTTGGTAACGTAGTTCGGCACTCCTTGCCTACGTCTACGGGGCCCTCACCCAGATTAATTCTTTCGCCAAAGTACAATAGAATTACTCAATACTTTACTGAGCCGATACCACTCAACCCTTGACACTATCTCTTAACCTCACTTTCTGTGAAAGATTTTCACACCTAATAACACGACCGATTCGTGTTAACCTCAATAAAAGATTTTTTCTAAACAACTATAATTAAAAGATAATTAATCAAAATAATTCAAGTGATCAATTAACTAAGAGCAGAACAATAATACACTTGAGATAAAAGAGAAGAACAACTTCCCTAAAATTTCAGCTCCACTGAAATAAATTTGGAAGTCATTGCAACAACAATGGGAAAGTAGTCCACCTAACAGCTACTCCACAAATCTTCTTCAATTAAGCCTCCAACAAATTAAATAGATATCACGCACAACCCTTTAATTAAACACCCAGCCAAAACCTTCACCAAGTGATAATGGACTGTTTTCGCAAGAGCTGCACGCAAATCTCAACACCCCTTCAATTGTGTTTTTCAAAAATCCAATGAACTCATACTACACAATTAATGCAACACCACCTGATTCACTTATCCCATAATAGATACTTACACGACTCTAACAATGAAGACCCACACTCCAATTACATAAATATTAGCCGTGGGTCACACACTCACGCACCCCACCAAGCAAAAGTCAGTCGTAGTTCTTTTTCAGAAAAATAAAAACAACACACCCTCGTATGTTTTCCATAAACCCACTTAATTCACAATGAACTTACGGCAATTACCCTTTTGCCACTCATTCACGTAAAGTAACTTAATTCAAAATAAAATTTCCAACCATACCCTTATTTTTTCATCATACACGTAAATCAAATTTATTCAAACTAGAATTCTCTTCAATATCCTTTATCAAATACCCATCTATTCAAGATAGAATTCTATTCTATCTAAAACATTATCCAACTAGGTTTTTGAATCCAAGATAGTAAAGAATATGCCAATTTAAAGAAATATTCCAAAATAAAATAAAATAGATATATTTAACATATATTTAATAGGTTTCGACGAGATTGAGAATCTTTACTCTTTTGCAGACTCTATAATAACATAAAAAACACAAAAGTTTTTTTTAGAATTTAAAAAATTCATTAATGAAGAAATGTTTACATCAGGACAGAGGTCTCTCACGTGGGATAGACAAAAGGCAATTTGCTAAAACGACAACGTACAACAACAATAATTAAACGCACAATAATAAATTTTAGACGAAGACGACGACATCCTACATGACGAATTAAACAAGGATGTTGAATAATAGGGGTATAATGACCTCCATCTGCTAGGAGACCTTGAGAAGCTTCTAGAGATGGGAGGGAGAGGAGATAACGAAGCTCTGGCAATTTAGATGATTATCTCCCGGTAGTTCGACTATGTTTTGTGTTGCATCAAGTCTCTCAAGCACAGGTAAACATAAACATCTTCTTGATTACGATGTTTTTAGAGATTAGGGTAAACTTTTTCCATCCCTACAAACTTTATTCTGACAAACCTTTCTGTGTTAGGGTTCAGTAGGAATGATCTTCTCTGCGGGGGTCATCCTCTTTATGTCATTTCCTTACTGCATTGAAGATTGTCAGAAATGATCGTTACTCAGCTAATTTTATGACACATTATATTATCCTCCTTTTAAGATGGGTCTTCACAAACAACCCTCTTCTATTTGATAACAGGGACACAACAACTATCCATCAAGCTTAGATCAACTTGTATAGAGTTTTCCTTAGAAAGCCCCTTCCTTTCAACCAAGTAAGTACAGAAGGCTAGTACTTCAATATTTTCCGTGTATGTGTATTTCTGAATTGCTAGAGAAATTGAAATGTTTTGTTTTGTGTTGATCTAAACTGATCTGAACAATTCTGAATCCATGGATTCCTCGATGGTAGTTGATTTGCCTTATTGCTGAATTGTTGCGTATTGAACTATTTTAGACTAGCCCCTTAATTGTATGTGTAGTTCTGTGTAACTAGCATTTAGGAAGAAATAGCGAAGACTAAACTCTCCATGTAAGAGCTGTTCTTCTGCTACAGTGGAGGTTCAGCTGATGTATAATCAGTTGTTCCATTATACTAGCTAAGGTGAGATAAGTAAGAGAGATTTGAGAGTTAGATCTCTCTGAATATTCTATTATTCCTCTCATTCCATATTTCTTGAGCACATATAGCAACCGAGATCAATAGGATGACCCTATCAAATTTAGAAGCCTATTAGTGAGGTAGATCTAGTAGGATCTCAGAAAGTCTTTTGTAATTTAGACCAGTGATACAAAGGGTAGAGATTTTAAACCAGATCACATTTGCGAAAGCACTCTCGAAAAAGAGGTAATCTTTAGTTTCATCCTCAATATTACATAGAATACACCTTTTTGAGGAGGATAAGAACTTCAGCCTATCTATAGTGCTGATGCTGTTCAGCATAGCTAGCGAGAGGAAGAAACAGGTTTTGTTCCAAATTATAAGGTGCCATTCTCCCTTATTTATTGACCCAACTCTAAGCTTTTTAGCCTCCCTTGTGGTTATAGCCAAAACTAGAATCCCATTCCATAGGTAAATATCACTCTCCTTAAGACTTCTAAACTATGGAATGGACAAGTGTCTGATTTCCTCT
>JANIIA010000008.1:42215423-42237995 GCA_027478495.1 Erythroxylum alaternifolium
GATAATAAAGAATATGCCAATTTAAAGAAATATGCCAAAATAAAATAAAATAGATATATTTAACATATATCTAAAAAAAGATTTTAGACAGTGATCAGGTTTTTGTTAGTTAAATTTAACTTAAGATAAAATTATATTATTTAAGTTAAATTAGATTTATTACATTTAAATAAATTTGTTAAATATAATTGGAAATTAAAAATTAAGTTAAGTTAGATTAAAATATATAGATCTTATAAGTTATTTTATCATGTGTACACCTCATGATATACTAAAAATCGAATTCAACAATTTTGGTTTTGTACCATACCAGCTGGTATCAACTGGAAGGTATTACGCTGATCAAAAAATGGTGCGAAACGATTTCACTTGATACCCATCAAGACCTGTTTGCAAAAATAAAAAAATTAACAAAAAAATTCCTCCCCCTCCTCAACACTCTGCTTCTACCTCCCTCTCTCATTTCTCTCTCACTGTCTCACTCTCTCTCTCTCTCTCTCTCTCTCTCTCGGTTCTCCTCTCCGATGATGACTCTCTACTCTCTCCGACGATGACTCTCCTCCCAATCTCCGACGACTATCCTCTTCGGCATGTCCACCCACACTCCTTCCACTTTCCTCACAGTCACGTAACACGCCACCATCCACTCTCCTTACTGTGTTGCACCACGCCACCGGCGGCCACCATTACTCTCCGACATCGCTTCCATCTGTCCATCAGTGGCCACCGCTGCTAGAATCGCCGAATCTAGATTTTCAATTTTTTAGATCCATATCCAAACCTAACCCAACCCGAATTGATCTGAACTAACTTGACATTTAATTGCATTTTTTTATTTTTTGGTTCTATTTTTGCTTAGAAATTTGAATAACAATGCATTATATTTGTTGTACATGTATGATTTGTGATGGTTGGAATTGTTGGAACTTGTAAAAAACTTGGAATTGTTGGAAATTAGAATTGTTGAAATTGTTGGAAAATTGGAATTGTTTGTGTCAGTTGGAAAATTTGAGTTTGAAAGTTAGAATTGTTTGTGTGAGTTGATTTAATTTCGATGTAATCTAGGCATTGTCAATTTATGAAGAAAATTAATGGATTGGAAAATTTGACTTTGAAATTTAGAATTGTTTGTGTGAGTTGGTTCAATTTTAATATAATTTAGATATTGCCAATTTATGAAGAAAAATAATGCACTGGAAATTTTGGGTAAGAAATTACGAATGTTGATTAAAATTGGTGAATGAAAGATCGTTAAATCAAAGTTGAAAATTAAGATTTTGGTAACAATATTGATTAAAATTAGTTAAGAAAACAAAGTAATTATAAGCATTATAAATTGAATTGTATAAGTAAACAAAATATATTAGTTTAGAATTGAATTATGAGATTACATAAAGTAAGGTGTAAACTTATAGTTGTGAGTTATGGTTGAAGTTGAATATGTTATATCTGCGAGTGTATGTCTTTAGTTTATAATTGAATAATGTAATCATATAAAATGAGTTATATTATGTAAAATGTAATGAATCGTTGGTTTTTGACTTATTGGTGAATTGTGTTGGATGAAATTGAATTGTGTATGATGTAATCATACAAAATGAGTTATATTATATAAGATGGTTATAGATGCATAGTTGACTATATTTTTTACACCCATATTTGGTATATTTTGCTTGATATTCTATACTTTTGTTGTATATTTGGTACTTAATATGCTCTATGTGTATATAGATTATAATTACCTTCATGGACTTAAAAGAGAAGAATTCGGACAAAAACACAATGTAAAACGAAGATTTGATGCATAGAAGAGATGCCTAAGCCTTACCTACCTAGCTTGATTTAGTAGTTATTATTATTATTATTTTTTTATTTTTATTTTTATTTTTATTTTTATTTTTGTTGTTGTTGTTGTTGTTGTTGTTTTCTTCTTCTTCTTCTTCTTACTATTATTATTACTGCTACTACTACTAATACTACTAATAGTATTATGATTTTTATTTTTATTTTTTGTTTTTTGTTTTTTGTTTTTCTTTTCATATGGATCATATGAAAGCCTCTCTACTAGCTAGGAGTAAGGTTGTGTACTACTAGGTGGTGGTGTTGTTAGATTAGAATTAGTGCAAGCATTTAGAAACATAAGTAATTCATGAACAATCTAGTTAGTACTTTTGATTACTTTAATTTATTTGTTGAACTTTCTTGAAATTGGAAATTTCTTAACATGAGAGTGATTGAAATTTGTTTTCTTGAAGAGAAGCAAAAAGTTAAGTTTGAAAATATTCGATATACATAAAACATTCATAAATTTTACTAGTATTTTATTTTGTTTTATGCTTAAATTGTGTTGGCTAAATTAGTTTATATTATGTTTCTAGATAATTGAGAAGATGTTACCTTACGATGAGTTATGTCAAGAATTTGGAGAAGATTACAAATGAAAACAAAAATTCTTGTTAATCATAACCATATGTCAGTTTGTGCTCATCTTAGAAAATCTGAAGATAAAAAATGAATAGATATATGGATTCAAGGGATACTCGTCTGACAAAAAAAAAGTATAAAGATATATACAATATGAGACGTGTTTGTGTCTCGCCTCATATATTTACCTAAGATATGGGTATGTCCCTCTCAAAAAAGAAAAAAAGAAGATGCATGGTCATGTTCTAGATTGTATTCACGACGGACAAAACATATAAAAGGTAACAAAATCAAAAGCTTATGGTTAGTATTTGGGAGAGAAAACAACTATGTTATGATAAGCTTGACAACCATTTTTAATAGAGAAAAAATTAGATATCATCCCAACAAATCAAAGCTAAATGACATACAAAGATTTCATCTATAAACTCTTTCTACTTTAATGTCTTTTATTTTATTATTTATATGTGTTTGTGTATAGAAGATGTGTGACTAATTCCTCTATATGTTTAAACAAAAAGAATTATAGTTATTGCATATATTTAAGATTGATTAAATTTATTTATGAAGTGATAAATTTATTTATGAAGTGAGATATGTTTTTATGAAACATCTTTAAATATTCGTAAAATAGGTTTAATTTAAACTATCGATTAAAGCTAATATTAATTTGAATATGAAAAATTTGAGAAAAAACTTTCATTTAGTTGATTACAACTTAGATACATAAGGTGATGGAGATAATTTTTTTTAATCTTCTAGTGTTAGGGTAAGTCTTTCACAAAAATGTATATTACTTAATGCACTTTTTAGATTTTTTATCTGGATAGAAATATGAGATAATCAATTGAAAATATGTGGTTATAATTTAGAAAAAACAAATTCATAATTTAAAAAATTCTCAACTTAGATATTAAAATCTTTCTAAATATTTAATCTAGACAACAAGATGGAGCTAACGAAAATCTTATTTACACATTATACAAATAATATGCTAGAGGACTATTAAACAATGGTTCTAGTTGATGGAAAAGAGACGTGGGAGATAAAAAATTGGATGAAGATAAAGCTAGAAAGTTGAAAAAGAAAAAAGAAAATAAGTTTTATTTGAAGTTTGTGTAACTCGTAATATAGACTTTATTATGTATCCCGAATTGTTTATGAAAGGGTTAAAGACGAAGGAAATGTGAAATACCTGATTTCAGTTCCATCTCGACTTCTAAAGCAGTTTTCGTGGCTAAAACGAGCTCCAATCTCTCAGGATCTTCACGACAATCGTTCACCGACACATGATTAACACCTTTCTACAGTTTCTCTATATGTAAGTACTTTTAACTACGAATAATATGAGCAACTATAAGAGACCTTAACTTTTATATATAGCTTTCATATTAGGCTTCCCTATCACAAGCCTGATATGAGTCTGATCCACATTAATCGGGATCTATTTTCCTCCCGAGCTTCGACCGATTGATTTAGATAATTTATTACACCACTTTATTACCCTTATCGAGATCAATTTACGTAACTTAACTGATAAATTATCAAAAAGCCAAAAGTTACAATTAATAGTTGTCCAAGTAATAGGAAAGGACAAAATTGTCCAATATTCTCCCCCTTGGAGAATTATTAATTGTGGTTTTTTACTCAAGTTTAAAAATTAGTTTAGTTAAGTCATGCTGCTATATTAGTACTAAATATCTAATAAAAACATTTGATAAAAATTAAAAACATTTGATCCAAAAGTAATGAAAGTCTAACATTCCATCCTACAAGGCTTTCGATATCGAAAAATATCAAACACATGTATTATGTATGACACAGGTCCAATATAATCACAAATGTCTAATACCTTACTAACATGAATGAGAAAATATTGTGTGCCAAACTAGGATGATACTTGTATGATCTAATACGTATTGTTTTCATTTGTAGGTTTCGATTTCTCTAACTTTATGCTCAACTGCATGTGCTAAACTGCAACAGAGAAATCTTGTTTTCTCTTACTAAATGTTAAGCAGCATTAGAGAAAACCTTTATGTTCTCCAACTAAATGCTGAACTGTATTAGAGAACCTTTATAGGATTATACCTTATATCCCCTATGTCATATCAAATTTATGAATATCCGTACTAAACTGTATGGTCGAAATGATATAAACTCAAGGTCAATCTTTATATATGCCCAATGACCTTTAAAATGCTTAAGATCAACACAAATCTTAAGGCTTTCATATGTATTATGACTATACACAATAACAGTTATTACTGAGGATAAAAAAATGATCATCTATATTAATAAATAGCCATAATGTCATAATACATTAAAATGTACAAACATTTAAAGAGCAAATACAATGATCCCTAACTACTACTATCTAACGACCTTAACACGCCCATACTGGATATATGTTTAACAAACACTAGTGAGCGAAGTCCTTTAGTCAATGAATCAGCTAACATCTCCTCAGTCTTGATATGCTCTACTTCGATGTCACCTTTCTGAATCAACTCCTTTATGGTTAAGTATTTGACCTCTAAATGCTTAGACCCTGTGATATTGTTACTGAACAACACTGCAGGAAGATTATCACAATATAATTGAATGAGTCTAGCTATTGAATCTACCATAGACAACTTAGAAATTAAGTTTCTAAGCCAAACTGCCTGTATAGCAGCTCTATAACAAGCAACAAACTCTGCATGCAAGTTCAAGGAAGTTATCAGTGTCTGTTTGACACTCTTCCACAATACTACACCATCTACCAACATAAAAATGTACCCTGAAGTGGATTTGCGATCATCCAGACACATAGCAAAATCAGAGTCTGTATACCTTTTGAAGTTTAAATCGTTGACTTTTCTGTATGTCAACGTATAATTCTTGGTATCCTTTAGGTATTTCAACACTTTTTTAACTGCATTTTATTGGTCCACACCTGGGTTAGCCAAATATCAACCCAGCAGTCCAATAGCAAATGCAATGTTTGGTCTAGTGCACATTTGGGCATACATCAGGCTACCAATTGCACTAGAGTACGGAGCATTCCTCATAGTCTCTCTCTCAACTTCATTCTTTGGAAACTGTGCCAAAGATAATCTCTTGCCATGAAAGATATGTGCTACAATAGGTTTACATTAAGCCATATTAAACTTTTATAGCACTCTTTCAATGTATGTTCTTTGTAAGAGGCTTAATGAGTGTTGAGATATATCCCAGTGAATCTATATACCAAGAACAAAAGATGCTTCACCTAAATCCTTAATGTCAAAGTATTTGGCCAAAAGTTGTTTTACCTCATGTAACATGGTCAAATCATTTGACGTAAGTAAGATATCATCCACATATAGTAATAGGAAGATAACTTTGATCCTCCTAACCTTATACTATAAGCATCTTTCAACTTTGTTTTTCAAAAAGACGAATGAGGTCAAAGCCTCATCAAACTTTAGGTACCATTGTCTAGAAGCTTGTTTCAAACCATATATTGATTTAGTCAACTTACAAACTTTTTCAGTTGCATCCTGATCCTAAAATCCTTCAGATTACTCCATATAGACCTCTTCATAAAGTTAACCATTGAGGAAAGCAGTTTTAATGTCCATCTGATGTAGCTCCATGTCATAATGAGCTACTATTGCAATAATCACTCTAAATGCATCTTTCGAGGACACAGGAGAGAAAGTAACATTGAAGTCAAATCCTTCTCTCTGAGTAAATCCCCTGGCAACCAAATGCACCTTAAACCACTCAACTTGACCTTGTGTGTCCTTCTTGATTAAATAGCCACTTGCAACTGATAGGCGTGCAATGTTGAGGTAAATCAACAAGCTCTTATACATTATTATACCTCATAGATGGCATCTCATCCTTCATTGCTTCCTACCACAAGTCCGCACGGGATCCAGAAATGGCTTCTGTAAAAGTAATTGGATCCTCAATAAGTCCTATGTTATAGTCTTGCTCACTCAAATAGACTACGTAATCTGGTGAGAGAGCAGGTCGCCTTTCTCTGGTAGATCTGTGCAACTGCATAGGTTCTTATACCTCAGAAACCTCTTCCTGAATAAGTATAGATCCCTGTGCTTGCAATGACATGGTATTTGAACCTTCATCTATCGGACCTAACTGTACGAGAGGCAGATACGTAATTATGGTAATATCCGTCCTACTATCTCCTGGAGGATGTGAGAATCCTCCCTTATCATGAACATCGTATTCTAGAAATTTAGTCATTTGCGATTCCACTATTCTAGCCCCTTCTTCTCTACAGTAAAATCTGTAGCCCTTAGAGTGGTCAGGATAACCTACTAAATAACAACGAGTGGAACGAGGTTGCAATTTGCTCTCATAAGGATTATATAACCTTACCTCAGCAGGGCAGCCTCACACATGAATGTGTGCAAGGCTTGACTTCCTTCCAACCCAAAATTCAAAAAGCATCTTTGGCACTGACTTACTTGGGACTCTATTCAAGATATACAATGTCGTCTTGATGACTTCACCTTAAAGGTATTTAGGTAGGTTAGTCTTGCTCTGCATTGACCTCATAATGTCCTTTAGGATGTAATTGCGCCTTTCGACCACACCATTTTGCTCAGGAGTACCTGATATAGTGAGCTGAGTTACTATTCCAACTGATTCCAAATACCTAGCAAACGAACCTTTTTTTATCCTACAACTCCATATTAACCATAGTATTCCCCTCCCCTGTTAGATCTGATTATTTTTATTGATTTTTCCAATTGGTTCTCAACATTAGTCTTAAAGATCTTGAACTTATCAAGAACTTTAGATTTTTCTTTAAGCAAGAACACATAGCCATAGTGGGAATAATCATCTATAAACATCAAAAAATATCTATCATTACATAACGTGATTGTATAGGGACCACTAACGTATGTATGTATGAGGCCCAATAAACTAGAAGCACAAGTTGACCACTTTTTCTTTATCTTGGTCAACTTACCCCTACAATAATCAATACATGTTTTTTGATCACTGAAGTCCAGAGTTGGGAGAATGTTATCCTTTATCAATCTCCCAACCCTCTCCTTGGAAATGTGGCCAAGACGTTTGTGTCACAACATGTATGATGTTTCCTTTATAAAGGCTCTCTTTCGAGTAACATATTCAGCAACATAAGAAGAGGCATATATTTCGTTAAGAGTAACACACATTCTATATAATCCGTAGGATAAGAAGGCAATTCTGATATGTCTTGTATTGATAGAAATATTTACAATCGAAGTATCAAATACAAAACGATGGCCCTCTTTATCTAAAACTGATACCAAGATCAAGTTTCGTCTAAAAGATAGTATATAAAATTTATCTTGTAAAACTAATACAAAACCCGTATTAAGGTTTAAACCTACATCTCTTACAAACAAAACATCCACCTCTTCATTGTTGCCGACCATCAACTTCTCCTCTCCTTTAGTTGGCCTTCTCTTGGATGTGAACCCCTGCATTGTGGAAGCAATATAATTAGAAGCTCCACTATCTAACCACCAAGAACTTGATGTGGTTATATCTACATTAGATTCACAAATCATATAGGTCGAGGAGTTACCTGACTGTTCCTGCTTAACCTTCCACAGTTTGTACTTCAGGCAATCGGCTTTTTTATACCCTTTCTTCTTACAGAAGAAGCACCTGATACCCTTTATGTCATGTCAGCCCTTAGTAATGCTAAACTGCCAAATCTGAATCTGTGGAGAGGGTTTGGGTTTCTTACCCTTATCCTTAGGCTATTGGTGTTTAGCCCTCCCCTTACCCTTTGCAGCTGCAAACAGGGCTGTATGAGGAGAATTCTTAATCTTCTCCTCAGCCGCAGCACACCGGGAAATCAAGGCATTGATGTCCCAATTCTCATCCTGAGAGATGTAGGAGATACACATAATCTCAAACTCTCGAGGGAGAGTATTTAGCGCCTGATGCACTATGAGCATGTCAGAAATAGGTATATCTAGTGCCTTTAGCTTACTTTAAAGGTGAACCATCCTAATAATGTACTCTCTAATGCCTCCTTCCCCTGTATACCTCATGGAGAACAACTCTTTAATCAAGGTGCTCTGCTCCACATGAGAAGACACCTTATACCTCTGGGAAATGTTATCCATAAACTCCTTCGCTATAACTGTATCCAATAATCCATTGAGCAGATGATCTAGGATCGACCTCTTGACGGTCAAATAGCACATCCTATTTGACCACTCTTAGATTGCCATAGCTGCTTTATCAGCTTCTAAGCTGATATCAGTAAGTGGAGAAGGCCTCTCGATATGCATCACTATGTTGATGTCAACCATCTCTAGGGCAAACTCAACATCCTTCTTTCACTTCTTAAAATTGAAACCAGTTAAGGTCTCAATCGTGACAACATTGTTGTTTACAGAAAAGGTGATTGTAAAATAGAAAAGACAATGTAAAGATCAGTATAAATGCATGATAACAACGATACTCAATGCATTAAAGCAATATCTCTATTGAGAATCCGATCACACATATTATGAAACATCTTTGGGCTAAATACATAATATATGAAAATAGACCCCACATGAAAGCGATTTGAGTATAAACTATCAACTCTTATGACACTATCACCTTTGGGTGAATAGATCATTTAAGCAACGACCTTCCTCTATCTAATGCCTTTATGAACATCTCAAAACCTTATGTAAGACCAACACCTTTGGGCAGAATAACCAAACATAAGGTCAGAGACATCCCCCAACATATGAGCAAAACAATCCAAAATACTGACTTGAAATGCCATTTTGGTAACTACATTCTCATCAGTACCCTAGAAAGTCCACAAACACAAGGTATACATTTTTATGTCATCCTCACATTCTATATGGGTATAATGTATGTTAAAATCAGCTATAAATGCAAAAACCAAATGCATAGTCATATAATCACATACTAGTACTGAAAACATTGTCTTTAAACTTTATTTGAGACTTTTATTAAAAAAATTCTCAATAAGAGTGACTATTGTACTTTTCCGCATACTGAACCTACCACACGAGACATAAAACTTTAAGTGTCTCCCTTATGTGTAGTTTGGAGTATGAAAATGCACTCAAAACCAGCTTAAAAAAGCTTAAAAACCTTTTTTTTTGGAATCCAAATACCAATTTAATAAATCTAGAAAAATTGAAAAAACACTTTAAAAATTTCCCTGACCTGAATGACCCGGGATATCTTTATGGGAATTTTGAAATTTTTTAAAATATCAGGTGCTGACATTAGCAACACTGTAGCGTTGACATCAGCACGACACTGTGCACTAACGTCAGCAGGTGTCATGCCTGCACGTGTCAACGGGCGCGTGTGTAGATGTGAAGCACGTGCCCCCCATGTGCACATACGCGTTCACTGTACGGCGCATGTGGTGCACGAACCAACACGTGTCCTGATCGCTGTCATCCACGTGTCAGGATAGATGGCAGGCTTGTACGAAGCACGTGCCAACCATCACGCGCCCATGGGAGAATGGGACGCGTGCAACGTCCATCACCCCATGGAGCCATGTTGTACGCGCCAACCAAACCTTCTTCTGACAGTTACTGTAGCACCATCGGGGGCACGTGGTGCACGCACCTGACAGTGCAATCACCCTCTGACGAGGAGGGTGATTTTCTATAATCCCGAGACCCTTTTTCGCCTATTTTCAACTCATTTTTTATAGCTAGCCTTATGTATACCACTTTCACATAATCATATACGTAAAAAAACTACAAAACGAATCAAAAACTGATGAAAACCATAATGGATTAAAACTGAAAAACCTTCGTTTCCGGTAACTAGATCATGTAATTGCTCTGATGCCACGTGTAACGCGTAACATAGACTTTATTACGTGTCCTGGATTGTTCATGAAAGGGTTAAAAATGAAGGAAATGTAGAATACCTGATTTCGGTTCCATCTCGACTTCCAAACTGATTTTTGTGGACAAAACAAGCTCCAAACTCCCGGGACTTTCACGAAAATCATTCATCGACACGTGGTTAATGCCTTTCTACAATTTTCTCAATACTTAAGTGCTTTTAACGGGTCAGAGGATCCGTATGCTTACGAATGAAATGAGCAACTGTAGAAGACCTTAACCTTTATAGGGCTTCCATATCAGGCTTCCTCATCATAATCCTGATATGGGTCCGGTCCACATTAATCGAGATCCATTTTCCAGACTTTGACCTATTGATTAGATCATTTATTGGGCCACTTTATTACCCTTATTTGGATCAAATTACATAACTTAACCAATAAATTATTAAAAAGCCAAAAATTACAATTAATAGTTGTCTAAATAATGGGAAAGGACAAAATTATCCAACAGTTTGTATTTTAAAATTTTCATTATTCATTTATTGTCCACTAGAGATAATGTTGTACTTTCTTATAAAAATAAACTTTTAGTAAACAAAAAAGATGTAAAATAAGATTTAAGAAAGAAATAAAGATAAAAATTTTAGTACTACTCTAGTACCTAGCTATTGGCATAGAATATTCCCAAGTCTCAAGATATCCAGATACTATTTCGATACCTAGCTATTGAAACATGACATCCTTGAGACTTAAGATGTCCCAGTACTTACTCCACAGACAGATAACTAGTCATCGCTCGCTTATCTCTAAACATTCCATCAATCTATGACCATTGAATGTAAACTATCCTAAGTAAGCCACAAATTCTCAATTTACAACAATTATTCACAACATGTTATCAGCTAGTCTCAATTTAATTAACACGTTTTTCGTTGAATTAACAAGTAATACACCTTACAAAATGTAACAAAATATAAGTTTAAACACCTTGTACTTTATTAATTATTTTCGAAATAAATACATGTAATTCATATATGTGACTATTAATCTTTAATTTAATTAATTGTTAATCAAAATAAGAGTCATTATAAAATAATTTATTAGTAGCAAAATGGTACATTGTTCTAAAAGTATAGTCTAAGGTTGTTCTTACCTCAATTTCGAACTTAACTAATTGGTAGTTTAATTTACTCCTTAATTCGCTTTTCGGATCTAGAAATTACAAAATTCTATTACACTAATTTAAGAAAATTTTCAACCCAATTACACTTAATAATCCAACATTATTCCCCTTTTCACTTTATTCTTAATTATTAAAATAATATCCTTACTAACCTAACCACCATAACTATTAAAATATCTTTAACTAATTAAAAGTCCTATTTTACCCTCATTTATTTCAATTAATACCAAAATATCCTTCTCGGAAATAAATTCCAATTTTACCCTTTATTATTTGCATTTCCTATTTTGCTCCTCAATGCAACTTAAATTTTCCAGAAATGACATCTGCTTCATCCTCTCCTCTTCTCCTATCTCGTTTTCTTTTCTCATTTTCCAGCCACTTTTTCTCCATTTTTTTAAATCTCTTTCCATGATTTTTATTTGTCTCAAATAACTACAACATGCAATCCAACTATATACTAGTGTAGGGTGACCAAAAATCACTAAAAAGACATAAACTAGATGTTGAAATTTTATCAATATGTTAAGAATTTTGAGGTGGTTAACCTCCACAATTTCTTCACAATTTGCTGCAAAACAATCAAAATAAGAGAATGCATAAGAGAAGTGTCACATGCAATAGAAAAAATGGTACATTAAGACACATACCAACTGGAAATAGTTAAGAGAAAAATGAAGAAGAAGGCTTCATTAATGTATTCAATTTATTTCCAACTAATGACTTCTCTTTATACTCCTCTATTTAATGGTTTTATGGGTTGGGCTGCTAGGTTTTGTTTTATTTTGTGGGCTTTACAATTAGGTCATAAGCAATATCAACTTAATTTATGCCTTTTGGGAACATGCTGAACACGAAGATGCTCCTGAAAGAAAGAAGGCAACTTTTTGAGAAGGTTTTAAGTTCTGACATGGTTTGCAAAGTACAATGATGCTGGCTTAACAAGTTACATAGCTTCATCAAACCTTTATGCAAATTATTTATGTCACATATGTTTTGTATCAATTTTAATTTGCCATTATTAAAAATTTTTCAAAATAGTTTTGAGTATTGTATAAAATCAAAAGTGTAGTATTATTATCTTTCACTTGAAAGTAATTATTTCTCTTCAGATATATTTCCACTTCTCACTATCGGTCAGTCACCCTACGAAAAGAGCAGGTTAGAATAACAAAGCCCTTCTCGCTTAGGTCTTAACGGTTGTGGATAGTCAGACTCATGATTAACAAAGATAATAAACTTATATCACTTGGAATGCAAAACCCTTATAATTCCACATTTGCAAAGGAGGGCCTCTAACCGGAGGTAGATTTAGATTCAAGTTATGTTTTGTTGAACGTAATGTTTTTAATAGAATGGAATGATTTATAATGGAATGAAATGTAAATGAATGTAATATTATAAAATTGTTGTTTGGGAAGGATAGAAGAGTTCATAATGTGATATAGTGAAATGTTGTTTGGAAGATAGATAAAATGGAATGTGATGTATGTATAAAAATAACGGATGTCTATTCCACCCAACACAAATAATGAGATGTATTGTCTTGCTACTTGTTTTGTTAAGGTTGAGGGTATAATTGGTATTATAAAAATTATTGAGGGTATATCATATAGCACATATTTATCATTTTAAGCTATGTTTGATAGGAGGTTAGTAATGAAATGAAATGTAATGTAATATTATTCCATCGTTTGAAATGAGGTTTTATAATAGAATGAAATGGAATAGGATGTAAGGGGAGAGTTTCATATTATATTATATTTCATCCTAAGCAGTAAAATGAATTATTTCGATTTGAGAGGTTTAGGATGAAATATAAACTGATAAATATGTACTGTGTAGTATACCCTCAATAATTTTTTATAATACCAATTATACTCTCAATCTTAATAACAAGTGACAAGTCGATACATCTCATTATTTCTATCAAGGGTAAAATAGTCCTTTGTTATTATTATATATACATTTCATTTCACTTCATTTATCTTTTAAACAATATTTCACTATATTATACTATGAACCTTTCTATCTTTCTCAAACAACAATTTTCTAATATTACATCCATTTGCATTCCATTTTATTCTATTAAAAATCTCACGTTTAATCAAACATAGTCTTAAATTTTATCTTAAATTCTCTAAATCAGAAGTAACTCATTTTTACTGATAGAATATAATATAATATAAAACCCTCCCTTTTCATCCTATTCTATTCATTCTATTATAAATCTTTTTCCCAAATAATAAAATAATATTTCGTCACTTTTCATTCCATTAATAACTAAATTTTATTCCATTAGTAACTGTACTGCCGATCGTAGACGGTCGAAGATTTGGGGGCTAACTCCACAAAAAACGAATTTGGCCCACTTGCACGCTCAAGGCTCACCCTTCAGGGGAAGGAAGAATCAAAGCAAAAATGGCGTTCTTGTTCACAAATTCCACCATTTCTTCTCACCTCCGATCTCACTCTCAGGTACTTCCTTATCTTCTACTTCTATTTTCTACGTCTGTATATTGGGTTTTTGATTCAGTTCAATTTCTTATGTTGTGCAACTTTTAATGGAACAAATTGAAGAAGACCGAGAACCCTCTATCACTTTCGCGTCGTGGTTTCCATGTTGAACTGGGGCAACGTGAGAAAGCTGTGAGTTTCATCTCTCTCTCTCTCTCTGTGTGTGCCGTTGTGTGTGCCGTTGTATGCTCGTATTAAGTCCTGTATATGTATATGTATATATGTATATGGATTTTTAGTAGGCAAGATGGTTCGAGATAAACGCGTTGATAGAGTTGAGTAGGTATGCTGAGCTTTATTAGGTAAATTACACCTGGTTTCCGATTTATAATTGGGTTTTTGTTTCTATTGTGAATTGAAGATATTGAAGAAATTTTTCTGGTATAATTTGTTCGTAATTGGGGTATGAAAAGTCTTTCAGCTTGTGGATTTCCTGTCTTTTGAGTTTTGCTTGCTTCTTTACGGATCATATAAAACTTGATTAGTATGGCTAATTTAGTTTCTTACATTAAAGAAACGATTCAAAGCTTTATACTGTTTGAAGGACCAAATTTTGGCAAAGATAGACAAATTAGGAAAGAAAATGAATGGAAAAGGTGTAAAAGGTAGATGCTTGGTCATCATTAGTAGTTTTATTCGTAAAAGCAAAGAAGGCAGTTTCTGAAGCCTAAATTGTGGCAGAGTGGTGGATAATGGTTTCCTTGATGTTTATTTCTGAGTTATTTTGCTGGTTAATTTATTACCTTGCAGCTCTTGGCAGAAGACCCAGCACTCAAGCGATTCAAATCTCACAAGAAAAGTGTGAGGACGCTCAAAAGAATTGGAGATGTTCTCACAATTGTTGTTGTGGCAGGTGAGCTAGTTCCTTTACTATGACATGCCGCCATTCATTTGTTTGTGATCTTCTTATTCTACTTAGGAAAAATCATGTCGTTAACATTTAACAATTTGCAAATTGTCATAGTGGTTTCTTAGATATACAGTGAGAAACGACTTCCATGAAAAATCCATGAGTTTGAAAGAATCCTGTGTCGTATAAATTTCATCTGAAACTGAAACGGTTGTGAGTTTCACGAGGAACATGTTTAAGACCAAGTTTTTTTGTTCACGTAATTTAGGCCTTTTGAAGTTGACTTGGGCCACAGACTAAATGTCCTGCACTCTGCATATTAAAGATTTACAAAGTTCTAATTCCAGCTTCCCGAGAAAGCACAAAATTGTATTTGTTTGATTGAAGCAAATCAAGTCCTGAAATTGTCTTGACTGTTGTTAGCTCCAATTCCAGCTTCCTGAGAAAGCACAAAATTGTATTTGTTTGATTGAAGCAAATCAAATCGTGAAATTGTCTTTACTGTTGTCAGTTCTAGTTTGCTAAAAGTTGTATTCCCTTGGTGGTTGTACACGAGAAATTTTCTAAATTTGCTGCATGGTAGTAAATACATTAAACCCAATCCATTTTGCACAGTTGATTTGTTGGATTCCGGTGTCTTTTTTTTGTGACACACGACTGCTGTTCCATCTGCCACCTTGTTCTTGTGCAAGAATTCGGTGTAGGAGCTTCAATTCTATTCGGGTTTCTTTGTTGGTTTAAACATGAACAGCTGGTTAACACAAATGAAAATCTGTGCATGTTGTCTGGGGAATCACCAATGGTTGCAGCTTTCTGTCATGGTTTTCTTGTTGGCAATTCTATGGACTAAGACCTCTCTGTTTTTGTTTATTGAATATGTGTCTCAGGGTGTTGCTATGAAATTTATGTCAGAGCGGTAATGAGGGAAGAAGCTAGGAAACAAGTGAAAGAAAGCGCATAAGGGTGACATACTAACATCTGTCTTTCAGATTTCTGAAAAACCATTAGATATCTCGATTAATAAGAAGTATACTTTTTCTTGTGATCAAATCATTACCTTTTAAAGCTACCTATCGTTCTCTGTTGAATGGAAATCACCGATGAAATAATATATATCTCTTTGACTGTGAAGTTACTCTTGATATTGTTGACACTTCGTCAAACGGTCTTTTTGGGTATATCAGGAAGGGAATATAGATTGATATCCTCATTCGGCACAACCGCTTGATAGATGGCATCATTCATCAGAACGAACCCCAGATGATAGCCGCTATACTTGTTTTATATTCAAACCATTGTTATTTCTATTAAGCTAATCTAATCGACAGGATTAAGAAGAAAAGTGTAACAAATAGTTAAAACAACAGCAAAATTTGTACTTCTGAGCTGAAGTATAATGGAATCCAGGAAAAGCTTTGTAGTTCTACTTCTGCATTTGTGAAAACCAGACTTTTTTAAGTACCGCGTAGTATATGAAGGTAGAACAAGAGGAAAAAGGACAAGCATGTTGTATCATCTATCCTGGAATTAAAGAAAAGCAGCCAGATTCTCAGTAAAAGAATGGCAGGAGAAAGAAAAAGAAGTGGTTAACCCAAATGAATGATGAAGAGTGGCTAGGGCTAATTTGGCAAAACAAATGTTGAGTGTAGGTAGGCCTATTGGGCATGATTGCAGCGGCGTGTTCCCTTTTGTTATTGGTGTTAATATAATAATTCAAAAGATGCCCACCAAGGAGGCCATATGTAAAAGACGGTTGAAATCGATAAGAATGATCTCATCAATCATGTAACTTATGACATAAAATTTAAAAAGTAAACAAAGAAAGTTACTTTTTTCACGCAAAATGTTAAAGGGCAATGAGATATTATGTTGTTAAAAGTTGTCTCTTCATTTAATACCAATATTTTAAAAAATCGATCTAAAGTTAAATAATTAAAAGATTTAATTAATATTATATTATCGTTATAAAATCAGTTACAAATTAAATAAAATTAAGAAATTTAAAATATAATTGAAATAGATTGGTCTTTTTATCCAAGAATTTAAATTTTAATTAAAAAAAGAGATTATGAAATGAAAACTAATTGATTTATTTTAGTTTATAAGAACTATTAATTAATATAATTAACCTATTAATTAATCAATTTTTAACAACAAAAGTTATTAAAATAAATTAAACTAAAAGTTCAAAACTAAATCAGAAAGTTAAACGATTCAAAATTTTTATAGTTAAACTGATTAAATTTTTTAATCATTGTTTAATACGCAACCGTAAAATAGTTTAATCTCAGCTATTAACTAATTTCCCTGAAATAAAAAAGGTTAAACTTATTAAATATTTTGATGACCTATTCTCTCTCTCTCTCTCTCTCTTTTTGTGTGTGTATATTGGATACAGTATTTACAAGGGTACCCTAACATTACTCTTTAAAAAAAAAAGGGTACCCTAACATTAAAAATAAACAAAAGCCTAAACAGAAAATGGAGAAAGGGAGGGGATATAAATATAATTGATAGGTGAGTTGTCCACGTCTTGAATTATTAAACATTTGACCCTCCCTCTTTAACTTTATTACATAAATAACAAAATACAACTGAAGTTTTTAATTTTTATATTTAAATATAAAAGCAGAATTGCATTGCAGGAGTCACGTTAAGGCACCAATCTTTTGTGTTGGAAGTTAATTTTAACCATACATTTATGAAAAACTTATATAAATAAGATTTAATAAAATAAAGTAAGAATTATTTTTTAAGATTTAAAAAGTTCTATCACAATGTCATGAGATTAGTTATAGATTAAATAAAATTAAAATTTTTGAAATATAATTGAAGGAGATTGTCTGAAAATTTTAAAGTTTAATTGAAAAAAGATTATTAAATAAAAATTAATTGATTTATAAAAATTGATTAATTTATTAAACTAATTAATTAAGTAATAAACTAATATAATAATAAGATTTATTAAAATAAGTAAAACCGCTAAGTCGGTTTAGTTTTTTTAATGAAATATTAAAATTAGTAAACCGAAACAACCGGGAGACGTTTGGAATCTACGCGACTACGCACTTTGATGTTTTATTGCCAGAAACATACGTTATAATTACCAAAATACCGAAATGCTGACAGCTTCTCAATTCCTACGAGTCTAAGGTCTGAAAGTCCACCCACAGACCATTTCCTGTTATCTCTGAGCTGTGATTCTCTGACTCAGAATTCATAGTTCTTTTTATTTTTTTTCTCACGGGTACTTTCTTTTTGGTGCTGAAGAAGGAAAGGAATAGATCTAAGCTACAAAGAAAGAGGAGGGTAGAGATCAGTATGGCACCATTTTTAGGTACGACCCAGAAGTGTAAGGCTTGCGAGAAGACTGTATACTGGGTGGATCAGCTCACAGCTGACGACAAAGTCTATCATAAGGCTTGTTTCAGGTGCCACCATTGTAAAGGTACACTCAAGGTGAGACACCATAACCGTTCTCTGTTTTTTCTTTTTTATGTAGTAAATACGTGCAAAAGGAGATGCGTGCATATATCAGAAGAGTTGTCGGTATATTTCGTTTAACACGCTCTTTAGTTTTACTTGATCATGCTCTTACCACTTCACAGTTTGATCGTGTTCCTTTTGTGCTTTGGGATGGATGTTTCGGTGGGAGCTGGCTTCCTGCTTAGTCGGGTATCCGATAATGGTTGAAGATAGTGTTGTATCGTGTATTTCTTCATTTTGTTTTTCCTCTATATTTTTCTTCTTTTGTACTGAAGTCTGAATCGATGTGGTTGTTGATTGAAAAATACCAAGAAGTGATCAAGCTTCTGAAACTTGGGTTCAGTCATCTGTTTCTAAAGTATCCAAAAGTTATCAACTTTTGAATCCGGTTATTCCTTAATGGTGTCCAGTTCAGATTGTCAGTGTTCTCTTTAAATTTCTTTATTCTTTTAACTCATCGTGGTATAATTAAAGAATATGGGACATTCAATTGCCTCTGTCCTCGTTGGTTGAGGGTAGGTCCCTTTGTTTGAGTACTGAAACTGAATCTAGATCCTCATCTTTGACCGGTAAAAGAAGGGCCCGGCAAACGGTGGAGGAGGAGGTAGAAGTTGGGACCCTGGATTTGATCTTAGTTAAAATCTTTTCGAGCGTAGACTTGGTAATGTGTAGAACCAAGCCCCGCTATGTTCTGATTTTCTGTCCTGATGACTAGTTGGAAACTAGTAAAGGAAGTACAAATATTCTTCTAAAGTAAACATTGAAAGATACCTTTCCTTGTTATGGAGACAGTGAAAACTGCGTTCTTAGCAATCTTTAAAATGTCAGCTTCAAACGTTAGATGGGGAATATGCGTATGGGGAATCATATAACACTAAGTTCTAGATTTTCAAATTATTTTTCTGAATTATCATGTGTGAATTTTTGCGCATTGCAGTTGAGTAATTACTGCTCCTTCGAAGGTGTTTTGTATTGTAAACCTCACTTTGATCAACTCTTCAAGATGACCGGAAGCTTGGATAAAAGTTTTGAAGGTAATATGTTATAATCATTGTGACATGTGCCACTACCTGCTTCTTTGTTCTCTCTATTTTATTCTTCTGTTCCTGTTTTCACCAGGTACTCCAAAAACTGTTAGAGACAGATCTGTTGATCAGGTATATGCATGATTTCTTGTTTAAATACTTCGTCATGTATAAGAACAGACGATTTTATAAGTTTTCTGTTTTCTGAGCATGTTTCACTTTCTGTATAAAACCACACTGACACAGGTTCATAGCAACAGCAAAGTTTCAAGACTGTTTGCTGGAACTCAAGAAAAATGTGTTGCTTGCAAGAAAACTGTTTATCCACTGGAAAAGGTACATATCAAACCTCCTTACAATGAACGAACATTTCTTAATTTATAGAAGAGTGTTATTCCTGTTGCCTCAATGAAGTTTCTGCTTCTTTCAGGTGGCAGTTGATGGAACATCGTATCATAAGACTTGTTTCAGGTGCATCCATGGAGGCTGTCTCATAAGCCCATCAAACTATGTAGCCCATGAGCAACTTCTCTACTGCAGGCACCATCACAACCAACTCTTCAAGGCGAAAGGGAACTTCAGCCAGCTCATCAAGAGTG
Source organism: Erythroxylum alaternifolium (assembly GCA_027478495.1). Classification (NCBI taxonomy): domain Eukaryota; kingdom Viridiplantae; phylum Streptophyta; class Magnoliopsida; order Malpighiales; family Erythroxylaceae; genus Erythroxylum; species Erythroxylum alaternifolium. The sequence continues at coordinate 42,235,348 of JANIIA010000008.1, forward strand.
CTAAACCAGTAGTTGAGACTGCAGTAGCCGAGTGAGCCCTGAGATGTTTATAGTGGGGGAGTTCAGCTCGTACAGATGTCGAGATAACAAATTGTTTAGTATCGAGAAAATCGTGTTCCATTAGTGGGGTTCCAACTGGTTGCATCTACTTTTTGAGTGTGTGTGTGATTGTTGAGTGCCTAAGAAATTGGAAGTCCTGGTGTTAGTGCCTTTTGTCTATGGGCTAATCACCGAAGTTCTTTCTTTTTTTCTTTGGTCATGTTTGTTGTTCTTCTATGCCATGTTTTTTGCAACTCATATTCATCTGAATCTTCTGCTACATGTTCATACCCTTTGCAAAGGGCGCTCTGTGGCCTTCTCAGAAAAAAATGTAGATTGCTTCTAAATGGAAGGGTCGATGTTCTCATCTTCTAGTAAAAATTTCGTTGATATGCGAGATCTGAAAGAATGTAACAGTTCATATTACGTAGTTCATAGAATTCAAAATTAAATGAAGTTTGATCTATCTAAAATTTGTATTATATTCTAAGGAATCATTTGTAAGATCTGTATATTTGTAATCGGTTATGAACATCTGTGATATCTATCGTCAAACTAATGCTGACGTCAAAGTTGTAAAATTTCTATCAAACACTTGTTCAGTGAGTACTACGCAAAGTATCATTTACTATCATGAAATTTCTATACATTCTGCAGATTTGAATGGCGCACAGGTGAAGATTGTCATGCAACTTTAGGATTGGCATGACAAGCTCTGCATGTCACTTAAATGAGTTTGTTTATACGATAATTCGTGGAATAATTCCTTTCGGCATTTTTGTTATTGCTTTTTTTAAAATGAGGAAACATGTACTTGCTACTCGTACCAATTAAACTGTCGGATGCATAAGATAACTCTTAAACAATACCAACTAGCATTAAGCCGGCCATGCCAATAACTTTGCCCCTAGGGGCAATTTTGTCATTTTCTAATTAAGTGGACAATATTTAATTGTATTATTTGATTTTAAATAAATTATCTGTTAAGTTACGAAATTTGATCCAGATAAAGATAATAAAGTGGCCTGACAAATAATCTAAATCAATTGGTCAAAATTCAGGTGGAAAATGAATCTAGATTAGTGTGGACCTGGTCTATATCGACCTTGTGATGAGGAAGCCTGATATGGAAGCTATATAAATAGGTTATGGCCTCCTGCAATTGCTCATATATCAATTGTAAGCATAAGGAATCTCTGACTCGTTAAGAGAGCTTACGTATTCAGAAAACTGTAGAAAGAACTAGCCCGCATCTCGATGATAGAATCTCGTGAAGATGACGGTAGATTCGGGATCATTTCGACTTTGAAAAACTTGTTTGAAGTTTCAGAACCGAAAATCAGGTATTTCAGCATTTCTCCATTTTTTGCCTTTTCACGTTCGATCTGCGATACATAACTAAGGTACCTTTATGTATTACACATGGTATCAGAGCAGTGACATGATCAGGTGGTTAAAAATAGAGATTTTTTAGTTTTTCTCTCCATAAGGTTTTCAGAGAGTTAGCTTATGTTTCTTGGATTTTTTTGCTTTTTATTACATGAAAGTAGTATATATATGTTTAGTTTTGAGAAACGGCTTGAAAAAGAGCCCGAGAATCCAAAAACTCATCCCGAAACTTGCCAAAATTGCCTTTTTTTGGCAAAGAACACGTCACTGTCGGGCGCCACGAGGCGCGGGCATGTCAGGAGTGTGCATCGCATGTGTCGACACGTGGCGCAACCGACGCCAGACCCATGTCAGACGCCTGCATTGATGGGCGCGATTGTTGTGACGCACAAGCTTCGTCCGCACGTCTGTGGTGATGCATGTTCTACATGTGCCATCTGTGCAGACGCACGGTTGACGTCAGCCATATAGACAAGTCTAAAAAATATTTTAAAAAACATAAAAATTTCAGATTTCTCGTAAGGGTGCCCCAGAATATTTTGGGTCAATTTTCGGGTCCAAAAATTTATAAATTGAGTTTTTACATTTTTCTAGATTTATTACATTAATAATAAATTAAAGTTTAACCCTAGAAAAAGGAATTAAGGTATTCTGAATCCGATTTCGAGTAAATTTTCATGCTTCAGACATTATGTGAGGGAGATACTTCAAGTTTTCATATCTCGAGTCTCACATCCGCATGATGGTTAATCGGAAAAGGAATTGAGACATTCTGAAACCATTTTTTAGTGAATTTTTGTATAACAAACTTCCCATAAAGGAGATACATGAGATTCTTATGTCTTGGGTGGTCAGTTCGATATCAAGTAAAGCACGATAGTTACTCTATTGAGATTTTTCTTTTACGAAAATCTCAAATGAAGTTTTCAGAAAATGTCTTCAGTGCGAGTGTGTCACAATGGGACTGTGCATTCAGGTTTTTGCATTTATTAAAGTTACATTGTCACATACCATATGCCCATAAATAATGTGAGGATAACATAAACATGTATTCCTTGTGTTTGTGAACTTTTTGAGTGTTGATGAGGATGTTGTCACCACAGTGGCTTTTCGAGTCAATATTTGGAATTGTTCTGCTTACACATTAGGGGATGTCTCTAGTCTCATGTTTGGTTATTCTACCCACAGGTGTTGGCCTTTCATGAGATTTTGAGATGTAC
>JANIIA010000008.1:42238095-42257373 GCA_027478495.1 Erythroxylum alaternifolium
ATATTTTGGATGATTAAACTATATTTTGGATGATTAATTATAATGTAATTAGTTAATAATATTATTTTAATTAATTAGTTAATTACAATGTAATTAATGAAAATATAATTAATTAAATAAAATATTATTAATAAATTAGTTACAATATATTGGTTAATTAAAATATTATAATTAATTATAATTAATTATATTGTAGCTAAATAAATAATTAAAATGTAATTAGTTAATTAGTTAAAATATAATAAGTTTTTATTTTTTGATATTTTTTACAAACTAAACACTATCAATGATAATGATAATCATTCCTTCCTCTAAACAAACCACTATAATTATAATGATAATATCCATTCTCATTCTTTATTATATTCATTCCTATTCCTATTACCATTCTCCTGCATGAACCAACCGACCCCTAAAAATAAAAACTTAAATAAATATATTTTTATTGAATTTAAAAATAAAAAATAAAACTAAAAACGAACGACTCGTAAGAGATACACGTTAACGTCAATACGGAAAATGCCTCGTAACGTGTCGTATGAAATAAAAAACCGTGTGGACAAGTGCATCATCATCAAACTGTTGCGATCAGCAGAAGGTTGGATGCTCGAGGAATCAGTAAAATTGACAGTGACATGTTTGACGTTTCAGATGATGAAAATCCCTTTAAAATATCTATAAATTCAGAACCAAGTACCGCAACTTACAACAACTGGTGCTCCGCTTCACTGTCTTCTTACGGCAATCTGTCACAGGATTGTCTGTCATCGGCATGGCAATCCAATTTTTCCATTGGACTTGGATCTATTAATTATATTTGCAAAACTGAGGTCCAATTAGTCGAATCTTACAATCATTTAACGTTGCTAAAACACATTCGGCCTTTTTAGCTTAAGACCTTTACTTTGTTGGAGCGGGCTTGAATCGAGTCATCAAGTTTTATGGATTTATGTCGGCAGGCCCATGCAAAAAGACCACGTGAAACATATACAAATGAAAAGAAAATTGCAGCTGAAAGCTAAAGGACCAAGTCTCCACTTTTGTTCTTCCGATTCTGACTAGAACTAGCACCCATTTGATGACTGCCTAACCAATTACAACTCTCCACGTGATCGACCTCCTTGACGTGTACCAGCTAATATTTTGACACTTCATCCATCAGCAAGGATAGCAGTAGTTTATCAGAGTAGACGACCCACTTCACTAACCAGTAACGTCTAGAGAGAAGCGTGCATCGCGTGACAAAATCAAGAGATTAGTTTAAGAGGTCAGATGATGGTTTTGTCTTCTAGTCGGGAGTTAATTTACGAAACACGTTAACGTCAAGGTTGTTGTGTAACATATCTTAAACGCTAAGTAGGTCAGATTTAACATTAAACTAAACCATCATTTTTGTTTAATAATCTTCTTGCCAAATGTAGAGAGTCGAGTTCCCAAGTTAGTGTACCAAATCAGGAGATACATTTCAGAGCATTAATCAGAAGTTGAAAAGAGGCATTAATAAAGAGGAAGTGCATGGAAGGTGCAAGAGGAAAGAGTCGGGTCATGGACGAAGAAGAAGAGGAGAAGATGAACATTTTCTACACTTTGATTAGAAACATTCGTGATGTCCACAAGCAAATGGTGATTGGTTCAAGCAAACCAGAAGCAGAGAAAGGAAAACCAAAAGTAAATGAGATGACATCAACTTGGACCCCATCCTTCATATGGGAAGATTTTGCTGAGTATGCGCAACAGATACATGACAGTTCCGTGATGTTGCTTCCAACTCCTTCCCAGAATCAGAAACAATCTAAAACTGAAAAGAGACCAGAGTTGGATCTCAATCTTTCACTTTGAGCTGTTTTCTATTATACTATTTCTGTCAAGGTAACCTTACAGTGGTGCAAGAATCAATCTTTGATCCATTTTGGTGTATACTTGGTTCTTTAACCAACTGGAAACTGCTAAGTAATATTCGTTTGTAAGCATTTTTTGTTGGGTTGTTAGATTTCCCCTTAATACTATTTCTCCCTTCTTACGATCGCAAGATACTAGGAAAAGCTGTGGTTTATTAAGGTTATAATTGCAAGTAATCCAGATACAAAATGTGCGGCTTATAGTAAACTTGTGATAGCTCTCAATCGTGAAGGTGCAGCGACGCAGAACACTTCAAATCCTTTTGATTCCTTGTCGTTTGTATGTGCACAATGATCGTCATCAATTCATGCCAAATGTCCTGTACTTCTTGATAAAACACCCAAAAACATATTAATAGATTTGGGCGTGACAGAGCAATGAGTTTGGGCGTGACAGAGTATCCACACGTTACAGTATCGGGTCCTATTGTTCTATTGTTTTTATTTATGAGTTATTTGATTCAAGGAATAAAATAGATAAAGCATAGAATAGTTATTTTTAAGAATAGAACAGATGAGGAATAGAATAAAATAAAATTTTTATTACTCTCAACCAATCGGCCTCAATAGCAAATACTTTGTAGCTGTTAGTGTACCTTGTTACAAGTAAGACAAAATCCAAACTACTTTACATATTTCAGAAAAAAAAATTTACAAACAGTTCCAACTAAAATAACAGACACACAAACAACTGCAAGATGTCTTAAAGCTAATTACTTGTACGAAAATAAACTTAATATTTCAAACAATATTTTACAGTACTAATATTTTGCTGAACTTGATGGGCTCTTCCCCGGATTAGACAGTCTTGATTCTCCAGCCATTGGACCGGTAGGGCTTCTCCCATTAGGCTTAGGACTTCGCTTACCTTTCAGCTCACCCACTCCAGGACTGACGTGTATGATAGTTTTGGACTTTCAACAGTTCTAGGATTGTTTGACGGTGTTGCGGTGGAGCTTGTAACTTTAGGACTGCTTATAGGTCCGATCTATCCTCTGCTTCCGGTGATAAACTCGTCCAACACTTCGCCATCTCCCTGAAAACTAACTCCTGCCGCCAACTCCATCTCCTATAAACGTGATCAACAGAGATTTTGTGTAAATGAAGTGAACAAAAGCGTGTATTTTGATAGTGTCATACAAGAAGTATTCATACTGTTGCAAGATTCAGGACTCCTCGTACTGTGTTGCATACAAGTCTTGAAGATGTGTTGGAACTAATAACGTGATCATCGAAGGAAGCATGATCCCCGCTACTGATACCCAAATGAGACCAAAGTATACTGGCAAGTAGCTTGTACTGAAAATGGTACAAACTAGGATGACACTCTTCAAGGACTCTGCAAGAAATGACAGATGCTTTAATACGAGGAAGAAGGAAGCATACAAGTGAAAAATTTTGGAGTTCTTAGTTACTTGGACCTTCTGCTCGGTGTAGTGAAATGAAGTAATATCCTTTCCCAGAATCGGTTACCAGGTAAACTTTCAATTGTCATAAAAGCAACGTAACCCCAAAGAACTGAGGTTGATATCATTTTGAGGAAGGCATAGCTGCTACACATGCTCTGACCATTTTAGCTTGAAGCAAGTTCCTGAGAGGCTGTTATCTGAGCTCAGTTGGCAACAGACAATCAATCTCCTTCTTAATGTCAAAAACTGTAGCTGCTTGGATGGTTGCTCAATTTATGAATTTCTATCATCTCTCCCTCACACTAATAAAGGGTTTTGAGGGAGCTTGAAAATAAATTAGATCATGTTCAAGTGAGTGCATATACAATTAAAACATTGTTTTTCAACCTAAATCTTTAAAATAATGGGTTATTGTGTAAGACATTTTTACCCCTAAGGGCAATTTTATCATTTCCCATAAAGTGGACAATTATTAACTGTAATTTTAGTTTTAAATAAATTATTAGTTAAGTTACGTAATTTGATCCAGATAAAGATAATAAAGTGGCCCAATAAATGATCTAAATCAATTTGTCGAAGTCCGAGTGTAAAATGGATCCAGATTAGTGTGGACCTAGTCTATATCGGCCTTATAATGGAGAAGCCAGATATAGAAGCTATATAAATAGATTATGGTCTCCTGCAGTTGCTCATATATCAATCATAAACATAAAGAATCTCTAACTCTTTAAGAGAGCTTACGTATTGAGAAAACTATAAAAAGACTTAGCTCGTGTCTCGGGAATGGATTCCTATAAAGATGACAGTAAATTCAGGATTGTTTCAGCTTCGGAAAGTTAGTTTGAAGTTTCATAATCGAAAATCAAGTATTTTCACTTTTTTTCATATTTTTCCTTTTTACGTTCAATATAACATACGTAACTAAAGTATCGTTGCATGTTACAAGCCACTAGTATGCCAAGTGACATTTTAATAATGAATAGTGTTTTTGAAAGTTTAGCCATTAATCTCTGACTGAAATGGAGAAAGAAAAGGTCAATAGGGGGACATTGTCTTCTGCTATCAAGAAATGAGACATACCTGTCTGGACCACGAAATTTGAGCTACCTGCTAATGCCAATTAGAGACCATTGATTATCGTACACCTCATTTTAGGAGCTGTTGTCCGCGGACATTAACGGACAGGCTCAAGTTGGTGACACGTATAGCAGATGATCAATCAGCTATGGGATGCCCTACTGACCATGATCATTTGCTGCACAATTCAACGATTTCTCTTTACAAGAGACAAAGTTTATATACTGCAATAAATTTTGTGAACTGTTATAAACAGTTGATGGTCCACGCTTGGCAATGCATGCAGCCTAGGGAATTTTCTAACTCTGAATTGGTTGCAGTTGTCCTACACTTAAAATTTTCTGCCAAGTGGAGCATCATTTTGGCTTATTTAACAAAAAGAATTTTCTTTTCTTCTTTTAATTAAAAATTAAAAATATGTTCAAATATTCTTCAACTCCTATATTTATTAAATTTAATAAATAATATTTTATAAATTATATAAATTTTAATAATTTAAAATTAAATAATAAATTAGTAAAATAAACAAATCCAATACTTTTCACCCTCAACTAATCACGCATTAAAGGCAGTGACTTAGTTCACCGCCTAAGAGGCAAGAAATCCTGTTTTATTGCAAAGTACAATTACAACTTACTGTAGATTCTCCTGTTCTGATTTCTTTAAGTCATGTCTGTGTAGCACTCAATGCCTATCAGAGACATTGATTGTTAATCTTGCATGCCTTACGCGAGATTAACTTAAAATAGTGACTCAATCTGTACTTTCTTTCCATCATGATTAGTACAATTAGAAGAAGAGATCTTCAGTTGGATATGCAATGAACTGATGAGACTTGATATCCATCTGGATAACTTCTAATCATGTTTAAGGAAGCTGCTGTATAATTTGTGCAGAGTTTCTATCTTGAGACCACACCAAGTTGCCATCACCTTTTCTATTGAAAAATGGTGACCACATTAAATAGTAATATGCAGAAGAGGTTGTCCTTTCACATTTATAATTCCTTTTCTTCAATTTACGAGTATTATTGCGGGTCCATCAGTACCTTAGCAGAAGATGAATGCTGGAAATTTCAATTCCATCTATACTTGCAGTCTTCTTTTTCATTTCCTGTAACGAACTCAAGAAGTGTTTAGTGATTTAGGCCTCATCCTGTCAGGTTTCAGATACAGTTGAACCTATACATCAAGGGCACAAAATATCGTCTTATTATGTTTCTTTCCAATCTGCTATTATCCTGGAAATACCTGGAGAGTTTCCGGAATTATCTTGCGTGGATAAACATGATGATATAACCCTCACAGGGCCTGACAAACTTTTATTTTCGTTCGCATATTCAGTTCTTCTTAGCTGCACTGCGCCTTTCTATTTCAATATAAAATAAGTGTACACGATAAACACCAGCTTTTGTTTTCTGGTAGGATATTTGATTGACTGAAGAACACAAACTAAAACTTAAACTATACGCAAAAACCCCGATTGGATTTCATTATTTCAGAACAGCTGTTGCTTACAAGTGTCTTCGAGATCCTCACTTTGAGGGAATTTAATCAGCCTGCGGCCATGTCCATCGCTAATCTGTATTGGGCCAAAGGTTTTTACAAGACTGAAACTTTTTCATTGATGAGCCCACTTGCTCATGTATAGGAAGGACTTGATTAGCTAGCTGGTTGCCTCAGATATGCTTTTCAACGACGGTTCCCATGTTCTTGATCTAGCTGTTGCAGGGTTGGTAGAGACTAGTGTCCTTGGTTTATTCCTTTCATTTTTCGTCACCTGAAATTTTTCGGCATGATCGGAAAATAAATGTTTTGAAATAACATAACAAGATCAATAACCAAGAACTTGAAATCAAACAAATTTAAGTATCATTAGGCTAAAAGGCGACTCTTGTTCATGCCCAAGTTCACAGATCTTCCTTCTGCAAATTGATCAGGGAACATTTGAATGATGAAAACTCTACCTGATTTTCCTTATAAAGCTCTGATCTTTTTTGTGCTAGATCCGACCCTGAACTCTGTTCCTCTCTCACCCAGTCAAGCTTTTCGCCGGATTCTGACTGGTTTTTCATCAGCTTTGCTTGCTTCTTCGCCCTCAGCCCTTTCATAACCTCTAAAATACCATGAAGGCAACCAAAACTCCATTACATCACCAATACAAGTTAACAGGAGACAGAAACAAAATAAGGTCGAAAATCAAACTCAGCACACCTTGGGAGGTGATGAGCCTATAGACATGGCCAAGAGCTAGAGTATCCGTAGGCCTGAGAAGCTTAATCCTCGTTAAACGGACAGAACTTTTGTTCTTGCTATGGTCATCACCGATAGAAGTGTTGTTGGGACATTCTGAGCCTTTGGTTGTCGAATGATACAAGGTGGTGGAGAGAAGAAGAGCAACATGGTGACCGGGGTTCATCCTCATAACTTCACCAGCACTAACAGGCCAATACAACTTGTCTACTTTTCCACTCGGGTGTTGAATTTCTAGAGTTGCTGCATCTACTGCTTGACAATTACCCATCTCTCTGGTTTTGGTTTCGTGGAAATTAAGAAGATAAAGTGAGGAATGTCGAACAGGAGATTGAGTTCTGTAGCTACAAGCCTCTTTATAGCCACTACCCACCAATTCTTTTCAACAGGTAAACGGATGAATGTATGGTCCAAAATGGTCCTACTTTGCAGTGGCGAGACGATCATATCATGCAAAGTATGAGAGTTTAATGTACCTTTTAATAACTATATGAACAAATTCATAATTCTATTCTGACGCTCCATTCCTTCAAATTAAGAAGCTCCTATTTTGAATCTCTTTTGTAATGTTCAAACATCTTACATATTTATCTAATTTTGAATGTAAAATATTTTATTTTATTTAAAAAAAATGAAGAAGAAAACGTCATTGATGACCCATGACAGGATGGTGGGTTACGGAGGTAAAATCTGGTAATGTCATAAGGTGTAATAGTTGTTGGACGGTTACTTGAAACGTTTGTCAATAGAAAAGCATGTAAGAGAAGAGAACGCCCTTTGGTCTGAAAAGTGAAAACTACTCGTGATCGTGAAGGCTCAAATCACATCAATACCAGTAGGTTTTGGGTTTGAATTGAACAAGTAAAGCTAATTTAGTAAACAGTGGTCGTTTCGTTTACAATGTTAAACTCCTAAGTATTCAATAATTATGAGTAATTTTGCATTAAAAAACTGATTAAGTTGTGATTGAAATCTTAATCATAACATGATAAATTAAAGAAAAACTATTTTAATTATAATTTTAAATAAATTATTAAATTTAACTAATACTAATAATTTAATATTTAAATTATCATTTTGTGTCTCCTTAAACTAATCATATTTAACATAAAATAAATATTAACTATTCAAAAATATATTTTGAATTAAGGTTAATAACAATGATTAAAAAATTTAATTGATTCGACCTGTTCAACTAAAAACATCTTGAACCGTTCAACTTTTCGGTTCAGTTTTTAATTTTTCAGTTCCATTTATTTTAATAATTGTTGTTGTTAAAAATTGATCTATTTATTGATTAATTGGTTCGTAAATTAATAAGTTTTTATAAACTAAAATAAATCAATTAATTTTTATTTAACAATCTCTTTTTTAAATTTAAACTTAAATTTTTTATAACTCAAAATTTTTCAATAATATTTTAAATTTTTACTGCTTCAACTTCTGATTTAATTTTTAAAATATTGGTTAATAATTTTATTGAGTTTGTAATATATTATTGAAATTCAAATTTGATTCAAGCTCCGATTCTGATTCTAATTTAACCCATTAATTTATTATTGCTCTACTGGTTGCGAGCGCCGTCGTCAAAACGAGCATTACCAGTTGCATACGAAGCACTTGGACGTACTCTTATCCATATTTTATCTTCAGCTTTATTCTTTCTCTTTCTTTTTCTTTTTGTTCTTTTCTACCATTCCCTTATTCTTCAGCATGCTTGCTTTACCAACCATCACAACATCAAATCCAACCTAAAGTGGTTTTTCTTAACTTTCGCGAAAGTATGAAAGAAGCTTTCATGAAATAGAAGAATTGTGAAAGAAGACAAAATATGAAAAGAGAAGAGTGGATAATGAAGAGGAAAGGCTAAGAGAGTGATTGGTTGAGGGAAGGCATCAATGAAATGAAAAAAGTTTGATTGGTTATGTATTATTATTGTATAAATAATTTTATGTTATATTACTTTTAAGGATTACTCAATACTTTTACGTATGAGATATTAATTTTCATTTTTTAATTATTAAATATAATTAATTAAAATATATTAAATTTTGATGTAAAATAAAATTTTATTTTTTAATATTTTTAACAAACTAACTATTGTGAATATTTATGATAATTATTCATTCTTCTTAACCAACCATTATAATTATAATGATTATATTCATTCTCATTTTTTACTGTGTTCGTTTTCATTCTTATTACTATTCTCTGTATAAACCAATCAACTCTTAAAAAATATAATATGACAAAGGAAAGTATTTTGATTTAATATATATAATCAAGTTTTGGATTAGGACAAACTATACCACGGGACATTATAAGTTTACACATACATCAAAATGAACTTACTCACCTTTAAGGTGTGCCGTTACATATGATCCTGAAAAGTTGCATACACTCTTCAGTTCTTCTTACAAAGTGAGAGAATCCCATCCTTTTCTATATGTTAAAAGCCGATTCTTTTGCTTCTTCTCATTTCTAAAGTGGCAATGGCAAAGCTAAAAGCCTTTACCTTTATGGTTTAATACGGTATCCTATGTCAAAAGTTTAGATTTTCCCTATCATATAAAAGAGAACTATAACGTCAATACGATTTCAGCATCTTTCTCTACTCCAAATCCGATAGCATTTTGTTCTATTCGCTTTGCACCTTTCAGCCTTTGATATCTTCCAAGCTAAACACGCAAGATGAGAGTGATAGCTACTCAATAGTGCTGGGAATGGATCAGAAAAATTGAAAATTTTAAATTAATACAAATTATATTTAAAAATATTAAATTTATGTCCAACTGAATTCAGATACTGAAATTTGATCTAGAAAAGTTAGAAAACGCGTATGCAAGCATAAGGCAGTGGAATGTGGTACCGACATAAATGGAAATCACGATTTAGTGTACTTTTGTATCCACACAATGATTCCTGAGTTCTTCCATGCTTACAGCAGTATCATTGGAGCAGAGCTTGTGTTTTAATGTGGGAGCAAGAAATGATGGCTTTCCATTCCTCGGTTGCTCTAACTGGGAACATAGCAGTGCCATTAATTACAAACACACACACAAGATCTCTTTACTGACAAAGTTACCTTTTCTTTTTTTCCTCACTTAACATCAAGATCAAGGTTAATCTCATTTACATCTCTTTAAACAAGTAGCTTCGTTTAGTTTTGCCAGTTTCTACAGCTTGCACTGTTCTTATGGAAAACGCTCTTCCTTTTCTGGTCATAGTTTCAGGTTTCGACGTACCTTATGCACTTTCAAGAATGTTAAAACTTGCTATTAACACAACCTCAGTTTGATTAAATCAAATCCCAGAAAGCTAATCTTAAGGGTCAAGTAGAAGTAGCCATGTGAAAGAGTTGGGTATCATGATTGCTCAACTTGTAATTACAATACTGTTTGCTAATTCCGATCGTGGGAAAGTATTGACATTAAATACTAGATAACAAAGATCACAACTTCTCCTGATGTCGAATCTGTACGGCCATAAATATTCATATAGAGATTACATCATTTTTATTTGTTTGCATTTGACGAGGGATAATAAAAGATTGATCCTCGGATTAATTTAATTTAAAATAAATCAAATGCGATTTAACTGATTTAAATTTAAATTAAATTTTGAAAAAGTTCAAAACTATCTAATGAAATAAATTTAAAATTTATGATCCAACTTTAAATAGAATCGAACCGAAAATCACTTATGCAAATTTAATTAAAAAGACTTCATTTTCAGACTTTGCCTATTGTGATTCCTATTCTTGATAATCTGATATAACAACATACTGACGTACAATGTTCTTGGTGGGTTTTAGTGAGGTGTAATTTTGTTTCTTTCTCCAATTTGCACCAATAATGCATGAAAGGAACAAAACATTGAGCTACATGTCTTTTGTACCTTTGTGTTTGCTATGGGAAGAAAAATGATCATCAACAATGCTCTATGTTTCCTACCAAAAGAGAAATGTCTACTAACTGGACATTTGTTTATGGTCTTAAGCAACGTCGGTAGTTGCTCATACTCGATGAGACATTCTCTGATGAAAAGAATAGTCTTTGATCTTCGTGCAAGGAAAGATTTGTTAGTGATTGGTGTTTCCAAGAAATCTCTGAGCATAATGTTGACTGTAAAGTGAGAAAGATTTACTGCATTACAAAGCATCTGCTTTTCACGTCACCTTTTTCAGGAATTAGCACCAGCTGAGTGGGCTCTTTCTTCCCTGCCCGTATTCCGTTTCTTTATAATCAATTTAGGTTTTTTTTTTAATTGTCCGGAATTGATTTCAAGTTACATCAAGGGTCCATGATAAAACCTGTGGATTCATATTTAACTTGGAAGACTTGAAAGTTGGCAACCCTGCCACCGACGACCGTATTAAAGCCTGTGATTCCTAGGGAATCCGTCGTCCTGTCACCAGATAAATGTTCTATGATTACATCAGTTGCTTGAATGACTCCACTCAAACTTGGGGAGTTGGGAGTTGTTACCTCAGATGATGGTGGCTTTTTCAGGTAAACCATATCAGGATTTCCTTCATTGATTGGAGACATTTATATCTATGAAACGAGTTCTTGAATCACGTTTCGCAGACCACAGGAATTGGAAGGTCTTAATCCCTATATGATGGAAACAAAGATGGCAGTGACGGCAACAAAAACTCTTCATTGCTACTTAAAGTCCATGTCTTCCATTGGATTTACAGCATAACAAATTCAACAAAAAAGTTAAAGCACCCTATAAAGGAACAGTCTATGTTATAATGCTATATAGTACGTGACAAAAGTTTCACAAAAGACTGAACAGTAACAACATTATAATTTGATCTCCTGAAGAGCTTCCGAAACACTTTCTTTAAACAAGATTAGCTCTTGCTCATCTTTCCATGCTAATTAATCATACTGATGGAAAGTATTTGTTCAGATTGAATGGTAGGGAGTAAAATTCTTCGCTTCTAGTATCACCCTTAAATGACCGGAATTTGTCCCACCAATGCTTACCCCTATCTTTCCTAATAGAACTATCTTTCTTGTGCAGGGTGTTGTCCAAGAAATAAGCCACACAGCCAGCAACAAATGCTTCAGACGAGAAAGGAACGTTCACCATATCGTTGAACTGCCAAGAAAAATATTAAATCAGCTTCCTGTATAAAATTCCCTAAGCGAATACCCAATGAGGCCAAAGGTGATTATATTTATAACCCACCCATCTTGCTCCAGTGTGGACTGGACCATAGCCATTAATGGCTGTGTACTCGTTGAAATATTGTGGTACTGACAAGCCAATGAAAATGGAGTAGCCCAATATGAACTTTGTTCGAAAACTGTTGAGGTTGCAGAACTGCAAAAAGCTCAGACCTCCAGCACCTAGACACCCATAATTCCATTACCAAATCATCAACATAATCAAGCACAACAAATAAGAATTCCATGGCTAAAACATCACGTTAAGGTGTACATACCCACATAACCGAAGAACAGGCAATACAAAGCGGCAATAATTGGTGGTGGAATTGAAGCAAACACCGCCCCGAATTTTCCTAAGGAACACCAAAATGTTGAATCATATACAATTTAAAAGACAAGAATCAAAACGAGAAGCTCTTAAGTTCCCAAAAGATAATGACTCACCCAGAATGGAGAAGAAAAGCATGAACCCAGCAGATATCTGCACAACCCTACGGCTGCCAACTCGTGTCAAGGCCAAAAGACCAGCATTTTCTCTGTATAAAATGGTCAATACTCCTGTTATAAAAAAGTCTTATCCACGTTCTGTTTCTAAATTAGTATTGATCTCAGACAAAAGTTTTCCTGGTAGTCTTACACAGACACTGAGGATCCATTCACAGTTCCAAACAAACCAGAAATCAATATAGCAACTCCCTGAGAAGAAATAAGAATGTTAATACAGAAAATAATATTAATTTCTCTCAACTAAATAAAAGATAACATATGCATATGAAGTACAAAGAACTATCTGGGCTGAAGTGGGTGCATGCAGTATTATTATGTCAAAAAATCAATTTAGAACCCAAGAATCCAACTACAAATGACAGTCACACAATAAAAAGATAATGCAATCAGTTCCAGTTACCTGCCAACCAACGCCACGACTCAGAACAGAAGGGGGCATTGGTGTTGCACTTGCATACCTTGACACAGCAATAAAGGCACCAGTAGACTGCAAATTTGTGCAGCATAATGTATAAGATTCAAGTCCCATACAAGATAGCAATGTAAGTAAGAACCCAATTCAGACATCACATGCTTAAACTACAGCACATGTAAGAGTGTGCAGGCATCTACAGATGGATAGACACAAATATAATGCAAACAACTTAGTAAAGGACACAACCTTTAGAAGGGTAAATGAAGTAGCAAGCAACTAGATTTGCTGAAATAAGAGCCTGATTAGAGCACCAAGGAGACTATTGATTTTAGCATCAAGAAACATATCAACCTCATCATTACATACATCATAACACTGCAGAAATTAAAAAATAAAATCTTTTTCCTATTAGCATGGGATGGACATGAAATAGTAAGGGGAGTTGTACACCAATAAAAGACCATAACCACCAGGATGGCAACTACTATATGATGTGATTCTTCATTTATAAGACAACATTTGTGAGAAGATGAAGCAGAGGAAACAAAGCGAAGGAAAATGCCAACCTCAACAAGAGCAACAAAGGATGCCATCATCATGGCAAAGGCTTCACCAGCATCAAACGAAGGTGCACCCCACTGAAAGGGATAAGGCACTCTTATCCTGCAAAACCATAATTCAGGCTAAGGCAGAGAAAATGTGAGTCCAAGGAATTTGGTAATTTCTTCAGAATTGCCTTACACTGCATCCAAGCCATTCTAAGGCTGTATTGGAACAGCCAACCTGAGGATGGAAACTAGAACGTTCGGATAATTTGCTTGCTTCATCAAGGTTTCACATGGATTGGCAAAAACTTGCTACGGTTATAGAAGCCGGATATGATATATCTATCTAGATACATAGATACATAAATACATACATACATACATATATATATAAATATATTGAATATATATATTGATCATCTCATATTGTGTTTCTAGATCTGGTAATTGGTGGGACCATTAGTTCACATATGCAGCACATATACCAAGTTAAACATCAAATCAACAATAGAAGTTTGCATCATCATGCAACGAACATCTTTAACTTAAAGTCTTATTCTCTGAAGACGAAACAAGATATGGATATCCATATGAAGAGTACACAACCTAAGTCATGAAGATAGCCTTCGCTACCAAAATTTAAACATGTGGCAATTAGTTTTAGTTAGTAAACGCATCGTGACTAAACTTTCTAAACATCACTTTCAATAAAGACCCAATCAAATGGCCAATAGAACATATACAATTCCCATAGATAGTGATAATATGGATAAAAACCAGAAAAAAGAAAGGTGTCTGACTGCCTTAACTTCAGACCTACCATGGAGCAGCATCTATGAGTCCAGCACGATCAGTTCGACAAGTTGCTTGTGTCTTGGGTGCTGCACCATTATAAGCCCCACCTACCGTAAGGAGATGAGCATAAATCCATACAATGACCACTGCGAATATGACAGCAAAACGATCAAAGACGTTCTTTCCTCTCTTTAACACATGGGGCATATACTGCAAAACGTGTAATGGGAACTAACTCAGGCTGAGGTTAATCTCAATATCACATAATTGAAA
This sequence comes from Erythroxylum alaternifolium, assembly GCA_027478495.1. Lineage (NCBI taxonomy): Eukaryota > Viridiplantae > Streptophyta > Magnoliopsida > Malpighiales > Erythroxylaceae > Erythroxylum > Erythroxylum alaternifolium. The sequence continues at coordinate 42,252,450 of JANIIA010000008.1, forward strand.
GAGACCACAAACACCCAACGGCTGACAGAAGGCAGAAATTAATTTCATTCTAGTAGTAAGAGCATAAAGCACCTGTGAAATAAATACTAATATGATGAGCTCCGGCAGCCCAATCTCCACACATTTGGCAACCTAAACATCAAATGGAAATATGAAAACCAATTGTATAAGAGAAATATTAGCAAGAAGGGAATGAGCTCCATGGCATGTTCCCCCCACCCAGCACAACACTCTAGACTCAATTTACACCTTCCCCATCTCCCAGTGCCTGCATGCAACAATTCCCCCCCTCCCTCCACCGAAAAGCAAGAACAGGGCTAGCTCATCTAAGAAGTATGCGCCACACAGTTTCTAATTGCTCCTATCTAACAAAAGGAAGCTTACCCCAGGGAAACCAAGCTCATACAGCCCAAAACCAACGAGAGCAACCAAAGGAACAACTGAAAGTGGACTTAAGAACCTGAAAATGTGTGAATCATTAACTTTTTAGCATTGAAAATATGCTTGCACTCACTCAGCGTAAAGCAGACTACAATCAGCCAAGCACTAAAACCAGCTACTTCACGAGTCAACTGCACTGAGATTCAGCAATGTATTTGACTCACATAGTTTAGACAAGAACATTGATATGTGAATCTCAACACAAGTCACTTAGAAAATGATCCAAATGATCCATGATTTCACCTCAGCAGGATAATAGCCTTTGTACATTACAGTATACAATCAAAAGTTTAGAAGATCACTGGTTCTATTCTGTACTAACCTCGTAACATTACGCCAAAGTCCACTAAACCCTAGAACAATTTGCAGTGTTGATGCAACAATTAGGGCACCTTGAATTGCACGCATTGTCCTCTTAAATTTCTGTGTCAGAAGGAAACGTCATTAAAGAATAATTAAGATGATGAGACAAGTATCATAAGAACGGTTAATGTGGTTTTCAGATATGCACTAGTTCGCACACATATTTGAGTATGTCCTGGTTTTCAACTTTTACTCAAGAACAAGTTGCATCACCAGTAGTTAAATGGTTTTAAGCACAAACTGTAACCCCTCAGTAGCCATAGTTGACATGATGAACTTAACATTTTAAACTTCAAAAACTTCAGAAGCTAAAAAGTTCTAAATTGCAAAAACCTGAATAGGATCTAGACCATCACTAAATCGACCGGCCAGTATGATTGAAATTGTAGTAGGCACAAAGGTATATGAGCCCCCAATCACAGCTGGCAATCGAGTTCCGAACAGAGTTTGAAGCAATGTGTTTAAACCAGCAACAAACAATAGTGTCTGTATCACTTGGGCCTTCTCCTTCTACAAGAATGACAAACACTGCATAAATCTCAAGTGAAGATGGATCACTTCTGGAGAAAATTATCATGTTTAGCTGAAAATGACTTGTCAACTTCATGCAAGCTTCCCAATACGACGTACATTTCCACCTCCCATTTGGGGCACAAGAGCTGTAGGAATAAGAACAGTTGTCCCAAGCATCACAAGGTAGTGTTGGAAACCAAGTAGAATGGCCTCAGCTGCATTAAATTGTCCCAAGGGTCAACAAGATACAAGTATACACCCTCTTATAACGTTCATAAAATAAGAATATACCAAAATAGTCAACCATCCTCACAAGTGCAACTTGAACACATCAGAGAGGAAAAGATTCATACAAAAGGGATATCGAAAATGGGAAGTACTTAACAAAGAGTCACATTTCTTATGAAAACAAAAAAAATCAAATGGACATAGATGAATTATCACATACAGAAGAAATGCTTTTTTAAAAATTTTTCAAAGCGGTACCCTCCATACAGAAATTCCTATGCAAAAAAGGAATAAAGAATAAATGGCAGACAAACATTAATTGACATTAAAAACTTTTCAGAAAGGAATCATCGATTAACAAGAAAATAATTGCCTCACACTTTCCTTTCTTATTCAATCTTTAATGCGACCACAATCTTCAATAGACAAAACAGTGAGGTTTGCTTTCAGGAAACATCACTTAGCCCTTTGAATAAGGAGCCTAACTAGAAGAAAAGAGAATAAAAGCTCAAAAAGTTGCTTTCATGTTAAAACAAAGTTGCAGAGACACCAATTAATAAATCCTAAAAGTTTAACCAAAACATGCTCTGGTAGATTCAAGGAATACTTGCCTTAAAATCTCAACTAAGGAATTAGAATCTAAACCCCACTAGTAAAGGCCCATAAGTACAGAAAAGGCAAATAAAAGTATGCTTATTGATATTGAATATACTCACGCCATGGAGGAGGACTAGTAATGCAGTAAGAGATATTTGGAAGTTGCTCCTTAGGTGGGTGTGGCTGTGGCTCCTCCACCTTTCCTCCTCCGCCACCTGCAGCCATGAATCTTCTTCTCTCTTTCTAGAACTTTCTTTCTCTAGCAAACATTAAAAAGACGAAAGAAAAAACAGCTTCAGGAATCAGTGAATGTTCTAAAAAGTAGCACAAATACCCAAATCTAATAAGCAGAAATCAGATCCCAAATCCCACAGAAAACTCACTGAAGTGACAAGAAACCAGAGATAACACTCAACAATACTCAATAATGCAACTACCCAAAAGCCTGAACAACCCACATAGATGAGGATAAAAGAAGATTGCAGAGAAATGGAAAATGAAAGTGTAACCACAGAAGTATAAAATAATTCTCTAAATTATTGAAAAGAAAAACATGAGAAAAGTACCTTTTTACTATAGCAATCCAGAAGTCGAGTGCCAAAAGAATTTAAAGTCAAACAAAAATCATGTACCCCACACACAGCCAGGAAAAGGAAAAAAGCTTTACTTTCTTTCCACTAGCAAGAGTAAAGGAGAGAAACCCAGATGCTATTTAGAGCAGAAAAAACAATGTACATGAATGAAAACAAAGAATAATAAGAAGAGCGAGCAAGTGAAAGTTGCAAACTTTGGAATGAAAATGGAATAAGAAGATAGTGGGAAACACCGAAAACAGTACAAAGAGTTTTTCTTTTTTTTCCTCTGAAGTCTCTCTTACGTTGTCCGTCCCCCTGTAACATCCAAGGATAAAAAGTCCAACGAACATTATTAAATGCCATTGTTATGCAGTTACCTACATCAATCGAGTGATTTCTTCACAGGTGTCCCTAAGTTACGCGAGAAAATAAACACATTGAAGTTGACATGATCCGTTAAGCCAACAAGCTCGCTCTATTGAACGACGTCGTCCATTCCACAGGAGCACAGCTACCGCTTGGGAGCTATCAACTATCCTAGGAGAACGCACCTTGATTTTTTGATAATCATGGACGTTATTAGTGCATGAAAAGACGGAATTGTCCTTGAGAAGTTGGATGCCATGTCGGGGCACGTGCGCGTGGAGTTGTCCAACAAAAGTTGAAATGATTAAAGGCCAGGGTGGTAGTTTGGGAAGTGAAGTGCATAACAGGACGATGATCAGGTGTGGGGTGGTATAGCGTTTATGTACCCAATAGGGAGAGGTAAAGAAACGACAGGCGACAGCCGACACTACTTTCTCTGTAATCCGGTGGATTTGATGTTTCACATAATCAAATAAAATGACAAAAATCTTTTATCTTAATGTAAAATGATGAATAGATGTTATATAGTATGGAGTAACCATATCCTCACTTTGAGAAAGCTTGTTTTATTATTATACAAGTGACTTAGACCGCATAACCAATCGGTTTATGTTGGACTTGTTCCCCTTTTCTTCTGCTTACCAATTTGCATACTTCAATTTCATTAAAATTTATATAATTAAATTTATAAATATTAATATTTTTCATATCAAGAGTTAGATTCCTTGGCCCTATCCAATACGGACCAGAAATGATGGTAAAATTATTGACAAAGTGCTAAAGTCGGCGTTTTCAACGGACAAGTAAATAGGTACGCGAAAGAGAAGCTCTACGACTAGAAGAAAAGCGTATCCTAAACAGTCGGTGGTCCTTAGTAATGAGACCTGGAGTCCACAATGGCGTCTGGTACTTTGACTGTTATGCCCATTTTCGAATAATTTATTAATTTTATTATAGTGAGAATGAAACTTAAATCTCCTGCCAACCCTTTATTCTCACGCAACTACGCCTGACACCAAGGTACCGATTTTTTTTGGTTGATTACATTAGATGTCTTATTTTAGGTAGACTAATTCTAAATTTTTAAGACTCTATCTTAAGAATTCTAGAAGATGTAAATCTGAAATCTTAAGATCTCTCATATTCTTATATAGCATGTGTACATTTTTACGTACAAGGAATCATCACATAGTTGATTGATCAATTGCTGATTGATCGCTGACCATGTTCAACATCAAGTTCTCAGTAGCTCTCGGGTTTGGCTTCAACTCCCATACTGTCGCTGAAAGTGAGCCGTCCGTAATTGATCCGATCAAAAAACTTTGCTCAGGAGACTAGAGAATCATCAATAGAACAAATTTCCTATTTCTCCTCCTTTAGCGTAATTCAAACTCAAAATTTTCTATAAAAAATAGCCTTAAGTGAAGAGCTTAAGTCATGAAACCACCCCTCGTTTAAATCGCAGCTAGTCTCAGCTTATAATAGAAGCATAAGAATACTTAAAATCTTATAATCAATTATAAAATTTATATTTATTTGCAGGGTTTAACTTTTAAATCTTATTTTATAATATAAAGATAAGATAATTTAATTCGAATATTTATTAATATATATTAAATAAAACTGTATAATGTCTCTTTACTTTTAAACTGGCAAGCATTTGAGTGAAAAGCATGCTCTTAACAGTCGGTTGAAGTAAGAAATATACGTTCAGTGCATATAAATCAATACATACGAAGTGTAACTAACTCAGAAACGCGTAGTTGGTGTGTGACTGCATAGGCCTTATTTAGTACATGGATTTTTTTTATGAATTGAGAGATATTTAATCTTTTTATCAT
>JANIIA010000008.1:42283104-42294178 GCA_027478495.1 Erythroxylum alaternifolium
CCTAGAGAATACTTGGGGTATCTGAAATTTGAGTACCTTCAGTAGAGATATTACAAATATGGGTAGATCAGTTCTGATACCCTTTATTAAAAAAAAAGTATTTAGAGCCTTTTTTTCCTCTTCTTTTGTTAGAACAATTAAAAATTTGAGGTCGTCACTTTTGATGATGAGCGTTGATGACCCCTGTCCTACTAATTCTCATGATTATGTTTCCAAAGGAAAAAAAAAAATCTCATTTTTCTGGGTAAGCTTAATTCTTTGTTTTAGTTTTGTTGGCCTTGTGATCTGTCTTTGATGAGATTGTTGGGCCATCAACGTTTTGAAATTAAGGTCAGAAGAGAAGATTTCTGCCGAAGGTTATATAGTTTAAAAGCTATGCATATTCTCCTTCTTTTGTATCTGTTTTGGAACGAAAGCAACCATACATGCTGCAGAGGTGCTCTAATTTTCAAACACATTGGTGAGGTCGAACAATTATGTTTTCCATGCAAAGTACTTGGTTTCCTCTGAACCTTAAGGGTTTTTTTTAATTTGAAAAATACCTTGAGTTGTTTTAAGTATTTACTCTTTGTAGTCCATTTTTATGCTGTCATAGAAGCTGGACTGGTGATCAATTATTAATCACTATTCAGGATCTCCTCTTCCTGTTTTAATAATGCTAGGTCAGCTGATTGATGGTAAGTCTTATCTATAGGTTCATATCTGATATTGATAATTGCTTCATCTTTCTTTCACCCTTTCAACTCTATTTATTAATTTGTTAATTGACTGGCTAAAGGCCATTTATGGTATCTCCTCCTATAGGATGGACGCAAGATTACTGTTGGTGAATGTGCTCTATTTAAACCACCTCAGGATTCCCCACCTTTCATTGGTATAATTCGTTCTCTGACTACTGGTAAGGAGAACAAGTTGAAGTTAGGTGTTAATTGGCTTTACCGATCTGCTGAAGTAAAGCTTGGCAAAGGCATCCTGTTGGAAGCTGCGCCAAACGAGATATTTTATTCCTTTCACAAGGATGAGATTCCTGCTGCATCATTACTCCATCCGTGTAAAGTTGCCTTCCTTCCCAAAGGTGTTGAACTTCCATCAGGAATTTGCTCATTTGTCTGCAGGCGAGTTTATGACATTACAAACAAGTGCTTATGGTGGCTAACTGATCAAGATTATATTGATGTGAGTGTCAAATTCTGTTACTTTTCTTTTATTGGTAATTGAATTCTTGTGGTTGACTCTTTTTCCCCATCATAGGAACGGCAACAAGAAGTAGATGAACTATTGTGTAAGACACGCTTAGAAATGCATGCAACTGTACAACCGGGTGGGCGCTCTCCAAAGCCAATGAATGGTCCGACAACAACATCACAGCTAAAATCAGCTCCTGATGGTGTACAGAATAGTACTTCCTCCTTCCATTCTCAAACTAAGGGAAAGAAAAGGGATCGAGTTGATCAGAGCTCTGAACCAGTTAAACGAGAACGCCCCACTAAAGTGGATGATGGTGATGCAGATAACAACAAACCAGAATGCTTTTGGAAATCTGAGGTTGCCAAATTCACTGACAAAGGGGGTCTTGTAGATTCTGAAGCTGTTGAGAAATTAGTGCAACTTATGCAACCTGAGAAATGTGAGAGAAAGATAAACTTGATTGGCAGGTCAATACTGGCTGGTGTTGTAGCAGCAACAGATAAGATTGATTGCCTTAACTGGTTTGTGCAGATGAGGGGCTTACCTGTTTTTGATGAATGGCTGCAGGAGGTCCACAAAGGAAAGATTGGTAGTGGTAGTGTTCTTAAGGATAGCGATAAATCTATTGAAGATTTTTTGTTAGTTTTGCTCCGTGCACTTGATAAGCTGCCTGTAAATCTTCAGGCATTACAAATGTGTAACATTGGCAAGTCTGTGAATCACCTGCGGTCCCATAAAAACTTGGAAATTCAGAAGAAAGCAAGAAGTTTAGTTGACACATGGAAGAAAAGGGTTGAAGCTGAAATGGATGCACGATCTGGTTCCAACCAGACTGTCCCCTGGACTGCCAGATCACGTCTGCCTGAAGGCAACAGGCATTCAGGTCTATCCTCTGAAGTTGTGATGAAAAGCTCTGGTGCACAACTTTCATCGTCAAAATCTGCTTCCGCAAAGCCTGTCCAGGGAGAGACGGTGGCCAAATCTGTATCCACACTTCAGGGTTCTACAAAATCAGCAGCACTGCCGGCATCAGTGAGTAATAATCTTAAAGAAGGATCATCTAAAAACCTTGGTGTCAGTGGTGTACCTGATCTTCCTCTAGCTTCAACGGATGAAAAAAGCAGCAGTTCCAGTCAGTCCCACAATAATAGTCAATCATGTTCCAGTGACCATGTAAAAACTGCAGGGTTTTCTGGGAAGGAAGATGCAAAGAGTTGTAGTGCTGTTTCAGTAAATGCCAATAAGAACATCAGTGGCTCTACATGTCATCGGAAATCAATCAACGGCATCCCAGGATCAACTATACATGGGGTCCAAAAGGAAACAGGATTAAGCAAAAATTCTTCGTTGCACAGAAATCCAGGCTCAGAAAAATTATCTCAGTCCACATTAACATCGGAGAAAGCAGTTGACACTCCCATAGCTGAGGGGAATAGTGCTAAATTAATTTTTAAAATCTCCAGCAGAGGTCGCAGTCCTGCTCAAAGTGCCAGTGGAGGTTCTTTTGAAGACCATATGGTCATGAACAGCAGAGCCTCTTCCCCTGTGCTTCCTGACAAGCATGATCAGTCTGATGGCAAGGAGAAAATAGATGCTTATAGAGCTACTATTACTTCAGATGTCAATACAGAGTCATGGCAAAGCAATGATTTCAAGGAGGTGCTTACCGGGTCTGATGAGGGGGATGGTTCTCCTGTTGCTGCTGTTGATGAAGAGCACTCTAGGAATGGTGATGATACTAGAAAACTAGCTGAAGTTGCTAAAGCTGCTTCTTCGTCATCTGGAAATGAGCATAAGTTGGGTAAATCACGTGATGCTTCTTTTAGTTCTATGAATGCATTGATCGAAAGCTGTGCTAAGTATGCTGAAGCAAATTCAACCATGGCAGCTGGTGATGATGTTGGAATGAATTTGCTTGCTAGTGTTGCTGCTGGGGAGGTGTCTAAGTCTGATATGGTTTCACCGACTAATTCTCCACAGAGAAATATTCCTCTTGTTGACAACTCTTGCACAGGTGGTGATTCAAGAGTTAAGGCATCTTCCGCTGATGACCATGGCCAGAACCAAAGCCGGGCTGCTGAGGGTGTTGATGATGAACATGAGAAGCTAGCTATTGTGGTCAGTACTTCAGTGGCTAGGAATTCACTGGGTAAATGTTCTGTTTCTCAAGAAAAACCTATAGGGGACCTTGCTGGACGTCCAAATGTCCACAGCAGTAATGTAGAGGAAACTGCAGAGGCTTGCCTAGAGAGTAATGTAAAATCAGAAGCAATGGTAATGACTACCTCTGTTGTACCTCCAGCATGCAACGTGGATAGTACATCAGGTACTAGTGGCAAAGAGACATTTGAGGATGCAATAGGTGGTGAAGTAAATGCAGATGGCACATTTGATATTAAAGAACAGTCATCTGGCACAATTCGCTTTGAGTGCAAGGCCAGTGTTTCAGAAGTAGAAATGAAAAAAGATGCTGAAGGATCATTACCATCTGCATCTCTAGCTGATGATGGTGAACAGAATGAAGAGTTAAACTCGGTTGTGAAGATTGAACAGAAACCAGCTGATGTGATGCATACTCAGTTTGCAAAAAGAACTGATGGGGATCCCAAGCCTCCTTGTTCTACTAAGGATGTGATTTCTGAAAGCATCGATGAATTGAAGGATGAAAAAGCTAACGAGACAGATTGCAGGAGTCAGTCTGCCTTGAACCAAAAAATGAAACAAGAAAGCTATGTAGGTTCAGCTGTTTCTGATCACAAGGTTGAGCTCTTGGAGAAGAATGCTGTAGGTAATCACTTTGAAGAGAGAGATAATGGAGGGCCAGCTTTTCAAAGGGTACAGAGGTTGTTATCTGTACATTTGCAAGAACCAGAGCAGCAAAGAAGATCTAGGGGATCGAAGATGACTGGCACAGAAGCTGATGAAGCTGAAGAGTGTACTTCGACTGCTGCAGGGGGTTCAGATATGAAAGCAAAAGTTGAGTTTGACCTGAATCAAGGGTTCAACTCCGATGATGGAAGATATGGAGACCCAAACAAATCTAGATCTTCGGGATGTTCTCCTGTTCTACAGTTAATTAGTCCTATGCCACTGACAGTTTCTTCTGTGTCTGCCAGTGTTCCTGCTTCAATTACAGTGGCAGCAGCTGCAAAACGACCTTTTGTTCCACCAGTGGATTTACTGAAGAATAAGGGAGAGCTTGGTTGGAAGGGATCAGCAGCCACAAGTGCTTTTCGACCTGCTGGACCAAGAAAAGCTTTGGAGATGTCAGTAGGTCCAACTGTTGTTTCTGTACCTGATGCTGCTGCTCCTAAACTATGTCGTCCTCTGTTGGACATTGACTTGAATGTTCCAGATGAAAGAATCTTGGAAGATTTGGCCTGTCGAAGCTCTGCTGAGGGTACAGGTGGTATTTCTAGCAGCAAAAAGAAATGTGATCTGGCACATGATGATTTAAAGGGTTCTGTGCCTAGTCGTAACTCGGGGGGATTTGATCTTGATCTGAACAAAGTGGATGAACCTACTGATGTTGGCATTCACTTGAGTAGCAATGGTTTTCGGCTGGAGGGCCAACTTCAACCCTCAAAAACTTCTTCAGGTGGACTTCGTATCTCTGATGGAAGTAACCACATGGACTTTGATTTGAATGATGGGCCTCTTGTTGATGAAGTACTTGCAGAACCAACAACGCTTGGACAGCACACTAGGAACACCCCGACATCCCAGTCATCAGTTTCTGGGATTCGGCCAAATAATACAGACATGGGTAACTTCTCTTCATGGTTTCCTCTAGGCAATCATTATCCAACTATGACAATCCAGTCTATCTTACCTGATAGAGGGGAGCAGCCTTTTCAAATGGTGGCACCTGGTGGGTCTCAAAGAATGTTAGCTCCACCCCCAGGTGCTACTCCATTTAGAAGTGATCTCTATAGAGGACCAGTGTTGTCATCTTCTCCAGCACTACCTTTTCCATCTCCACCATTCCAATATCCTGTCTTACCTTTTGCTACCAGCTTTCCTCTGCCCTCAACTACCTTTTCAGGTGGTTCGGCAACATATGTAGATTCATCAACTGGTGGGCAGCTTTACTTTCCTGCTGTGCATTCTCAAATATTAGCACCTGCCGGTGTGGTCCCAACCCAATATTCAAGGCCTTATGTTGTAAACCTTCCAGATAGCAACAGCAATGGTAGTTCTGACAGTAATAAGAAATGGGGGAGACAAGGCCTGGACCTCAATGCGGGGCCTCTTGGTCCAGATGTAGAAGGGAGAGATGAAACTGGGTCTCTTGCATCAAGGCACCTCTCTGTTGCCAATCCTCAGGCCTTTTTGGATGAGCCATCAAGAATATACTCAGTGGCTGGTGGTGGGGTCTTGAAGAGGAAGGAGCCTGAGGGAGGATGGGAAGGGTATAAGCAGTCCTCATGGCAGTAGCCCAGGTTGTTGGTGAAACTTGTAAGCTCCGCATGTGTTCCACCTCTCTGTTGTTTTACTCATTTGCTTCAGTTTGAGCATTGCTAAATGCTTGGAGTTTTACATAAGTACTTTCTTGTGAAAAATAATCCCCACAATTGATGTCTTATTTTGTTTTCCTCTCCAGCTTTCTTTGGTGGCTGTTGTCAACTTCCAGAGATAGTCTAACTTGCTCTCAGAGGATGGGTGGTAAGCGAGTTATTTGATGTTGTTCAGTCTCCGACCCCCTCCTTTTGCTGTATCAATTGTATTTTAGATCATGGGCCCTTGGGTTGTTCTTCCCTTGAATTTGTACTGGGTGGCTGCAGTTTACTTTCCCCTTTGTAGATATTTTAACCGCTGGAAAGCAATCTGTGTTGCTCAGGCATTGAGAAACTGGTGCCATACTGTTCTTCACTGCATCAAAAATTTATACAGTTGGACTTAAAAACCTTCGCTAGCCTATTCCAACTGTTCTGAGAATGCAAGTTGGATTGGTGAATTTTTTTAGCTGAGGCATATGTGCTTCGTTATTGCTTTATCTTCCGTTTTGTTTTTTTCCTGTTTCATGTTTTCTTCATTTTGATCAGATACATATAAGCAGAGGGGTCGGTGGATTCTGCCTTTTTGTTTGTTTGAGCTTTCCTTGTGCTGGCAAATGGTTTGGTTGGTATGATTTGTCGCTGTATTGTAGGCTTCCTTAAGTTGTATGTATAAGCTCAGAGGGGATAGCTGATCCTTTTTGTTTTTCCTTTTTTTTGTTTTGTTTTGTTTTGTTTGTTCTGGCATGTGGATTGGTTGTTAGATTTATTACTGCTTTAGGTCACTTCAATTTATACATGATTTTGGACTTATCCACATTGGCTTAATGGCAGTTCTCTGTATTTGAAATATGTTAGTCTGCCAGCATTGGAACATGTGAACATTCACCCCAAAATGTTGTTTGCTGAATACTTGTGAGCAGTTAGTTGGTATTGTAATTTTACGTCAATGACAATAACCCCTCTGATGCTAATAATGCCTTCATATTGTTTGCGGTTAATTCATTTTTAGTACCGTTTGCCCGGAAATGTTGTGCAAGTCTGCAAAAAGAAATCGAGAAGTTCATAGTTTATTGGCCAATGTTGACATGCATGGTAATAAGAACTTGATCTGAATATCACAAAACATTTCTGCTGACAGTTCTTGGTAGTATGTGTGAGAGTTCGTTTTTATTTTTTTCCCTGTTGTGCCAAATTTATTATTTGTACTGTTCTGATGTACTTGAAAACATTTTTGAAGCCGCATCATCGTTATTTGATGGTCAAATTTTAACAGACGTTGTCATTATGTTTAATTAAATTTATTGGTTGTTGCACTGTGTCAATTCAACGCTCCCTAACTGCAGTTTGTTATCCGGTAGCTGAATAATGAATTATGTAGAGAGTTGGAATCTCGAATCTGAGTTGTTGCGTGAATGCTTGCACCAATTATCTTCACTGACTGACAACGTAAATAATAACCGATAGAATGAGCTTCTACCAACAAAAACAAAAGAAAGATGTTCAGAATGTCAACTGAGCCCGAGTTGTCTAGTGTTTACAACGAATATATATTATATCTTGTACGAAGAAGATTGGCATTCCATTAAAAGCTGTGCTGAAGCAAAAACATGTGCAATGAAAGCCAAAATTACATGATACGGAAAACGTAAGGCGCTTCTCTTTAATGTTCTAACAGGGTTGAGCATCAAGAGATGCTGCTTTTAACCAGATACACTTCCATTTGGGGTAAAGCATAAAAAATTTCACTGATTTGATGACAACTTCGAACTAGCAGCATAAAAACTTTCACGTTGAGCAATACCAGGAAGGTACTTATAGGAAAATTTGTTTTTTTATTCTAAGAAAGATATATCAACACTAGCCTTATAGGAATTTTTTTTGTTTTGAAAATTTAGCCTTAATGGAGTTAATAAACATGGAACCAGATTCTGTATATGCCGTTGCTAGAGACAACCAACCTATTATGCTTTTCAGCTGCATTCAGCATAATATGCAAAACCAATTTGATTACGAAGTTCATCTCGCTGATTGTATGAAAGATGATGTCCTTAGAACGACCACGTGAATGATGATCAAAAGAAAACCATTGCTGATATCTGATATAAGCCAAACCAGTGATGTGGAAACAAATCTTGAACTCCACATTACAGAATCTACAGAAAGAGTGCGGCTGTGGATATTGTAAGTTGCCGGCATGCAACTCCTCGGCGAGAACATGATCATCTGTGAAAGGAGTAGGAGTTCTGGGACTGATGTAGATGAGTTTTAAGTCACAATCCAGCAGTTCGTATATAAGACATGATATGCAGTAACATCTTACCTCTAGTATTTAGTACACTCCAACAAGAGAAGTTCTCATCCACAAGTTCTCTGATAGATGGAGCGAGAACAAGATACAATTGTTTTGCCGGTAAAATTAATCCCCAAAGACGATTATTATGTATCATCGGTTGCAAGCGGATTAGAAAACAAAATTTATACTCATTTAAGTACTTGAAGATGGATAGATAAGAATTAAACTTTTATGGACTTAAATTCAATCAAAATATGGTTTGGTTTTGCATGCCTGTCAAGAGGAAGCCTAGAAAAAGTCTAGATAACACCCATATCTATCTATTAAAAAGCAAGGCTAAATATTGCACTGACACGATTCTTTTTTTTTTAATTACATTAAGTATCTCAGCTTAGTCGGACTAATCCTAAGCTTCTAAGACCCTACTTCAAAAGTCCTAGAGGATGTAAATTTGGAGCTCCAAGGTCCCTCAGGTTCTTACGTAGCCTGTACACTTCTGAGCATAAGGAGTTGTCACATACTTGATTGATTAACTGCTGATTGATCGCTGGCCCTGCTCAATATCAATTTCTCAGCAACCCTCGAGTTCCCTAGTAGATTCAACTCCCACATTTCCACTGAAAGCGAGGCTTCTGTAATTGATCCAATCAATGAGCTTTGCCCAGGGGGCTAGAGAATCATCAATAGGATAAATTTTCCATTTCTCCTCTTTTTGCGTAACTCGAACTCAAGACCTCCTGTAAGGGAGAGCCTTAAATGAGGAGTTTACACCATTAGGCCACTCCTCGTTGTCTGCACTGACACGATTCTTGACATGAGTTGATGTATGCCTGATATTTTGTTTATATTATCAATTTCATTGTTGAAGAGAATATGATATATGGGAATGAATTAATCTTAGGTACAAAGCATCTAAAAATTTGAGTTAGTGTGGGAATATTAAAATATATATACTTGTGGTTTTAGATTGTTATAGGTTTTATGGGAGACTCCAACGCTAAAAGCTAGTTTGAAAGGTAGAAGAGTCCATAAGCCTATAAACCCTACATTAGCCCCTTATTTGATCGATGTGGGACAATTAAACCATAACATGGATGCAAGTGAAATGTTTAGTAATCCATACGTTAAATCTTTTGAGTGTAAGATACCTTCTCAAAATTTTCACTTACTTCAATATGTATATTAAATAAATATAATAATAATTAACATAAATTATAATACTAAATATATAATCTAAATAATGTAACATAACATAATTATTTATGGAGAAACACTTATAAATAATATAAAAGCCTTTTGACTGCATTTGTTGATAAGTAGAAATGACAATTTTGACCCGGTTTGACTTGATCCAAGGTCACCAAGTTAGGCCTAAGTTGACCGGGTCTCGAGTTTGGAATATTCAAAAAATTCATGTTGGGCTTAGTTTGTACAAATTGGTAAAATGACATCGTTTTGATTTAAAAGCAAAACAACGTTATTTTAAGTAGTAAACAATTGAACAAAGTAAGTAAAACGATGTCCTTTTTTTCTTCTGTTTCTCTATAAGCAAAATGACAACGTTTTGCATTTGAAGCAAAACGACATCGTCTGGCTTAAATTTTATTTCTTCTTCACCATCAACAATGTCGTTTTAAGTAGTAAACAATTGAACAAAGTAATTAGTCAGTCACCTCAGAGTCACTGCTGTGTCTCTGTATCTCAACAGTGCGCTACCATTCGCCAGTCGCAGCAGCCATCCTTGCCCCCTTCACCGCGCACCAGCCAGTGTTTGTGTATTAAGGTTGGACTATTTGGATAAAGTTGTTTTCTCAATAACTAAATAACTATTACAATGTTTATTAAAACTAAACTTTGATTATGAGACTATACTCTTCTCCATAGCTTGTAATTCATCGGGGGAGAATAGCAAAAAATTAACACTTAAAGATGATAAATTAGGTTTTTAAATGTTAATTATTTCTAATCTCAAGCTTTTATTTGTTAATTGTTTCTAACTTAAAGCATTTATATGTTGATTGTTTCTAATCTCAAGCATTTATATATTGATTATTTAAGACGGATGAGCATATTCCTTTAACAGAGAGTTATAATTTAGTATCAGAGATATAAGTGGAAACTTCTATTCCCATACTAAGTGAAGATAGAAGTTCAACTTGAACTCAATTGAAAAGTGAAGTTTTGAATCACTTTAATAAAATTAGATCGACAAATGGCATGAAAAAAGCAGAATGTAAATATTGCCAGAAGATGTTGGTCGGGAGTTCAAAAGATGGAACGCATCATTTAAAAAGATATGTGGATTTGTGTAGTAAAAGGAAGATGGTATTAAAAGGTCAAACATTTTTTACCTCTAACCTTATGAGAAGGAAGAATAAAATGACTGCAATATCTTATGACAACAACAATTCAAGGTATTTGATGATTTCTATGGTAATTGGTGATGAGCATCCATTATTTATGGTCGATACCAAAATATTTAGGATGTTTTGTAACTCCTTACAACTAAATTTTAAGGTTCCAAGTTGGAATATATTGAAGAAGGATATTATGAAAATTTTCGAGGATAAGAAGAAAGAGGTTTTAAGAGAATTGTCGAGTAATGATGAATTGCTATTACAACAGATATATGGACAACTGATAACCAAAAGACGGGTTATATGGCGGTGACGGCACATTACGTTGATAATGATTGGAAGAGTCGTGGATGTCAAATTCCGTTACTTGACCTAAGATTAAAATGTTGTTTATCAGAGATTAATGAGAAATTAGGAAGTATAATTTATGCTCATGCATTATTGTATGTTCACACATATGTGAATATTTATTTTGATACAAATTTTTTTATATGCATTCATTGACATTTTTCGGGTATTATTAATTGTTAAAAATGCAATTAAAATGTAAATTGTGAATTATTTGAGCTAAAATGTTATTTGGAGACTATTAGTATTATTTTAGAATTTTTAGTAAATTTAGAGAATTTCTGAAAATTTGGTTTTTTTAAATAAAAAATAAATAATAATATAGACTAATGGGAGTGTGACACGTGGCAGCCTCACATGTATGACAAATGGGTTACATGCATGGTGCC
>JANIIA010000008.1:42304287-42317463 GCA_027478495.1 Erythroxylum alaternifolium
TATTAATTATATAAAAATATTATTATTAATTATTTAATAAATTTTATTCTATTATATGTGATTTATATTTAAAAATTGTTTATTTATATTTTTATTTATATAGAAATATATACAAATAATTAAAGACTACTTTTTTTTTATATTTTCTATTTTTATTAATAATATAAAAAATTATTATTAATAATATAAACCAAACCAAACCAAACCAAACAAAACATACCCAGATTTTAGCCTAAATAGGGTATGGGGAGGGTAAGATGTACGCAGTCATCTCTGCATTTCCGATGGAGATACAGAGACTGCTTCCTTATATACCCCCGGCTAAGGTAAGAGAAAAAACAAATAACAACAAACAAACTAATACACACAAACAACAAAACAACCCCAGAACAAACCCACACAAACCAAAAACAAACATATCAGACCAATGCAAGTACATCACTGTATAAGTATAATGATATATGAAATTATTAATATTATTAATTATATACAAGGGGTTATGGTTAGAAGAAATAATTAGTATTAAGAAAAATTATTGAGGGTATAATAGTCAGTGTGTATTTATTAGTTTACGTTTCATCCTAAACTCTCCAAATCGAAGGTCTCATATTTTCACTGTTTAGGATGGAATGGAATGTAACATGAAACCCTCCGCTTCCATCTTATTTCATTTCATTCCATTATGAAACCCTCAACTAAATAATGAAAGTGTTTAACGTTCCATTTTGTTCCATTCCAAACCCTCCAATCAAACAGACCCTAAGTAAACATTCTGGAAAATGTAAACATTCTAGAAAAGAAAAGAAAAATAGAAAATAAAAATGAAAATAACATAAATGCCAAAATGGAATATGAGAAAATGTAAGCTTCTTTCATTTCCTATACTGATATCTTCCATCCTTATAATTTGATTTCATCTAATTCATTTTATTAATATACGTAAGTTTTTATATATTATATATTTATTCATTATAAAATCTCAAATTTTCCTAATCAATCGAAATTCATAATTGTAATTAATTGAATTATTCACTTCAATTATAATATTTTCCCTTCATTTCCTATAATCATATCCTCCATCATTAATGAATTTGATTTTATCTTATTTATTTTATCATTATATGTAAATTATTATATATTTATTCATTGTAAAATCTCATATTTTCATAATTAGTTGAAATTCATAATTGTAATTAATTGAATTGATCACTTCAATTATAATATTTTTCTTTCATTTCCTACGATCACCATTAATTAATTTAATTTCATCATATTAATTTTATCACTATATGTAAGTTATTATATATCTATTCATTATAAAATCTCTTTTTTTCCTAACTAATTGAAAATTGTAATTGTAATTGATTAATGTGCTCACTTCAATTATAATATATTTCTTTCATTTCCTATATTTACATCCTTCATATTCATGAATTGGATTTCATCTTATTAATTTTATCACTATATGTAAGTTTTTATGTATTTATTCATTATAAAATTTCAGTTGTTCTTAATCAATTGAAATTCGTAACCATAATTAATTGAATTGCTCACTTCAATTATATTATTTTTCTTCTATTTCCTATAATCATATCCTCCATCATTAATGAATTTGATTTCATCTTATTGATTTTGTCACTATATATAAGTTATTATATATTTATTTATTATAAAATCTCAAATTTTCTTAGTCAATTAAAATTCGTAATTGTAATTAATTGAATTAATCACTTCAATTCTAATTTTTTTCTTTCATTTCTTACAATCATATCCTCCATCATTAATAAATTTAATTTCATCTTATTAATTTTATCACCATATGTAATTTAGTATATATTCATTCATTATAAAATCTCAAATTTTCCTAATCAATTAAAATTCATCACTATAATTTAATTAAATTGCTCACTTCAATTATAATATTTTTCTTTCATTTCCTATAATCACGTTCTCCATCATTGATGAATTGGATTTCTTCTTATTAATTTTATCACTTTATGTAAGTTATTATATATTTATTCATTATAAATCTCAAATTTTCTTAATCAATTGAAATTTATAACTATAATTAATTAAATTGCTCACTTCAATTATAATATTTTTCTTTCATTTTATATAATCATATCCTCTATCATTAATTAATTTGATTTCACCTTATTCATTTTATCACTATATGTAAGTTATTCTATATTTATTCATTATAAAATTTCAAAATTTCCTAATCAATTGAAATTTGTAACTATAATTAATTGAATTTATCACTTCAATTATAATATTTTTTTCATTTCTTATATTCATATCCTCTATTATTAATGAATTTGATTTTATCTTATTCATTTTATCACTATATATAAGTTTTTATATATTCATATATTATAAAATATCAAATTTATTAATCAATTGAAATTTGTAACTTCAATTAATTGAACCGATAACTTTAATTTTAATCTTTTTCTTTCATTTCTTATAATTTTATCCTCAATTATTAATTAATTTAGTTTTAAAATTAAATTTAAAAACAAGAAATATCAGGTTTAAGGGCGAGCCCTAGCCCAGGCCTTTTTTTTTCCCGAAGTTGGCCCACTACCAACCCATTCATAAGCCTTTTTTTTCTTTTTAAGCATGTTAATGGTCCTTTTTAAAAACTCAAGTTCGACACGAAGCAACATCATTTTTGGTTAATTAGTTCTTTATCTGTTAAGTAATAATGTCTTTTTTAAATAAATTAATTTAATAACTTGTTTATATAAAAACCGACAGACAGGTTTATCAGTGGACTACTTGACTAATCAGGTCAGAAGTTGGTCAGTTCTAGATACCTAAACTTCAGAAATCAAAGCTTAAAAACTCAACATCCTCACTTTTGCTCTTGACCATCTTCTCTTCTCAGTTCTCATGGCTTCAAAGCACAAGAATTGCAAAGCCAAAAATTTTGATAGGTTTCCTAGAAATAGAATGGTTCGTCAATGTATCGAAAGCATCCTGGGCATGTTGGTTCTTTCATATCCTTTTCATCTCTTCTTTTCCTTTTCAGATAAAGCTTTGGTTTAACCCTCTCAGAGCTGCAGTGGCGGAGCTTCAAACTTGGATTCCTGACCAATTGTGCGAAGAGAGTGAAAGGGGAAAAAGGCGACTGTCCGTGCTATTTCTTGATGAAATGCAGATGTTGTTCGCGATAATATTGAAATCTCATAGGGCTTCTCAATGTGCTTGGCCTCGTCACTGGTGCTAGAGTCCTCACCCATTACTGTTTCAACAAATTTGTTTCTAAATATATTTTTCAAAGCTCTTATACGAAGTATAGAGAGTTTTGATTTGGGTGAAAGGATTTATGAGAAAAGGGATTCCTGTACATTGTATACAATTTATAGAAGTCTCCTGCTCATTTTAAGTTGTCGTGTCATGGAACCGCGAATCTTCCAGATGCACTATTTCCCTTTGTTTTGCCCTTAATTTTTATTAAAATTTTGGTTTAATTACAAAATCATTTGAGCTAGGGGTTTCCCCTTCAATTTTTCATTTTAGTTTAAAATTATAAATATTTTCCTTATAAACATTTTATTCATTAAATATTTAAAATAGGTGCTATTATTTAAAACTAAACACTTGATTTTAAACAAAGAATGTCGGTTACTTGCAAATATATATAAGTCTAGTTATGAATCAACATGATGTACTATTATAGTAGATAAGTGGATTGATCAAAGACAAAGAACTTTGATTATTCAAAGACAAAAAACTTTGATTATTTTTTATAATTTTTGCTTTTTATTTATTATATATTGGTTTTATAATGATTTAATATCAATTAAACCTTTAAATCTTAAACCTTTCCTTTAACCAGTTTCATGTTCGGTCTGGTTTTTAAAAAATTGCCTTTAAAATAGAAAGTTAAATAGAAGGTGGATCCTTTTGAATTCATCATAATATGAATTCAAATTTATAATGATCTTCCTCATTTATCAACTCTTTGAATCAAACTAATTTGTTTTTTTTAGAATGTCCCGTTACCTTAATTCTCTTAAATTATAACTCAAACTAATGTATCATTCTAAAATAGCAAATATTAACTTAATTCTCTGAAATTAGAACTCAATAAAGAAGACATTTTAATTTGTGGTTCATATAGCCTTAAGGATCCTCGTACAATTTAAGTTACGATTATTACTTATATTATCCTCACTAGTTAACTATATACACATGATATAATTCATGTGCTATAAAATTGACTCTTTTTTTTGTTAGAGCATATGTATTATCTCATAATTATGTATGAATTATAGTTCAGATATAGTGTGTAACTTGAGTCCACTTATTTACTCATTTAATTCATCTTTCAGAATTCAGAACTGGCATATTAAGATATATTAAGTGAACAAATAATTTTTCTTAGGTTATGCCATTACTAGTAACCCCTTTTACCTTTTAGTACACTTTCCTTGATCTTTTATTTATTACTTAGATAAAGTCTTTAAAACTTGTCTCGTTTATAGTTCTATTGAGTAATGGAAGCGAATACCTTTGTTGGAAGATATCTTATGTATGTCTGACTTACTTCTTTTATTTATAATTGAATGTCCAATACTCATTCAAACATTTGTTCTAGAACTAAACATTCAACTTAAGATCAAGAATTCAAATATTTCTAACATCAAAATTTTGTCTAAAATTCATTCTAGAACTAATGTCTAATACTCAATAAATCATATCTAATACTCAATAAATCATATATTGCATTATATACTCAATGATAAACAAAATTACATCATTGATAACAATTATTATGAATATTCATACGGGGGAAATAAAATAAAACCAAAATTTAAATCTTATGCAATATTCATGACCTAACATGCATAGAAAACACATCTCTAAGAATCAACTCATAGGAATATACTCTATATTCACTTCTTCTCCAGCTATTATATACTTAACATAATTATACTAGATATCATGTACTCAATTTAAAAATGATACTTGGGGTCCTTAATATATGCAATTACTGCTTAACTATCAAAATATATCATAACATAATGTGATGGACCCTTTCAAATGCTAGAGCATTATTTTCACTGGTTTTTAATGTGCTTGTTCAAGATTCAATTGGTAAATACTAACAATCCCAATAGTGAAACATATATTTAGTCTTATACATAACATAACATAAATGAGATTATTGATTGAACTAGAATAAGTAACCCTTTCATCTCTTCTTCTTGTGGAATATAAGGACATTGCCTATTGCTTAAGCGTAATGATCTCTGAGAACTATTGAGAGTGGTATTATCCATAAGGATTTATGCAACCTCACCCACGTCTCTCATCTCAAATTTGATTGATAGCTAATATTTAATTTATTTGACAAACTAATTGTCATTGCGGTTATCGAAATATCATCAATATACAACAATAAAATCACAAATTTATCTTTAGATATTTAACCTATACATAATGATCTTTGTCAATAATTCTAAAATCAGATGATGTAATTGCATTATGAAATTTAATGTACTATTTCCTTGAATATTACTTTAGACAAAAAATTGACTTTAATAATCTACACACTTTATGCTTTTAGCCTTTCTAAATGAAATATATTGGTTATTCCATATAATTTCTTTATCTAGTTCTTTGTTTAAAAATGCAGTCTTTATATCTATTTGATATAATTCAAGATCTATTTTATTCACCAAAGTTAAATTTATTTGGTCTAGTGTAAACCTCATAATATGAAAGAAAACGTTTACTCATAATCAATCCCTTTATATTAGTCCCTTTATATTGTATCTATCTTTTTTCCATTAGACATGCATTGCATCTTTTCATATTGCCATTAGCTTTTCTTCTAATTATGAAAATTCATTTTTTTTACGAATGACCATCCTTTGGGAAGATAAACCAAGTCCTAGACTCAATTCGAGCTCATCAAAGTTAATTTTTCTTCTATAGCTTTAACCTAATTGTCCTAAGAGTAGACATAACCGCTTTCACAGTTTTTAGCTCATCATTTTCTTATGAAACTTCTATAAAGGCTTCCCTTTTAACGTTAAAATGTCATTTAGGAAATAATCCATGAACATAGCGACACAATTGAAGATAGTTAGAAATGCATCTTTTTACTTTCATATGGATCTCGCTCGAATCATATAATAGAGAAGAACTCTCGCCAGGTTGAAACTGCCACTAATCATAAACAAATGCATCACCTTTTAAATTACTCCTACTTGGATACATTTCTTCTATTTGATATTTACTTATTAGATTAGCTTGATCCTATATCTCATATTGAGATAAGTTTTGTCCTATATTTGCTTGCTTTAAAAATCATTCTCTAAGAAGTGTCATCCCATGACTCAAACTCAGATATTTTTTTAATACTTTGTCTAAAATTTCCAAATGATTAGTTGTTTATTTCCTTTGCTATATTTTCCATCATTTTTGCTTATATTTATTTTCCTTTATTTTACTTCATTTCACTAGAGATAAGGGATTTTGTTTATTATTTTGAGTTCGGTTGAAACTTCATAACTTAAATTTTTGATTTACTGCAAGTAATGATTGACTTGTTGATATGAAAATTTCTTACTAGAAGAGTCTTTTTACTTTCTATTTCGTCATTTTCTTTGTTCACATTAACTTGTTTTAAAATCGACTCATGTATTATAATTGATACTTTTGCTTATGTTTATGATTAATCTAATTCATCCTATTTAAGAGCATCCTAATTCTAGCCAATGATTACGAGAATTGTTTTGTTTTCAAGCATCGGGGTAAGTTATTTTACTTTTTCAAATAACTTATAGGTTTATGTGCTTTAGTTGAAAACTATAAAGATAAGCATCACGATGCTTAATGAACCCCCTAAAGATAAGTTAAAGTTATATGGATCTTTAAATTGGATCTAAGAATTTTGTTTATAATTTGATTTTTACTGTATAAATGGATCTTTAAATTGGATCCAAGAATTTTGTTTATAGTTTGATTTTTACTGTATAATCTTGTCGTGCTTATCTTTCTAAGGTCTTTTCAACTACTGATTTTGCCAACAAAAGTGAGTTGCTAGATTATTTAATTCTCTCTCTTCTTGTTTGGTGTATTTAATGCCCATTCAAGAGATATATTAGTATAATGATATTTGTTTCCCTTCTTATATCATGGAAGTTGAGGTAAACAATATCTTGACTGAACTAGAAAAGCTGAATTGATGAAAGGTTATTTTGCTGAATTAGAAAACCTGATTATCATTTATAGGATCTACATAGTAGAATATAAGTGTCTGCTTATGTCTAATAGATAACAACGATATGAAATTACAAATTGCTTCTGTGGCATTGATGGTTAGGACATTTATCCTTTTCCAGATTAGATTTTATGGCCAAAACTTTGTTAAATTTTCCTTTAGAGTTAAATAATGCTTACAACATTTGTGCTCTTGTAAAACAAACATGACTTCCTTTTTTTATTAGTTTAATTTCATTGGTTAAATCTTTTGAAATACTCTATTACGATATTTGTGGAACAAAATTTCTTCTCTTTTTAGTACTAAATATTTTTTAATTGTTTTGGATGATTTCTTTAGATTTACATGGGTTTCTGTTTTGTCCAAATCTAATTTAATACTTTTGTACCTAATATTCGAGTTGATAATGGAGGGAGTTTTTTTTATGTACAGATTTTTAAACAATAAGGAATAAATTATTGAAATTTTCATTTATAATTCTCAATAAAAGGGAGTTATAGAATGTAAACTTAGACACGTCCTTGAGTTAGTAGGAACTCTTCAATTTTAAGCTTATCTTTCTTTACACTTTTGGGTATAATGTGTCTGCATTGCAGTCTATATAATTAGTTCATTTCCTGGAATTATTCTCTATCTCAAAACTCCTTTTGAACAATTTTATGAAAAATTTCTTTCTTATTCACATCTTATAACTTTTTGGTGTCTTGTATATGCCATTAATGTTTATATTACCCATAAGTTTGCTCCTCGTACTAAACATTGTGTTTTTCTTTATTATTCTGTTCGCTAGAAAACTTATAAACTTTATGATGTTGCAACTCATCACGTCTTCACTAGCTATAATATTATTTCTCATAAGGATATTTCTTTTACTAAATCCATCTCACCTCCCTTACTCAGCACCAATTTATTCATACCTATTGCCATCATAGTCACTCTTCCTTTAAAGGTTTCTTTACCTATTTAACTAACTTACAGAACTTGTTCTTGCCACTTTTGTTCTTTTGCCGCCAAAACCATATTTGCATAATTGCTAATGACCTTATGTTCTTTTTATACCTTTATATGACTACATTTATAATTATATGATGTCTCTTGAACCATTGTCTTCTTCATCATCTTGTTCACAACAATGTATATGGTATCCTATTTAGAATTTTATCTCTTATCATTATTACTCATCATAATTTCATTCCTTTATACTTTTAGTAACAATCTTGAAATTACATATTATGATGAAGTCGCCTTTCAACCCTATAGGCAACAGGTAATGCAACTTGAGTTGATTACTCCAGAAGCAAACAATACTTGATATCTCACTTCTCTTCCTCATGAGAAGTACATTATTAGATGTCGTTGCGTGTATAAAATTAAGTGAAAATCATATAGTACTTTTGTCCACTATAAAGCATACTTGGTAGCAAAAGGTAACACAAAGCTCGAAGGGATTAATTAGCGTGATACTTTTTCACCAACCACTAAATGATTATAATAGGTTGCTTATTGGCTTTGGCAGTTGCACAAAATTGATCTCTTCATCAAGTTGATGTCTATAATGCCCTTTTTTATGTTGGTCTTTTTGAAGAGATCTATATGCCTCTTCTTCCTATTCTTCAGTGATAGGGAGAGAATCTTGTATGTCATTTCAACAAGTCTTTATATGACTTAGAGCAAACCTCTCATTAATGGTTAGCCAAGTTTTTTTTCCAGCTTTTCATGATGCTGAATTTATTCAATCCAAAGAAAATTACTCACTTTGTATATGTGAGCAAGTTGAGTCATTTACAGGTTTATTGATATATGTCGACAAGATCCTTATAATTGATTATGATCCTATTGCCATATCTGATCTAAAGCAATTTTGCATAATCACATTCAGATAAAAATTTGGGTTATTTAAATTTTTTTATCGTATTAAAGTCTCTTAGTTAAGGAAAGGTATCTCCATATCATAAAGAAAATACAATAAGCTTTGGAGTTTCTGAAAGAGGTCAAGCATTTGTGAGCTAAAAATATGGATTTTTTATGGAACAAAGTATAAAGCTATCAAATGAAGGTGAATTGTTGAAAGATCCATTTATATATACACAAATTGTCTGATTCCTAATTTATTTTATTGTTACTCATCTAGATATCACTTATTCAGTCATGTATTGAGTGAATTCAAGCATATCCCATACAAAACTTATACAGAAGATTCCTTGTGTGTATTATGACATTTGAAAAATAATCCTAAAGACTATATGTTTTTTTCCTTCACCAAATGATTTATCTTCGCATGCTTTTTGTGATTCAGGTTGGGTGGGCTATTTAATATTACAAAAATTAAGTACATGTTATTGAGTTTTATTTTGGATCTTACATATTTCTTAATTCACAAAGCATAAAAAATTGTCTCCCTCTCTTTAGAGGAAGCTGAATAGAAAGTTATGACTAGTATATGTTGTGAGTTATCTTGGTTACAATCATTATTGAAAGATTTGTAGGTATTACATCCAAAGCCAACATTATTATATTTCAATAACAAAGTAGTCCTACACATTGCAACAAATTTAATGTTTTATGAATGGAATAGGCATATAAAGATAGATTTTCATTTTATTAATGACAAAATATAAGATGATTCAGTTGCAACTGAATATGTTCTTTTAGCTAAACAACTTGCTCATGTTTTTGTTGGACATGGGTTGTGTAGTAAATAAGTTATTATTATTTTTGAACTGGTCTTTAAGAGTTTTTTTGTGTTAGCTATTAATGGGCATGTTTGACAGCTGTTAGTGGGCATATTTTCTTATAGAAGAGTTTAGGAGTGTTAATCATGGTTTATTAGGTTCTATTTTCACGTTAATTTGTTATGTTTATTATCTATTTAAAAGCTTAATTACATCAATAAAAGTGTAAGGGAATTTGCAGTTATTTTCCTCTCTTGTTTTTTCTATTATTCTGCAATTTCCATTAGTGGTATCAGAGCTTGGATAGATCTTAAACACTTAAGTGTGTGAGAAACAAGAGAGTGTGAGAGAAACATATGATTTTGAGTGAAACACCAAAAAAGAGAGATGAATTTTGCAGAAAACTTCATCCAAGCTACAATTCCTCGCTTTGATGGTCAGTATAACCATTGGAGCATGTTTATGGAGAACTTCCTACAATCCAAAGAGTACTGGACGGTAGTTTGTTTAGGGATTCAAGAACCATTAATAGGTACCGTGTTGACAGAAGCACAAAAGGCTGAATTGGAAGGAAGAAAGTTGAAAGACCTAAAAGCTAAGAACTATATCTTTCAGGCCATTGATCATCCTACCTTAGAAACCATTCTTTGTGAAGAAACTTCTAAGGATATATGAGATTTAATGAAGAAGAAGTATCAAGGCTCAACAAGAGCAAAACGACAACAACTTCAAGCTCTTTGCACAGAGTTTGAAACACTTTGAATGAAGACAAGAGAATCTGTCACAAATTATTTCTCTAGCTCTATGGCGATTTGAACAAGATTCGTATTCATGGAGATAAGACTGAAGATGTCACCATAGTAGAGAAGATTCTTCGTTCTATGACACCAAAATTGAATTATGTTTTTTGCTCCATAAAAGAATCCAAGGATGTTGATACTGTTTCTCTTGATGAGTTACAAAGTTCCTTAATGATTCATGAACACAAGATGAACTAGCAAGAGCCGCAAGAGTAAGCATTGAAGGCCGCCATTGAAAACGTCTTTCTAGCAGGTAGAGGTTATGGTATAGGAGGTAGAGGTGATGACAAGAGTGGCGGTAGAGGAAGCAACAATAATCGGGAACAAAACTAGCAACAAGAGCATCAAACTAAGGGTAGAGGAAAGGGAGGAGGCTCTTATTCAACATACTCTAAGTCAAAGTTAGTAGACAAGTCTAATGTTAAATGATGTTCGCAAGGTTATGCACACGCTAAGTTTTACTATTTATAACCTCGGTAAATTCCGCAAGGGCACGGGTCGTTCACGTAGTACCTAAGGTGTCAATCCCATAAAGAAGGGAACTATTCTTAAAATCTAACGGCAGCTAAGTTCGTAAAACCTAATTTAACAATTACTGCAGAAATTTAAATCAACCGAGAATCAAATATAAGAAATTAAAGCACCCAAAGAACAAACAAAAGCGAACTCATACAAATAATCCGAATTTCAATCTAGAAGCGACCAATTGAGAAAAAGAGGGAATCTATTCAAAACTAAAGAAAAATTACTCAATTATGAAATTTTCGATTTACTGGGCCTAGACAATCCTAGGGTGAATTACTCTATCTTGAGTTATAATTATTAACCCTAATTAATAATCCCTAATTCAAATTATGAAAATTGTGATCTCTCGATCCATAATTTGTCCAAAACCTAAATTAGTTATAACGTTGTCTATTAACCTACCGGGAATCTGTGCTCGATCTTTCGGTACATGACTCTACTAGTTTGATTCAATTCTCTACCTATCGATTTACATAACTCTCATTAACCTAAGTCGATGATTTTCACAGGCTCACTCTTTAGTTTATTGCCCAGTTATGAAGAATTGAATTGAATTACAATAAATCGAAATAAAGCACAATCAAATTAATTTTATTAATCTTAAGAATAAATAATACCCAAAGGTGAGTTTAGACAGAAAAATCAACACTCAACGACAAATATTTCTAATCAATCTCAAATTCCATACATCAATGAAATCGAAATAAAAACTAGAAGATATTGTCAGAATGGATCTCGGAGTTGCGATTGCAGGAAACCACTTATTCCAAGAAGTACGTCGCGTCAAGCGTATCTCTGTGCCTCTCTTCCTTCGTCTCCTTCCTCAATCGATTGATCTCTATCTAGGTTTTTTCTCATATTTTTAGCAAAATATCACGTTTATGCAGCTCTCTCGGCTCTCTAATGTCTACTGGTGGCTGCTAGGTATTGGTCTATTTATTCGGTAGCAGCTCTAGGTCAAACTTAGGGTCAAAATGGTCCGAAAAATCACCCAAAAATTAAGTTTTCGTGTCAGCCCAACGCAAGGCACCATCGTGGCCGGCACTTTTTCCTTCTGTCACGATCCTGACCTAAAGTGCACGATCGTGGCCTGACTTGATGCTCTCTGTCACGATCGTGGCTTCTGGTGCACGATTGTGGCCTGGTTGCCTCTGACTTTTCCTCTTCTATCGCGATCGTGGCCCATGTGCATGATCATGGCCTGTATGTTTTGGCTTGAAACTCTTTAAATCTTCACCATTCTTTCCTGTTTACCTTGCAACACTAGGACAAACATCAAGGTACCTCAAAAATATACAATTTAAGGTCAAAGATTCAAACTAACCCATAAAAATACTTAAACACAAAAACTAATCTAATTAAGTCCTAAATGCATACGCAACACTCAATTTAACATAAAATGCATAACAAATTAAACCCTAAAATATCAAACAAAACACTACTATCAACATCCCCACACTTAAATGTTTACTTGTCCTTAAGTAAACAAAAAAACAACACCTAACAAAACAAACACATTCTGCAATAATGTGACAATGGCTCTAATCTTCATGAACTAAATTTAATCTTGGACACACTCATTCGAATTATGTCAAATCAGTAACATGCAAAATATGCATCTAAGAGCTTTGAACTAAATCTACACCAAGTGTTAACCTATTTACCCTTTTCAATTATGCACACACATTAATAATTTTTCGGTCCTCAGACTTGGTAACTGTTCCTAGGTATAATTCCATGAAACTTCAAGCTTATTACAAGTCCGGTAGGTTTTTATTTAAAAACATCATATCCAAGAAGAAGTACCTTGGTGTATGCTATTTGCTGACGATATTGTCTTGGTAGATGAGACTAGGGCGGGGGTCAATTCCAAGCTAGAATGTTGGAGAGAGACATTAGAGTCGAAAGGCTTTAGACTGAGCAGGTCTAAGACGGAGTA
>JANIIA010000008.1:42317563-42328992 GCA_027478495.1 Erythroxylum alaternifolium
TTGTACTAAATTAATTAATTACAATATAATTACTTAAATTATTATGATTATTTAATTACATTACATTATATTTAATTTAAATATAATTATGCATTAATTATAATATAATTAGTTAAATTATTATTATTACTTAATAGGTTTGGGAGATGTGTTTTGTTTTAGGTTTTAAGGGGAGGGTATTTTTGATATTTCACCAACGTCTTTGGTTTCTGTCTCCGTCCTCTTCTTTCTATGCCACAGTCACGGAAATCACAAGAATTTAATGTCCCTGTCTCTAGAGTCGGGACAAAATTGGGTGGAGACAGCGTCCAAACAGGTTGGAAGACAGAACTTTTGTGTCTCTATAATCTGTCTCCACCCTTAGAGATACTAACCAAACACTACATAAGAGCACCTTAGTTGGTGCAACAAGCAATTTCTTGACCAAAAGCAATTTACTTGTATATAGGCTATGGGCATTTTGTGACGTGCACCCAGGAGCTTAGTACATGAACCAACCTATAACAGACATTTCTATAGTAGCATTGTATTCTATTCTGTCAGATCCTATCGATGCTGGCGAATGCGAATTATTTTTCTTGTATGATTACACAGTTATAAGCTCAAAATTTAAAGATGAGAAACCAATTGAAACGGTGGCGTATACATATGTTTGCCACCCATCATATACTTTATTGATACTGTTCTTGATCAATATCTTACAAGTTTCCAAATTCATACATTGGCCTGTTGTTCGACTTCTATCAGAGACATTGTTTCTCTGCTTGTTTTAGTCCCATTAACAAAAGTGTTGTTGCTCTCTGTGGAGTTGCCAACGTTTTTCTCTTTCTCCATTATCCCAGATAGTACCAACCTCGGAGACCTCTCGAGAACATCATCAATTATGTTATACACACGGTAATGGTAGCTCCAAGAATAGAGTTGGCACCTCAGACAGATGGTGTGCATAATACTTATCGATACTTCAATGGCTGTGGGCATCAAAAGTTGTTTTAGAAAGAAAAAGGAGAGAAGAAAAAGAGAAAGATATCTCACGTGAAGTAAGTTCTTGCACCAGACAAAATATAAAAAGAATGACACGAGTACTAATATACAGCACATGTGTATGCGCAAAATATCCCTATCCACTATTTGCCCTACAATTTTTGTTTAACTGACAGATGTATGATGGGTTTGCTACTACTAATAGGCCCCCAATTAAGTTTGTCTAGGCAAGAAAGAAGTCTCATAGGGCTGGCTCGAATTAATGGGCTCGTATGAGGTTAGGGAATGTTGGTTATTTGGTCAAGGAATGTTAGTAGAGTATGTGAGTCATGTGTGACAAGTTGTTAAACTACTTTGTCTTATCTATTGAGTTGTCTATTTTTTGTTGTTAGTAAGTCTGTTATTAATAGTGGGATTGGGAAAGGTGTAAGGATGATTGGGAATCTTTTGTTATTGAATGGGTCTTGGAAGAGAAGGCAACCTCCCGAATGTTGTTGGCGTCACCTGTTATCTTTATTTCCTTTCATCATCAATACAACACACCTTCCTTTTCTCTATTTCCAGTTTATTAATCTAATATCAACCAGTACTCCATACATTTATCAACAATCACATCTTTGATCCTATCATTTCTGGTATTAGAGCTGTTTCAATCCCGGAGCAGTTTATGCCCAAAACCAGAATGGATTCTCGAATTGAAAAACTTGAAGAAAGTGCCAAAGAAAAAGAGGTGGTTAGGCTATCAGCTGTAGTGACCTTGTTGGTTTAACAAATGAAAGAGAATCAACATTCACTTAAAACCTTGTTACAAAACTCGTCCCCCGAAAACTTGAACCGTGCAAAATCCAATAACGGCTAACCAAACGTGCAGGAACCCATTAATGTCGGGAAAGAGACAACATCAGAGGAGATGACAGCAACTGCTAAACAGATCTAGGAGAAAGACCGACACCCCTAGAAGTTGGAATTGCCAGTGTTTGATGAAGAGGGCGCTGATTCCTGGACTTTTAGAGTTGAAAGGTATTTTTCCATTAACCGTTTATCAGAGGCGGAGAAGCTTAAGGCAGTGGATGTTTGTTTTGATGGTGAGGCACAAGCTTGGCTAAGGTTTGAAAAGAGGGATCAGGTTTTTGAGAGTTGGGAGGAGTTGAAAACCCAGATGTTGCATAGGTTCGTTGGAATACAAGATGGTTCCTTACTCCATCGTTTCTTCATCGTCAAATAACACGAAATGGTGGCTGAATACAAAGCCCAATTCAAATATTTAGCGACATTGGTTGAAGGGTTAATAGTAACACCATGTATACTATATTGGTTAATAGCCTTAATGAGAAAATTTGGGCCGAATTGTTGGTCTTGAACCCACAAAATCTGAAGGAGACTACGGAAGCTGCGGGTCAGGTTGAACGCAAGAACCAGGTCCTGTTCACTACCAACACACCAAACCCACCAAAGAGCCCCTTTCAATCTTATTCAAACTAAACGCTAAAACGGTCACATGGACCCCAAACAAACCCTACAACCCTTTCACTAGTGACTCAAACACTCCCACCCAAAATACCAAACCTCCCCAGAACATCCACAAAACTGAAACCATAAGCACCAACTCATCTTATGGGTACCCACAGTTTCGAATGCTTATGCCCAATGAAGCTCAGACACGAAGAGAACAGGGGCTTTGTTATTGTTGTAATGAAAAATGGCATGTTGGACATCGATGTAAAAGGAAAGAATTGCATGTGTTATTAGTGAGTAAGGAGACAGAGGGGATGGTATAGAGGAGATGGGTCCAGCTGAATCAAAGGTGCTAGAAGGAGTAGAATTATCCTTGAATTCTGTTATGGAATCGTCCGAACCAAGGACTCTGAAATTGAAAGGAGAAGTGCATAAGTTAGATGTAGTGGTTTTAATTGATTGAGGGGCCATGCATAATTTCATTTCCACTGGTATTATGGAGGCTTTACAATTAACCATTCAGGAGACTTCAAAATATAGAGTGGTCATTGGTTTTGGGAAGCAGTTGAAAGGAATAAGTGTGCGTAAGGGTGTGATTTGGAAGCTCCAAAACATAACAATTATAGAGGACTTCTTACCATTAACTTTAGGAAGTACTGATGTCATTTTGGGCCTAAAGTGGTTAGCAATGTTAGGAGAGACACGTGATGATTGGAAGAAGCTTACGATGGCGTTTGAATTAGGCGGTCAGTCAATTACTTTGAAAGGTGATCATAGCTTGACAAAAGCCATGGTCTCTCTAAAAACTATGGTCAAAGAACTGCAAGTGGAGAAAGAAGGGATAATGTTGGAGTTGTTTCACTTAGAAACCATAAAGGAAAGATAGGAGGATGTTGAGCCTGTGTTGAGAGAATTGTTGGACGAATTTAATGACGTGTTTGCTGCACCTACAGAGATAACCCCATTTAGAGGCCATGAACATGCGATAGTGCTTAAGGTGGGTTTAGAAACTGTCAATGTGCGGCCTTATCGGTATCCACATATTCAAAAAAACAAAATTGACAAATTAATGACTAAGATGCTAGAGGGAGGAGTAATTAGGCCAAGTGTGAGCCTATTTTCGAGCCTGGTATTGTTTGTTTGAAAGAAGGATGGGAGTTGGCGATTTTTCTGTGGATTGTAGGGCCTTGAATCAAGTGACAATTCTAGATAGACTTCCAGTCCCAAATATTGACGAATTGCTTGATGAGTTGAATGGCGCAAGAATTTTTACTAAACTTGACTTAAAGTCCGGGTACCACCAAATCTGGGTCCGATTGGAGGATGTGCATAAAACAACATTTCGCATGCATATGGTCACTTAGAGTTTCTTTTAATGCCGTTTGGGTTAACGAACATGTTGGTGACATTTCAGGCATTAATGATCAGTATTTTCAAGGGTTTGCTTTGACAGTATGTGCTTTTTTTCTTCGATGATATTCTGATTTACATTGCTTGTATCAGTGACCATATTGAGCATTTACGTGTTATTTTATCCCAGCTTCGCAAGCACCAATTATTTTCAAACTTGTAAAATTGATGCTTTAGGCAAATGGAGTTGGCATATTTGGGTAAGTGATTTCTGAGAAGGGAGTGTCCGCAACCCCCGAAAAAGTCAGAGTTATGGACTAGTGGCCAATTCCAAAAAATCAAAAGGAATTGAGGGGATTCCTCAGGTTAATGAGGTATTATCGGCAGTTTGTTCATGATTATGGGACATTGGCAACACCATTGACAAGTTTACTAAAGAAAGATGCTTTTGAATGGACTGAAGAAGCCATACTTTCTGTCCAGAAACTGAAAGAAGTAATGAAAAATGTTCCGATCCTTGTGCTTCCAGATTTTGATGAAACATTTGTGATTGAAATGGCTGCTTTAAGATTGGAGTTGGGTGTTGTTTTGAGCCAAAAAAGGACGACCTATAGCTTTCTTCAGCTATGCTTTAGTTGTAAGGTCACGTTTCAAATCGGTTTTTGAGCGCAAACTTATGGCAATTGTTATGGCAATCCAAAAATGATGCCACTACTTATTAGGTCATCATTCATTGTTAGAACTAATCAAAAATCTCTTCGATATTTTCTTGAGCAAAGGGTTGTAGCTAGTGAGTATCAAGTTGGCTGACCAAGTTGATGGGATTTGATTTTGAAGTGTAGTGTAAACCAGCCTTGGAAAATACAGCCACAGCTGCTTTATCACAATTTCCCTTGTTTGTCGAAATGCAGGCCATTTCAATACCTTCTTAGGTTGATTGGGACAAGTTGCATGTAGAGATTCAACAAGATGCCCACTTGCAATTTATTAAACACCTTTTATAGTAGGATTCGAATGGGAAACAGGGATGAGTTTTACGTCAGAGGCTGCTATATTACAAGGATCGATTGGCCATTCCTAACACGTGCTCTTTCATTCTCAAGCTCTTGGAAGAGTTCCATAATAGCCTATTGGAGGATATGGTGGATATCTTTGCACCTACAAAAAAATTTCTTCCGAAATATTTTGCGAGGCTATGCGAGCTGATATAAAGCATTTTGTGCCTGAATGTCCTGTCTGCCAATAACATAAATATGAGACCCCTTTAATTCCTCAAGCCATATGGGAGGATATAACCATGGATTTTATGGACGGTTTACCGCAATCCAATGGATTTGATTCGATTTTGTTGGTGGTGGACCAACTCAGTTAGTATGCTCATTTCGTCCTTCTTATGCATCCATTTACTACCAAAGTGGTTGCGAATGAATTTATAAATACAAATGGTGAAATTACATGGATTTCCATGGAGTATTATGACTGATAAAGACTGGGTTTTCTTGAGTAATTTCTGGACTGAGCTTTTCAAGTTGCAGAACATTTAGTTAAGGAAGAGTACGACTTATCATCCGTAGACTGATGGTTAAAGTTAAGTGGTAAACAAGTGTCTCGACGCATACCTGAATTGTTTTGCAAGTCAACAGCCTAAACAGTGGTCTAGATGGTTGTCCTGGACATAATATTGTTACAACACCTCTTTCCATACTTCTATGAGAACCAAACCTTTTAAGGTGGTTGATGGTAGAGATCCTCTCTTGCTGATCAGGTATCCCTATTCCAATACTACTAATTCTATGTTGAATGAAAAGCTGCTTGCAAGAGACTTGATGTGGAATGAGTTGAAGGACCAATTGGTAGTAGCTCAATATGAGATGAAGACGCCAACTGCTAAGCAGCCCAGAGACATTGGGTTTTCAGTTGGTGAGACGGTGTACTTGAAACTATGTCCATACTGTCAACAATCCTTAGCTAAGCATCCAAATGAAAAACTTTCTCTGAGGTACTTTGTGGCCTATCGGGTGGTACAACGTATTGGGAAGGTTGCCTATAAACTTGCACTTCTAGATTCAACAGCCATACATCCTGTTTTCGACGTCTCAAACTTAAAAAGCCATTAGGAAATACTTCACAAATGCAACCTCTCCCTCCAATTTTTACTGGTGATATGGACTGGTTGGTTGAACCACTAGAAATTTTGGATACGCGTGAGACACTTGAGGGATTAGAAGTGTTGGTCTAATGGAAGGATTTTCCTCCTTTTGAAGCCACTTAGAAACCTTTACTACTAATACAAGAATTGTTTCCTAATTTCCACCTTCGGGACAAGGTGGGTGTTGAGGTGTTGAATCGAGTTTCTTCATGTTATTATCTATTATAAATGATTTTTCTATCATATGACTATGTATCGCCGAAAGATTTTGTCGTACACTTGAAAAATAGCCCAAAAAGTCTAGAGAGTGTTTGGATAATGAGTTTATATCGATCGTTTCCTGCTGAAACCACACATAAAAATGATATTAACATAAATAGACAAAATAATATTTTCATTTTTTACTAGAAGAAGTGTATCCTAAAAAGCTAGAATGAATATTCCTTGATATCTAACGTAATGCACAAAAGGATCTTTAACCAAACATAGGTTAGCCAGAAAATCATTAACAAAGACTTCTATAAACTGTTCTATCTTTCCATAGAAATCTATCCGGAGGAGAGTAATGATAGGTTTGTGTTCGCAAGGTTATACACACTCTAAGTTTTACTATTTATAACTTCAATAAATTCCACAAGTGCACAGGTCGTTCATGTAGTATGTAAGGTGTCTATCCCACGAGGAAAGAAACTAGTCCTAAAATCTAACGGCATTTAAGTTAGTAAACCTAAATTAACAACTAATGCAAAAATTTAAATCAATTGAGAATCAAATACGAGAAATTAAGCACCCAAAAGAACAAACAAAAGTGAACTCACACAAATAATCCAAATTTCAAGAAGCGACCAATTGAGAGAAAGGGGGAATCTATTCAAAATTAAAGAAAATCTACTCAATTATGAAAATTCCGATTTAATGGGCCTAGACGATCCTATGGTCAATTACTTGCTTTTGAGTTATAATTCTTAACACTAATTAATGAACCCTAACTCAAATTATGGAAATTGCGATCTCTTGATCTGCAATTTGTCCAAAATCTAAATTAGTTCTAATGTTGTCTATTAATCTACCGGGAATCTGTGCTCGATCTCTCATTACACGACTCTACCAGTTTGATTCAATTCTCTACCTATCGATTTACCTAACTCTCAATAATCTAAATCGATGATTTTCACCGGCTCACCCTCTCGGTTTAATGCCCAGTTATAAATAATCAAATTAAATCACAATAAATCGAAATAGAACATAATCAAATCAATTTTATTAATCTCAAGAATAAATAAACCCGAAGGTGAGTTTAGACAGAAAAATCAACACTTAACGACAAATATTTCTAATCAATCTCAAATTTCATACATCAATGAAATCGAAATAAAAACTAGAAGATACTGTCGGAATGGATCTCGGAGTCGTGATTACAGGAAACCACCTGTTTCGACAAGTACGTTGTGTCAAGCGTATCTTCGTGCCTCTCTTCCTTCGTCTCCTTCCTCAATCGATTGATCTCTATCTAGGTTTTCCCTCAGATTTTTGGCAGAATCTCACATTTGTGTAGCTCTCTTGGCTCTCTAACGTCTGCTGGTGGCTGCTAGGTATTGTTTTATTTATTCGGTAGCAGCTCTAAGTCAAACTCACGGTTGAAACGGTCTAGAAAATCACCTAAAATTTGAGTTTTCATAACAGTTTGACGTAGGGCACGATCGTACTTTTTCCTTTCTATCATGAACGTGGCTTGACTTGACGCTCTCTGTCACAATTGTGACTCCTAGTGCACGATAGTGGCTTGGTTGCTTTTGGCTCTTCCTCTTTTGTCACAATCATGGCCTGTATGTTTTGGCCTGAAACTCTTTAAATATTTACCGTTCTTCCCTGTTTACCCTGCAACACTAACACACACATTAAGGTACCTAAAAAATATACAATTTAAGCTCAAAGATTTAAACAAACTCATAAAAACACTTAAACACAAAAATTGATCTAGTTATGCCCTAAATGCATACTCAACACTCAATTTAACATAAAATGTATAACAAATTAAACCCTAAAATATCATAAAAAACACTACTATTTTATGCTACCGGTGTCATAGTTGTGGTCATTATCAATCTTAATGTAGAACTAATTTGAATAAACAAGATGGAGAAAGAACTAATTTTGTAGAGAAAAAGGAGGAAAATGAAGTGTCTCTTGTGTCACGTGAAAGAAGAAATGCAAAAGGGTCTATAGTACTTGGATATGGGCCGTAACAATCATATGTGTGGAGATAATAAAGCATTATCCAAGCTTGATGAATCATTCAAAACTACTGTCAAGTTTGGAGACAATTCAGAAAAAGTTGTTGTGGGCATTGGGACAATATCCATTCAAACCAAATAAAACAACACCAACATAATTTCAGATTTTTTTGTGCCTGATTTGAAGACAAAGTTGATTAGTGTGGGCTAGCTGCAAGAGAAGGGTTATGTAGTCACCATTAAAGATGGTGTATGTCAAGTCCGTGATGATGAGATGGGCTTAATTGCTCGGGTGAACATGATAAAGAATCGCTTCTTCCCTCTATATGTACATCACACTAGACAAGCTTACTTCTCAATTAGAGTGAAGACACGACATGGCTATGGCATTTTTGTTATGGTCACTTGAACTTTGAAGGATTGAAAATGGTGCAACAAAAGAACATGGTAACTGGTCTTCCTCAATTCCCAGTTCCCATTGGTGTGTGTGAAGAGCACACAGTTAGTAAGCAACCTTGGAGTCCATTTCCTTAAGGGAAATCATGGAGAGCAAAGAAGGTTTTGGAGCTGATACACTTAGATAAATATGGCCCAATTGATCCTAGCTCCAATGTGGGTAAATGATATATTATTACTTTCATTGATGATTATAGTAGGAAAACTTAGGTGTATTTTTTGTAGGAAAATTTTGAGGTGTTTGAGGCATTCAAAGTATTCAAGATGTTAGTTCAAACACAAAAATTTGAGGTGTTTGAGGCATTCAAAACTCTACGTACAGATCGTGGAGGTGAATTTAACTCACAAGAATTTATAAATTTTTGTGAGTTTCATAGGATCAAAAGACAACTTACAACAACATTCCCACCATAAAAAAATAGTTTATGAGAGGAAGAATCGCACTATCATGAATATGGTCTAAAGTCTCTTAACAAAAAGTGTTGTACCAAAGCAATTTTGGTCGGGAGCAGTAAATTAGAGCATTCATGTTTTGAATAGATCTTCCACTTATGTTGTTCAAAATATGACATCGGAAGAAGCATGGAATGGAAGGAGACCAAGAGTTGGGCATTTCAGAATTTTTGGGTGCATTGCTTATGCACATATCCCAGATGACAAGAAAAAGAAGCTAGATGATAAGCGAGAAAAATGTGTTTTTCTTGGTGTTAGCACTCAATCAAAAGCTTACAAGTTGTATAATCCTAACACTAAGAAAATCATTATTAGTCATGGTGTTATCTTTTATAAAAAGAACATATGGGAATGGGGTGACAATGACAATCAACAAATTGCTGAATTTGATAATGAAAATGAAGATGAAGAGTAGCAGCCTCTAGTAGAAAATCCATTACCAGTTGTAAATGATAGTGATGTATAAGAATAAGGCCAGGGTAAATGGAAGAGTATAAAGTACCTGGAATTGATAAAACTGAGGATCCACTCACTCATTTTGTTCTATTTTCAGATTGTGATCCCACCACCATTGAAGAAGCTGTCAAAAGAAGCAAAGTGGAGGAAAGCAATAGATGAAGATATCGCAGCCATTGAAAGAAACAATACTTGTGAGCTAACAGCGCTTCCAAAGGGACATAAAACCGTTGGAGTCAAATAGGTTTATAAGACAAAACTGAAGGAGAATGGAGACATAGACAAGTACAAGGCAAAGCTAGTAGCAAAGGGGTACAAGCAAAAGTTTGGAGTTGACTATAGTGAATTGTTTGCACCAATTGCAAAGTTTGACACAATTTGACTTGTGATTGCACTCAGAACTCAAAACTCATGGCCTATCTTCCATTTGGATGAAATTAACCTTCTTGCATAGAGAATTTGATGAAAAGGTATTTATTGATCAACCTCTTGGCTATGTTAAAATTGGTGAATAACATAATGTGTATAAGTTGGAAAAGGCACTATATGGATTAAAGAAAACTCCAAAAGCTTGGTATAGTCGTATTAATGCATACTTTGCTAGGGAGGGTTTTAAGAAGTGTTCTTATAAGCATCCTCTTTTTGTTAAATGTGATGGTGGTGGTAAAATGTTGATAGTATGCTTATATGTCGTTGATTTGATCTTTACAGGGAATGATAATGCCATGTTTGAGAAATTTAAGATGTCCATAATGGAAGAGTTTAATATGTCTGATCTTGGGATGATGCATTACTTTTTTTGCATTGAACTGTTGGAATTTTTATTTCAAAAAAGAAGTATGTGCAAAAGTGTTGAACATGTTTCAAATGAAGGAGTGCAACCTTGTTAACACACCAACTGAAGTAAGATTGAAGCTTGTGAAAGAAAGTGAAGGAGAAAAGATGAATGAGACTCTTTATAAACAAATTGTGGGGTTTAATGTACTTTACAGCAATCAGACTAGATATAATGCATGTCGTTAGCTTGATCAACAGATACATAGAGAAACCATAGGAAATTCACTTGCTTGCTACAAAGAGAATCTTTCGCTACCGTCAAGTAACTAAAGAATTTGGTTTGCTTTATAAAAGAGGAGAAAAAATAAATTTATTTAGCTTTATTGATGGTGATTTTGCATGTGATCATAATGATAGAAAGAGCATCTCAGGTTATCTCTTTTTGATGGGCACAACAGCAACTTAGCTTTCTAAAAAGTAACCAATTGTTGTTCTATCAACCATTGAAGCATAATTTGTTTCTGCAACAATGTTTTCTTGTTAAGCTATTTTTTTGAGAAGAATTTTAGAGGAACTGAAGTTTAAGTGAATGGGAGCATCTATTATCTTTTGTGACAACAATTTAGCAACCAAAATTTTAAGGAATCCAGTTTTGCATAGAAGGAGCAAGTATATTGATATGAAGTACCATTTTTTGAGATAACTTTGCAATGATGGAGCAATTTAACTTGTTTATTACAAAAGTGAAGACCAAGTAGCTGGCATTTTCACTAAGGCACTCAAAAGGGATACATTTGAAAAGCTTAGAAAACTATTAGGCATTTTCATTTTAAACTGAAACTTGCAATGTTCAGTTTAAGGGAGGGATTATTGGACATTGGCTGTGTAGTTAATAAGTTTTTATTTTTATTTTAAAATTAGTCTTTAAGAGTTAGTTTTTATGATAGCTATTAGTGAGCATTTTTTCTTATGGAAGAGTTTAGGAGTGTTAATGTAACATCCCGTTTCCAGAGAACGGGTCGGACCAAAGAAACGGGCCCAAGTGTAGGAAATTAACACATCTCATGCTCATGCATTTGTGAATAGTGAGTTTTGCACGTGAAAATATCTGTACA
>JANIIA010000008.1:42334667-42347937 GCA_027478495.1 Erythroxylum alaternifolium
CTTTCTTATCACTAGATCATGAAAACTTTTTATAAATATAGATCACCCAAGCATAATGTTTTGCCTTATTCTTTAAACTTTTCTTGTTTATATCTAATTGAGTCATATGGAATCACATCAATAACTAAGTAATTAACATTATCTGTATACCACAGTGGTGCAATATTAAGAGAAAAGATCTAATCATCAAGAATGTTTCTTATATAGCAATTTCACCCACATTATGCACTAGTTAACTACAACGGTCAACAACATCAAATTTTGCTCCTTTTTTCTTTTCTTTTCTCCAATTCAAATTTTTAAAGAAGGATAATCCATCTAATCAGCCTTAGTCATACTTCCTTCTTTGTAAGAAATCATCTAATAGTTGCATGATCATAATAAATGATAAATTTTAACATTTATCAAGTGATTAGAATTTCTTTAAAGAAAAAGTAGTAGATACATGCTATTTTTAATTGTGGAATAATTGAATTAGGCACCATTTAAGGTCTTATAAGCATAGTAAATGGCATAACAACTTTACCAACTCTTTAGCCTAATACAACTCCTACATCATAATTGTTAGCATCATACATGATCTTAAAAGGTAACTTCAAATTTGGTGGTATCACTAGTGCATATGTTTGATGTGCTTGAAATATAAACATATTTTCTTAAGTACTTTACTTGAT
Source organism: Erythroxylum alaternifolium (assembly GCA_027478495.1). Lineage (NCBI taxonomy): Eukaryota > Viridiplantae > Streptophyta > Magnoliopsida > Malpighiales > Erythroxylaceae > Erythroxylum > Erythroxylum alaternifolium. The sequence goes on from JANIIA010000008.1 coordinate 42,335,342, forward strand.
TTTCATGTTAAACTACCTTGTTTTACATTTTTTGATATATTATGAAGAAATTGTGCTTATTTCTCTTTGAGATGAAATTTATCAAGAATTGGAGGCTAATTCAAGTAAAATTATGGAGAAAATAATAATTCTTAGAAGAACACAATTTGACTACGCTCGTGCCCCATATGGATCAAATATAGGAGGTAAGACCTAGAACATAACGTAGGGAGAGATTTTGTGGCAATGAATAAATTTTGTATAGTGACATTGTTTAAGCCATAGTTGTACCATAAACTATATGCAAGTTATAAGATAAACATAAGCATCCATAATCTAAGGGTATGAGCAAGCCAAAGATGTGTCTTCTCCTATATAAAATAGGAGGATCCAAAATCGTGGTTTAAACTATGTCCATGGGTATTAAAATATATTTAAAGTGCAAAAATCCTAATTTTAAAACGAATTTAAAGATTTTACACACTTGAAACATCTATTTTTCTTTAAAGATTAGGGTTACTCATTAAGAGGTTCACAAACCCTTCAAAGGTTGATTCTAAAATTATTTTATGTTGAAGAACTAAGATCTAAAGTTATCTCAATGGATCAAACTGTTAACATCACCAAAAATTTCATATATAACTATTTATATTATGATGTCTTTGATTTTGTTTATATTTTGAACATAATTAGTAGCTAGATATTTTTTTATGTTTACGTAAAAACTCTAGTATCTATTCTTGTATAAATTGACTAATTTTAATCTATAAAGTGTAATATATGTCCATAAGCTATATTTGATTAATTTTAATCCAGAATTGATTATGCTTGCTATTAAATCTAACCTATATTCATTTATAAATGCCTTAAGAAAGCCTATTTATTAGTGTATCATAACTTAAGTAGAAGGGTTAAATGAGGTGTTAGATATACATCTATATGATTTCTTTAGTTTTAAGGTGAAACCTTTCATAGGATTTCATATATCTTAACTCATTTAAAAGGGTTCTCTACTAAAGAGATATGGTTAACTAACTAAAGAGTAGATGATTGTTGCTTGAAAGAGTGTAATTTCAATGTCTAGAAAGTCCTAAAGGTCTAGATTGTATATCCATTTTAAATTAATTAAATAATGAAATCAAGAGTTATACTAGGGAAAATACTTAGTTAAGTATAAAATTGCAATTGACTTATCTCTTTGATTAATTATTTTTGCTTTGATTCTCTTGACTATTCCATTAATTAGTTTTATTTTATATTTCATTATCCATTAAAATTTATCATCTCTTCCTCGAAGGATTCAATCCCTTCTTACCATTTTGTTACTTACTAATAATATTGCACTTACTTTGGTTATGGTAATAGATTGGTAAAAGAAAAAACTTCAAAGAAGTATATCTCACCCATTAAGATTAGCAACCCCTTTATCTTGTCAAAAACTTCTTTATACTCCTTACAAAAATTCAAAATTATATCTTTTTATAGCAATTTGCATAAATGCAAATTCGACTTTCTCTAAGCTTATCTTCTTGTTGCTTTTAGAGTCAACAATATTTTAACTCTTTCCCTTTTCATATAACGATATTAGGCATGATTTATCCCACCTAATACCAAATCCATTTCCTTACCTTTTTTGGAAATCTTAATGGCAGAGCTTGGTTAGTCCATGGTTGCTCCATCAATTCCTCTCCTAGATTTTTGACCTCTTTCTCCAGAAGCCTCCATTATTTCATCCTCCTCTACAGCCCATACCTAAGCTTCGTTAGAAGCCAATGGATTTCCTCCTTTGATCTAGCTTGACTCAAGTAAATTAGCACTCCCAAGAACTAGAACTCCCTCCTCTTCCTCAAGTATTTTTTTGCTCCTTTCTAGGAAGAATGATAACACATCTTAAATCCATACCATTACCATCAATAATGTCTTAAGTCTTAATAGAAGCAATTAGTTGGAGACATTTTTGTTTTCCATAATATAATATACATAACGCCAACTTTAGGGCTAGTTTGTTAGTTGAACTTCAGGGCTAGTTTGTCAGTTGCCTAACCACCTGTAAAAAACTTGTAAAATGGTGCTAAAAAAATGTTGTGCATCCTCAATCAAAATTTTCATTGAGAAAAGACTTGTATTTCCCTAGGTTCACCATTAGGCACTAACTACCTAGAAGAAGTTGACTTTGGAATATGTTTTGAATAATGAGGAAGATATGTCCATATTTAGGTTCAGTAATGCCTCTACTGATAATAAAATTGTTAAGTTGGGTTCTTGCAATATAAGTGGAAAGTCAATCATGCTTTAAAAATATGCTTATTGAGTTTGCTAAATGGCTTAATCCTTATGTTGAAGAATATGCTAAAGTTACCTTATGAAAATTTCACCCATATATAGGACTATTCTCCATTAAAATAGAGACTACGCTTAAAAAGGGACACTATTATGATGGAGAATAATCCTATAAGGGTGAATTTTTATAAGGTGCCTCTAGAGTATTCATCAATGAAGGATTAAACTATTTAGTAAACTCAATAAGCATAATTATTTTCTTAGATGAGCTAATAGCTACACTAAAGAGGATATGATATGATATGCTAGAATTTATATGGAAGTCTCTTTGGGAAAAGGTTTACCTGAGAATATTATAATTATGAAGCAAAATAAGGATGAAATAATAATTGAATCTATAGTGATACATATCAATAAAGACCGTCAAGGGCATAAAACCAACATGGATCCCAACTGGGGAAAAGTTTGATACTAGGGTGCATACTAAACTATTAGGGATCTAATGGAGGAAAACACAAGAAAAAATATTAGCTAAAGTTAAGTTAAAGACTAATAATAAGAACAAATCAAGCAACTAAGCTAGCGAATTATTAAAAGTTATAAGGTGTGATATTCAAAGAAAGAAAGTGATTTTATACCATCCATTGATGAGATTACTAGTGAAAATTCATCTGATATGAATAAAAAGACATTTAGTGTCCCTTTTTAGAAGATACATAAGAGAATAAATGGATAAACGAACTACTCAAGTTCCAAAATGGGATGCTAATGATTCATTGCTAATTGATCACTCCCCCAAGTTAAGCAAGTCATTGATAAAATTAAAAAAACCTCATTTAAAATTTAAGAGGAAGATTCAAAATCTCCTCTCTTCTATAAAAAGGAGGTGTATCATAGTAACCATGTGGAATACAACATATATAGGACATTGATCTTTTAAGACCCTAATCACATCCAACTTCTTTATAGTAGACAATCAAGTGCATCATCAATAATTATGTAGAAATGCTACAATGGCATGATTTTGATCTTATATGATCCTAATCAAATCCAACATCTTCATAGTACATAATCAAACCAATTTATTCATTTTTATATTATTTTGCTAATAAGTAAGATAAGAATTGGTGTAATAATAGTTTATGCACCCAATATAGAAACTTAAAAGAAGAAATTTTAGATAGAATTAATGGCTTGATAGGCTATTAGCCAATTCCATGGTTAATAATAGGGGATTTCAATTGTACACTATCTTAACAAGAAGTAAAAGGGATAAGGTCTAGCATGAAGCGTAGCAATACGAATCTTATGAATTACTTAAGTTATAATGGAGTAGCATATCTTAGATTCAATATGAATTTATTGACTTGGAGTAACAATCAAATTGAGGACTAGTTTTTAAGGAATAAATTGGATAAAGCATTAATGAATTCAAGCCAGCTTACCAAATTTCCCAATAACTAGGCACATTTTAACAATCCATTATGTTTAGATCATTCTTTAACAAAGATCTTGGTGAACAATTATATATTGAAAAGGAATGATACATTCAACTTTAATAAATATAGAAGCAATGGTTAGTGGTTTGAATAAACATTTGAAGCTTTCAAATGTATGATAGGATTAAGTCCCTTAAAGAGGAATTGAAAATCCTTAACAAAAGTACTGACAATAATATTGATATAGCTGGAAAGAAACCCTCTAAACTCTAAATAAGTCTTACAAATTTCTCAATATGAATCCAATTGACGATAAACTAAAGTAGTCAGAAAGACAATCTCTATCTAGATATATAGAGGCATTAGAGGTCTATCATTTATTACTTAAATAGAAAGCTAAGATAAATTAGATGAGGGAAAGGGATAGAAATATGATTTTTTTCTATAATGCTATGCTTGCAAGAAGAAATCATAATTCATTAGTGTAATTGCAATCCTTAGATGGCTTTATAGTTACTAAACATGAAGTTTTAAGAATATGGCATTGAACTACTCCAAAGAGTTACTACGCATTAAGGACTTAACCTCCTTTAATCTTTAAGATATAAAAAACTGTACCTCCCAAGCTCTCAACTCCAAGATAGTGGATCACTTAACTAAAACATTCTCTAATGGATATAAAAATGCTTTATTAAAGCTTAAGATATGATATGGCATTAGGACCAAATGGATTCACGCTTACTTCTTTCATAAAACATGACCACTCATAAATACTTCCATAATCAATACAATACAAGATTTTTTTAAAAATGGAAAACTCTTACCCTAGCGCAATAAAACACATTTTGCCTTATTTTAAATACACCTAACAATTTCACTTTAGTTGATTATAGATCAATTTATTACTATCATGTCATTTATGCAGTAATATATGACATTATGGTATCTTAATTAAAGCCAATTCTTTGTGACATTATTAATCCCTGCTAAGATGTCTTCATTAAATAAAGATCAATAAGGAATAATATCCTTATTACACATAATTTTTTTTAAGAATCACGAAAGAAGAAAGGAAATAAAGAAGTTATGCTCTTAAAGATGATTTAAATAAGGCTTTTGATTTAGTATGTTGGAACTTATTTGGCCTTTTAGATGTTTGGGGCTTTCTACCAAAATTTGTAAGATGGATATCATGATGTGTTTCCACAGTGACATATAGCATACTCATACATGGTGAACCTACATATCGTTTTAAAGCAACCAAAGGATTGAGGCAAGGAGATCTATTATCCCTATATTTATTCAATTTATACATGAAATTATTAACAATAATAGTTGATTCCAATAGGTTGAGAGAGGCTAATTTAAGTTTCCTTATAAGTATGACAAGTTTAAAATCATATGTCTATCTTTTGTAGATGACCTACTTCTTCATGGAGCTAAATTTGACTTAATGTCCTTTACAGATCACTACACGAATTTAGATATATATTAAACCTTAGTGTCAATCTAAGCAAGGGTAAATTTTTATTTTTAAAGGATGTAATAGCCTTACAAAGTATATTGTGTCAACCACTAAATTCAAACAAGAGGATCACCCATATAGCTAAGCATTTGTATAATAACAAAAGGGTTGACTTATAGGGATTGCAAACCAATTATAGAAGTAGTTTAAAAGAATCTAGGAATTATTACAACATATCCCTCTCTCATGTTGGAATATTACAATTAACTACATCAATATTATTTCATTTTCATATATATTAGATGTCAAACATATGTTTGCCTGTTGAAATCATCAACACTATTGCAAGAATGCTAAGGAATTTCCTATGGTTTGGAAAAGATAAAAATTTATGTGTCAAAGTTAAATGGTTTGACATTTGCAAAACAAAATGCTAAGGGTATAGGAATTTCACCAATAAGAGCTATGAAAAAGTCACTTTGGGTGAAATATATTCATACTCATTTCCTAAAAGTATCTAGCTTATGGAAAGCTCAATCTAAAACCAATATATCTTGGACTCTTAAGTATATTTTTGGGAATAAAAAATCAAGTGCATAACGAGTTCAAGAGCATTATAAGAAATTGTAGTTGCACATGGTTCTAGTATGAAAATGGAATTGAATTAGGTTCTCTCTTCCTATTATATTACTATAATTCACTAATAGCTTCATTTCTTAACTCGACTAGAGTTGAACCAATCATAGATAAGGTGAATTAGAGTTATCCATACCATGCATTCAAGGGATTTTTTAAGGTAAGTGAAAGACTACCATCACTGAATCAAAACAGAGATAGGGGACTCCTAGACATGGCTTCAACATAATTTTAAAGCCTTTACAAATCATTCTTGCATGGAAATCTTTGTATCATTTGAGCATAGAGCCTCCACCTCCCGTCAACAACACTCAAAGAAGTTGGAAGAAAATTTTGGGTGACCCTAGTGACCACTCTGTTCATTTCTGGCTACCTAAAAAGGAATAAGTGAGACTCATTATTGCACCTAAAATTGAAGTGCTAAAGCAAGAGCTTCAACATGGAAATCCTCTTCGGTTGGCTTCTTCTTAGGATCTCTTTTACCATTTCCAGCCATATCTTCATAAGCTTATAAGATTAGGAAGAACAAAGGCTTTGTAAATGTGTTATCGTCTAAAAAAATCTTATTACGTTCATATTTTTCAAGCAAAATAGTGCCTTGAAAGTGGTAGAGGAAGGTTCTTGGTACTTTGGATAGCTTCCCATCTTCTTGCAAACATGACAACCATATATAAGCTGAGATGTGATAAAACAAGAAAATTCTCTAATATAGGTTAACATGCCTAGCATTCTATTAAAGTATTGGACCATCAAGGAGTTGAGTATGCTCTCTAGCTACATTGAAAATTATATATGGATAAAAAGAGAGCTAAAAGGAGGACGATTAGGTTTGCTAGAGTTTTCATAAGTGTGGATCCTTGCAAAGATCTCCCTGATTACATCTCTATTATGAGATTAGGGTTAAACAACTCTCTCTATGAAAGACTCCATCTTGGTGACCTATAATTAGAAACCTTCACTCAGGATGTAAGGAAAACTTTCAATATAGGGGATTACTTTGAAGTGAAAGGGTTGGTGGAAGTTGTAGAAGATCTAGTCTAAGGAAAGTAAATGATGAAATGCGTGGATAAGGAAGTGAGCCAGTCTACAGATGAGAGTAGCAAATCGATGGAACAAGCGACTTCAAGAGTGAATGGAAGTAATCATCTCAAGAATGTAAACCATAATTCCCCTATGGTAATCCATGACAATAAGGCTAATAAAATCAACCAAGGTGATTAGGCTGGATCCCCTAATAATTTTGTGAATGACAAGCTTCCTAACTCCCCTCTTGGTGAACTGGATATGGAACTATTTGACAAGTCAACAATTAAGTCAAAGGATGATAACTTTCAAAGTGTCAAAGAAAGGAAATTAGGAAGAGGCATGGGAGCAAGAGCTCTAAAGGTAAATCCACCTCAAAATGACTGTAATAGTATAGAAATTTTGTGGCCTAAATTGCCTTAATAGGCTACAAGCTTTAAGGGATCTTGTCAATATAAAACATCTATGGTTTTTAGGTCTCTTGGAAACCAAGATCAAACTTGAAAATACGAATAAATTGAATGGGAAATAATTGGAATTTTCTATCAAACTACCAGCATCATTACTATTAGAGAATTATATTAGCCTATGATTGTACTTTTATAAAAGTGGAAGAATTATAGTCTTGTGATCAAGCAATACATATACTAATTCACTTCTTACATGAGAATTGTAAGATATATGCCTCCATTGTGTATGGATCCAATATTAATTTTTGTAGGAAGATTCTTTAAAATGATTTGAACCAAATTTAAGTTGGAAACTCTGATCCATGGCTTGTTTGAGAGGACTTCAATGCTACACTCTATAGGTCTGAAGTAGAAGGTCGTTCCAACCTAATGAACTTCACTAATGATTTTAAAGAATGAGTAAATGAATTGGGAATTGAAGACTTAAGATATGAGGGACATAACTTTACTTGGAGCAACAGACAAGAGGGAAGGTGTTCCCTTAGGAAAACATTAGAAAGAGCTTTGCTAACAAACTTCTCCGAAAGTAAGCAAAGGTGTATGGAGCCTTTATTTTTTGATCACTCTCCCATTTGGATTGATATCTTGTTCAAAAAGGTATGTAAAAGATTCCATTTTAGATTTAATAAATTTCTTGCATTTGATGAAGGATTTTAGGAAGCTTTATCTAAAGGAATGTTAACTCATATGCACAATTCCAAGCAATATATTTACGTCCAAAAATTTAAAAGTATCAAAATTATATTGAATAAGTTAAATTCTAAAAGGGGTCTCAATATTATGAAGGTAGTCTTAGATGTTAAACACAAGCTTATAATCATTTAATAAAGCTTGTCCAATAATTTGGGGTCTAAGGGGGCTATTATTGGAAGAGAAGTCAGTCTTATGAATTTACCCAAACAAAGTTGAGGATTGTGTTTCCCTTCTCAAGTAGAGGTCTAGAATTAATTGGCTAAAGGATGGGATAGATGCACTAAATTCTTCTTTAACCAAATATTGGCCAAAAAGAAGTCTAATAATATATGTTTTATTATCTATAAAAATGGTGCATTAATTACTAGTCAAGAGAACCCACTAAATGAAGTTATGACATTTTTAAAAAATACTATAGCTTTTAACTCTCTTAGCCTCCTTCAATTAAGATGCTTAATGACTTTATTGACTAGGATTAGGCAAGAGGATAGACTCGTTCATATTAAATAAGTTGGTGACTAGGAAATCGAAAAGATAGTTTTTTAATGAGTGGACAAAACGCTCTAGGGACAAATGACTTTGCAATATGTGGGTCTCATAGTAAAGCAAGCCGTCAAAGAGATTTTTTACTAGTAGAAGTCTACTCAAGGAGATTGAAATTTTTTTTTCTAAACATTACTCCTAAGGTCCCTAATCCTTATTCCTTTGGAGACTTTAGACCAAATGCATGCTGTAACTTTCTATATAAAATTATTGGCAAAATCTTGGCAAAGAGATTAAGAGTAGTGCTCCAAACTTTTATAAGTAGAGACTAAGGTGCTTTTCTCTAAGGTAGAATAATTAGTGACAATATCCCCAAGGATCATGAGCTTTTGAAACTTTACTCTAGCAAAAAATTCCTTACAAAATTGTTCCATTAAAGTGGACTTCAAAAATGTTTTTGATATCATAAGTTAGGATTTCATTCTCAACTTGTTTGAAGTATTTGGCTTTCCCTCTACCTTCAGGAATTGGATGGTAGCTTGCATTTTCTTTACATCTTATAGTGTATTGGTAAATGGTGTCCCTTTTAAACTTTTCAAAGGTGCAAGAGGTATAAAACAAGGAGATCCCCCCTCCCCTCCTTTTTATCTATTCATTCTCTCTATGGAATCATTAACTCTACTATTGAAATATAACATAAAAAATAATGTCCAATTCAAGTACCATAGTAAGTGTAAGAAGATTAAACTAGCAAATTTTGTTTTGCAGATGACTTATTACTCTTCTCTAAGGTTAAAACAAAATCTAAGTTTTAACGAAGTCCTTAAGGAAGTTTAAAGAGTTATTCGGGTTAGACAAAAACTATAATAAAAGCTACATTATTGATGCCTCTAGTATAATGCATTGAGTGGAGAGACTTAAAGCTTTAACTCATATTGACATTAAATCCCTTCCTCTTATGTATTTGGGACTTTTATTGACGACTAGAAGGTTACAATTCAAATAATGATTGCCTTAGGTGAAAAAAAAAACAAAAAGGCTTGGTATTTAGACAAACATGGAGCTTTCTTTTGGTGGTAAACTTCAATCAAATCCATATTTAATTATATGCATATTTTTTGGGGTGCAAATATGTTTTTATCTAAAGGACAAATCAAGAATATTGAAAGATTAATGAGAAAGTTTTTATAGGGTAGAACCAATATGAATAGGTTCAATGCTGAGGTTAAGTGGACAGAAGTATGTAAACCTTTCAATGAGGGAAGACTAGGAATTACTCTAGTATGTGTTACCAATAGGGTTTTAATGTCAAAAGGGCACTGGAGAGTGTTAGTCGATAGGGAACAACTATGGATGAGATTTATGTATAGCTATATATTAAGAGTTGAAAGTATTTGTGCTTTTAAAATCAAAGCTTCCCATTTATGGTTTATCAACTAGTTACTTAAGTTAAGGAGCTCAATTGAACCAAAAATAAGATGTAGGATTAGGGATGGCAACATTACTTCCTTATGGTATGATAATTGGACAGATAATAAGGCTTTAATACATAATGAACAAGTTGTCCAAGTTTGATACATCTTCTAACACATGCTAAGGTTTGTTTGTAGATTGAGGAAGGAAATTGGCAAAACTACCTGAGTAAATTATCTCTGTTGATCCTGAGTTACCTTCTTAACATGGATCATAAGGATTGTTACTTATCGAGCAATGAATCAAATGGCATGTTTACTAACAAAGGCTATAGAGAGTGGTTAACACCTTGAGGGTATTTGGTGGATTAGCATAAGCTTATATAGGATAGGAACCTTTTTCCTAAAGACTCCTTTCTAATGTGGCTAACAATAAAGAGTAAGATCAATACAATAGAGATAGTGTAATAACTACAACTGACAATACATGTATTCTTTATGGTATAGCTACTAAAACCTTTCCCCATTTATTTTTTAAATATAGCTACTCTATCTCTATATGGAGACTTATTAAAGATCTAATATACTGGAATTCTAATGTGGTTTATTTCCTAGAGGTCACAATATGGTTGTTAACCAACTTCAATAACATTGTAAAAGGGGAATTAGTTGCCTATCTTGTTGCTCTTAGTACTTGTCTACATTTGATTTGGCATGAAAGAAATGACAGAAGATTTAAACATTAAAAGATGGGAGTTAAATCTGCCTTAAGCATGACACTAGCCAACATAAAGGAATAATTAATTCTATGCAATGAGTTTAGATAGCTTAATGATTCTATCCTATATGCATAGTGAGTAGAGGAAAATGGTCTAAGATCTATATACTCTTTAGTAAGGAATATTTTACTCTACCAGAAGACATAGAAAATAGAAACGACTGTCCTCCTACTTTGCCTTCATGTTCTAACTTCAACTTAGAAAGGAGTAGAGAATTGCTCTCTCCTAGGAGTCGAAAGACGTAAGTTGGCCTACTCTAATTTGTCATATATATAGCTTGCTTTCAAACTGGTTCTCATCAAGCAAGATAGTATTCTCTGGAGAACTTCACCCAAAGAGCTAGTAGGATGTTTTTGGAGGTGTCTGTGTACTTACATGCATGTCACACACGTGTTCTACTTGTATTATTTATTTATTCAGTTTACACAAAGGTTTGGTGGTTCTTACATGAGTTAATGGTTGTAACATCATGATTATTATGGCTTATTGTCATTATTTTGAATATCAACTATACTGGCGAAAAATCAATACCACATAAGAAAATTTTATATTGAACTTTGATACCAATCGATTTTAGCTATTCGGTTGGTGTACTAACCGTAACTAAAATATCGGTCAAATCTTAGTCAGAATTATGATTTTAAAAAAATTTTAGGACGAAATTAAAAAACTTAAAATTTCTCCTATATAAAATAATAATTATTTATACATAGGAATATAATAATAAATAATAAAAATACAAATAAGAATGTATTAAATACATTTTTATGTAAATAGGCTTATACATTATGCATTACCTAACTAAATATATTATTTTAATATATTATAATTGTATTTAATAAATATTTAAAAATTTATATATTTCATATTGACTGTATATTATTTTTAGTGCATATATGTGAAAATTATTATACTAGCTTTTGAAATAAGTAAAGATAACATTTGAAATTAAATTTACTTATCATAAATGTATATTTTTTACTTTATATTATTCTTAGTTTTATATCTATATGATAGTTAAATGATCTTTTTCTCATCTTAACTAATGAGAAATATGTGAAAATAATATTAGTAAAAATAAAAATATTTGTTATATCAAATTCATATTATTATAATTTCTTGAGATAAGATTGAAGTAAAGTCAAAGGATATTTAATATATTGAGAGACTGTTTTGTAATTTTATAAAATTTATAGAATATTTTGTAATTTTAAAAGATTATTTAAAATAATATCCAATATTGATTGGTATCGATATCGTATCTTATCAAAACCATCTAACACCAATTTTGATATGATATTTGTAATATTTTTATTGTACTTATCTCTTTGTTTTACAATTTATAGAAATTATTTAGTTTTAAAAAAACTAAAAACTTAAAAATAATATTATAAAATGGTCAATATAGTTAGTCAACGTACTCATGACTAAGGACCAACTTGTGGTTCTCTCTTCTTAATGGACCTTTTCTGGTACTATTAGATGGTTATCTCTTTTCTCCTCTTACAAAGTGTTTCTTCATTTAAGACCTGCTTGGTTGGATGTTAATTACGGAAAGAAACGGTTTATAATAGAATGGAATGTAATATAGTGAAAAATTATTTGGGAGGGATGGAAAGATTCATAATATAATCCAGCGAAACATTATTTAGAAGATGGATGAAATCGAATGAAATGTATAATAAATAACTATTATACCCATGATATTAAAATGGTTGTTGCAAGAGGTTTAACACTATGATTTTAAAACAGAAATCATGTCCAATTAAAAAGTCACGGTTATTCAAGTCACAACCTTGACAAATAATTTTTTATATATTTTCTATTTTAAAACAATAAAAATTTTAATTAAAGTTTTATTATTTTATTATTAATTATATACAATTTATTATTAATTATATAAAAATATTTTTATTAATTATTTAATAAATTTTATT
>JANIIA010000008.1:42421760-42455378 GCA_027478495.1 Erythroxylum alaternifolium
CAGATTTGGCTCAGAGGTCGGTCAGCTGAGATTTTCATGTTTATTGTATTTGGTGTGTACTGAGTTGTTTAAGCTCACAGGGTGATGTTATAAACCTGGGATGGTATTGTATTGTATGAAACAATGTAAATCATGGTTTGATATAGTATGATAACATTTTGGGTTTTTAAAATCTGTGATTGATGATTTAGTGTATGATGCTATGTTATGTATAGTAAAAGTGAGATAGTTAACATGTTATTTCTGACAGGCATATACACGTTATCTGATGGACACACGTGCATATGTCAGTTGAGAATAGGGTGTTACATTAAAACTCACATACAGTTTATTTATACTCAAATTAACTCAAAATAGTTAATAAACATAAAAACTAGTTAATATAATAGTTAGTAATAATAACATTGGTTAACCATTCATATTGGTTGACCAATATGGACACAAACTCATAGTACATATTATCAAACCACATTGGTTGACCACTCGTTTACATCAGTTGACCACTCACTTATATTAGTCAACCAATGTACCAGAAAACCTAACATTGATCAACCACTAACCGAGATTGGTTAGCCAATATACGTAAAATAGGTTTTTCAAACATTTCAGTTTATTTCAAGAATAAAACATACTCTTTTGGGGAAATTTGATTTAAAACCATTTTAGAAGTTTTTTCAAAGTTTGCTTAAAAATTAACAGGTTTTCTTTAAAGATCAAAATAAATTTGTTGTTGATTAGTGAAAGGATTTATGCTTTATTGACCTATATACAAAGGATCATGCAATTTTTAAGCTCCTAATTTATTACAATAACCAAGATAAGGTTACAAAAAGGATTTAAATGATTTTATTAAATTTAGATATTCTTGACTCTTCCTTGTTCTTAATTTTTTATTTGAATTTTACTAAAGCTCTGTCAAATTGTATATGTTCTCCACTTAGCTCATTTCTTTATCCTTTAATTGCTCAATTAATTTAATTGGCTCATTTGCTTAACTTACCCTTCTATTTAACTCAATTTTCACATATTAAGTTATTAATATCACCAAGGATAAAAAATATTAGTAGTAACATATTTTGTTATTAACACAACTATGAATTAGAACCTCACTTATCTAACAATCTTCCTATTTTCAATGATGATAAAACATGTGGTGCTATAAGGAAAAATAAATGACATTGAGTAAGTTTTTCTTATACTAAAGCAATATGTAATGCATGCTCCCCATTGATTATTGCATCATAAAATAATCAATGTTTAATATCACAATTCTCTCCTTCTTTTTATCAATGCCAAAGGGGTATATGAGAGATAAATCTATAAGCTTCAAAGGACAAAAAGTAAATAAATTCCATCTCCCCTTTTTTGAAAACTCTATCATATGGGTCACGAGTACATGTAAAGCATTTATAATAATAAAGAGTAACTTTTATAATTCTCAGTTACTTAAAGATCAATCTATCTTTCTCCCCTAAGTATGCACAATAATGTTTTATCTCACTAAATATGTATACCAAATCCATATGCTCAAATGTTATTGATATGAAAGTAAGTGTATACCTCTTTTTATATGCTGCTAATGGTTATCTTCTTTTCTTCTTCACTTGGTTTAATAAGTGGTCTTTTGATACCAACCTTACCTAATTTATGTGAAGGATCTTAATGATTTAATTTTAAAATAAATTATTAGAGATGTCATTTTTCCTTATTTGATGTCAATGAAGGTGATATATAAAGCAAATAAAATCAATATGATCTAGGTATCCACACAAACTTAACTTATTCAGGATTAGTTCCTTAAAATTTTTTAATCTATATATTTTTAGATTTACTTGACAAGCAGTTTTCCAAGAGAATTTTCTATGAATGTGTTCATAATCACTATGAAAATGACATCTCACATAAAATGATATCAAAATATATGAATTATATGAGCGTAACTTATAAAAAAGTGACATACATATATTTTTAGTTATTAATGGATAGTGTAGGTCATATAATGCTTTATTTTAGATATATGTGAGATTAGAAGCTTTTTCTATGTGATAAAAAAAAGTCTTACATATAAATTGGCAAATGATATGGTTCTTTAATTGAAATATGACATATTTAAAATGGAAGCATATATCATACGTTTATACTTATAATGAAACTTATAATTTATTGACTTATTTCATAAACTTTGATGAAAAAGAGCATGTATGAATAAGAAGGTTGTTCAAATTCTTTTAAGATGACCTTTCATAAAAAATTATAGTTATTTTTGCCTTGAATGCTACACTCTCTGAGTTTAGACTATGATTCATACATAAATATAAGTAAATTTTCTCGAGACATAGAGGATGATGAAAGACTGTGTGATTTTTTTTACACATTTAGAGTATGCAATATGCTTATATGATGCTATAGATATAGGCTTGTCTCTTAAATGATTTCCCTTTACAAAAATTATATTGGCACTAGACGGTGCACTTTCATAAGTGAAACTAATTCCATGTTTATCGTTGAATCTCCTTTGGGTTCCAAGCGCATTATTTGATTTCTTTTACTTCATATAATGAACTTAGATAATGATTGTTTGATGATATTAATCTTCTTCTTCAATGTCTCACTCTTATGCAGTAAAATATTTGTATTATTAGTAGCAATAACCCCACTCTTAGGTTTTATTATATCATGCATATCACATTTCAATTTCTTGTTCTCGACCTCACATGCATATAAGAGTTTTTAAACATATTTATACTTGAAAAATATTTTTTTATGTTTCTTGCTCATAGATTCTAATCATTAAATGAACTCATCATATGAAAGATCAACATCACAATCATTATCATCATAAGAATTTCAGGAAGGGGGCACCTTATCATTATTATCTATAAAGCTCATATTTGTCACCATATTTTCAGATTTTGTACTCTTCAAATTAGAGTATCATCTAATATGGATTTAAGTGCTTTCTTTTTAAAAAAATTATTTATCCCTCTTCTTATTTAAAAACGTATTAAATTTCTTTAAGATGGACTTTATATCATCCTTGTCACTTTCACTTATAGAGGCCTCCTCATCATTAATTTTCTCATCCTTGGAGAGTTTAAACGCCACACCTTTTTTTGTTAGATATATTTCCTCTTTATGCAATTCTTTCATCTTATTCACAAGTGAGAAGTGATCCACTAGCTCTTCTAATGGCAAGGTAGTCAAATCTTTAAATTATTGTAAGATCGACACCTTTGCCTCATAAACCTTTAATAAAGACTTAAGCAATTTTCTCATCAGTTCAAGATTAGTATAAGTCTTACCAAGATATTTAAGATAATTAATGATATAAATGAAGCAAGTATAGATATTAGAAATTGGCTCATTTTTATCTATATGAAATTGATCATATTAATGTGCTATTATGCTTTCTTTGATCTTTTTTACTTGAGAAGTACCCTCGTGTGTGATTGTAAATGTATGCCATATCTCATGAGCAGTTTCACACATAAACATTGTATTGAATTCATTTATACTAAAAGCACAAAATAGAATATACATCTTTTTGCTATTTAATATAGTGAGTCTATTATCATTATCACTCTATTCATTTTTATCCCTTGGTACCTTAGTCTTGACTTTATCTATAACTATAGTTCTCATTGGCATATAAGAATTATTCTCTACAATTCTTTAAAGATTGACCGCTTTGGCGTAAAGAAAGTATTTCATGCATAGTTTCTAATAAACGTAAGCGTTACCTTTAAAGAATGAGGGTTTACCTATATATTGACTATCTTGATTAAAAGTGAATTAAATTATTCCATAATGATATGTTCTTGAATTTCATTATAAATATATATATAATGAATTAGTACCATTTTAATAACAATTATTGGTCCTTGGATGGCACAGAAGATAAAGTCAACTATGTGTTTACTTTTTACCCTATTTGAAAACTAGTAAATGAATTGTCAATTTTGATGAATAATTAGGGAAAATTTATATATGATAGTCACAAAGGAATCATAATAATAATTAAAGAGAATAGAAAAAGAGAGAAAAATGAATTTATATTGGTTTAGCAAATTACTGTCGACATATATTCACTCCCCAAGCATCATTTAGGAATTACCATCTTCTTCTTTTAATGGGAGAAAAACAACCCTCTATACAACATCTTCTTTTTTTTATAAGTGAATTATAGTCCTCTAAAAATCTTATTCAAGGTTAAGAGAAACCCTCACAATGTATATCTCAAGTAATTTAATTAATTGTAATAACTGCATAACCATACAACCCAAAACAACCCTTTTTTCTCACATTAATAAACAAAGAGTCAATATTTGTTATATTATGCACATCTACATTCTCTAGCATCTTAAGGTTCTTATCAACTCTTAAGTATGCCCAAAAGACTTCTCATAACTTATACATAGTCTTTTCATATTCAAAAAATCTAAAATAGTCATTAGAAATAGAAACTAGCTATTACAAACAACTAGTAACAATAACATTGGTTGACTATTCACACTAGTTAACCAATATGGTCACAAACTTATGATACACATTGGTCGATCATTGACCTAAATTAGTCAACCAATGTACCAAAAAACTTAACTTTAGTTGACCATTAACTTAGATTTGTAGACCAGTGTCTTTGAAAATAAGTTTTTAAAACTTCTCAAGTTCTTTCAACTAAAATCACACTACTTCGATAAATATTTGATTCAAGATCATTTTAAAGATTTCTAGAATTTTTTTTAAGATCAAATTTTTTTATGATTATAAAATAATTTATGTATTATGACCTATACGTGGAGGATCATACAATGGTTGACTAAAATAATATATGGTTGAACTGCTATTTCATTGAAAAGACTAAAATAAGGTTACAATAAGGGTCATAATTATTTTATTAAATCTTGAGATACTTGAATCCTTGTTCTTGTATCCCTACTTGAATTCTTTTAAACCTCTTGTTGGTTCCATATATTTTTCACTTTGCTCAATTATTTTTTATCCTTTGATTACTCCATTAATTTAGGTTGCTCCTTTGCTCATTTTACCCTTATATTAAATTGATCTTTCATATATTATCTTATTAATATCTCTAAAGATAAAAATAACAGTAGTAACACATTTTGTTATCATTAGAACTACTAGTTAAAACCTTACTTGGTCCAACAATAGTATATATAATCTAAACCAGAGTCCTCAATTCATATCCAAAGAGCATATTAATAAAAAAATATTTAGTTAAGGAAATATGGAAATAAGGAGAACCAAATATTATTAAATTAATCCTAAAATAATTGGGATAGTTTCAGTTAAAAACTACTTATCAATAAGTCTTTGTAATCAAATAGTTAAGATTATGACTTGACCTTGAGGTCATGAAATTAAATTGCACAAACCATTCCTTCACCCTTTAAGGTAAATATAGGTTGACTTAGGCTTTGACTTGTCTTAGTTGGCCCCAAATAAACTAATGGGTCTAAAACACATGGCATAAGCCGACATAATAGGGAAATTAAACTTAGCTTAACTAAAATGAGTCCATATGACCTAAGTGGCCATTTGGCCCTTTACTATTTCACATTAGTCAAGCTTACTACATAAGTTCAAACCCATAAAAATCAGTCATGTTTATTAATCTCGTTAAGTCTAACTAAAATATTGCAAGCTTATTAATAAATTCACTAACTTATTAAGGCCTAATATCATTTATAATTAAACTAATTAATTAAAATACAAAATTAACGCAAAGATCCATTAGATACACTTACTTATAAAAATGACACCGATCATGGTTACTCATAACTGTCGTCGCCCACCAACAACAACCATTGTTAGTTGGTTCTAGTGATAATTATTGTAAATGACTGTAAAAATTTTCAAAGAAATTTACGAATCATTATAATATCTTCTATGAAAGTGAGAGACTGAAAAACTCTTTAAATATAAAAAAATATATACAAGTAAAAAAATACTCATATTTAGAATAAATATAATAATAGGTATCATTTGACTTTGATATTAATGTTAGGAACAATAATATAAAAATAAAGTACCAAAGATAATAATTCATTAGAAACATGACTAGATATTACAGAAAAATATTTATAAGCGTTAATGATAACAAAACCATCCAAGTCAATGTTAATTGACTTTAAAAAATAATAACATTTTTTACTAAAGTCATATTGAACTTCAAAATGCTCGACCAACTGAACCAGACTAAAGCTAAAAAATTTTCAAATCAAATTCGGACTGTAGGTGGGTTATGTGAGCGGTACTTCTAAATTGTCTATATATTATGTCTTTTTTTAATAATTTATTAATAAATATCTTATCTTTCTTGAAAGACTCCTATTTCTTTTTTCAAAATCTTGTTTTAGATATTATTAACTTCCTTAATAATAAGTTAAGTAATATGTTTAATTAAATATACATCACACGTTCTAATTAATTATTTTTGCTATGATCACTCCAAATGTGATACTTTAAAAACCATGCAAGAGAATTCCATTTTAGTAAGATTAAGAGTTTAATTCAAAATCAAATTATGGGAATGAATGTCCCACTTGGAATAACCGACAAGAAGTTCGGCACCACTCCTAAGGACTTTCCCCTACATTAAGGACCTGTTTGGTTGGATATTAATTAATGGAACGAAAGGAAATGATTTATAATAGAATGGAATGTAATATAGTGAAAAATTGTTTGGGAGGGAGGGAAAGTTTCGTAATGTAATGTAGTAAAATATTATTTGGAAAAGTGATGAAATGAAATGTAATATATAATAAATAACTATTATATCCTTGATATTAAAATGATTGTTAGAAGAGATTCAACGCTATGATTTTTAAAACAGAAATTATTTCCAATTAAAAAGTCATACATAATTATTATTATTTTTCTACTTATTATTATTTATTTTATTATTTTATTTATTTTATTTATTATTTTATTATTAAATTCCTTATTATTATTAATTTTCTTCATATTATTATTAATTTTATTATTCTTATTATTATTATTATTAATTTTCTACTTACTATTAAAAATATTATTATTATTATTATTAGTATTAGTAATTATATTTATTATTATTATCATTATTAAATTTCTAATTGTTATTAATTTATTATTAAATTCCTTATTATTATTAATTTTCTTCTTAATTTTATTAATTTTATTATTCTTATTATTATTATTATTATTA
The DNA here is from genome assembly GCA_027478495.1 of Erythroxylum alaternifolium. NCBI lineage: Eukaryota > Viridiplantae > Streptophyta > Magnoliopsida > Malpighiales > Erythroxylaceae > Erythroxylum > Erythroxylum alaternifolium. The sequence goes on from JANIIA010000008.1 coordinate 42,428,968, forward strand.
ATTTTCTACTTACTATTATTCTTATCAATATTAATTTTATTAATTATTAAATTTCTTATTATTATTAATTTTCTTCTTGTTATTATTAATTTTACTATTATTATTAATTTTGTTATTCTTATTAATTTTTTCTTATTAATTAAAATTATTATTAATTTTCTACTTACTATTATTCTTCTTATTATTAATTTTATTATTTTAATTAATTTATTATTATTACTATTATTATTATTGTTATTGTTATTATTATTATTATTAATCGTGCACTCCTATGACTTAACATGTTTGTCACAATCGTGGACTCCTGATATAACACTCAAACTTGTAAAAATCATATATCTCAATTCTGATGTCCAAAAGTTACAAACTTTATACCATTGGAAAGCTAAGAGGATAAGCTACAACTTTTATGAGGACAACTTTGTCTAATTCGATCTATATCAATATAGTTTAATCGTTAAAATCAGAACACAATTTCTTTTACACAATTGTGACTTATAAGTCATAACCGTGAACCATGAAGTTAAGAATACATTTGTTTACATAATTTTTTCACATCATTAATTCTTTGTAACATAGTAATAATATGATCTTAACATTATAAATAAATTAACATAGTGATAATATTGCTTCTAGTTTAATGGCTATTGGCTTGAGTCTCGGTTCTTATTTCATGAAGAGAAGATGCCAAAATTGGGGAACTTTTTAAATAAAAGTATATATATATATATAACTAGCATCAAGATAAAAAGAATTAAATTCTTGGTAGGAGTAAAAACAAATAACCAAACATATAAATAAATAAATAAATAAAATGCACGGGCATGACATTTAAGTCACGACCTGACATTTGTGCATTTGAAATTGCACAACTAGAAAAAACAGAGAGTCACGATTGTGCATGTGCATGATCGCGACAATTCATGAACAGTACCTTCCTAAAATAACGGGATTGTCATGATCATGCATGTGCACGATCGTACAACCCTACTGCACACTCCAACTTTAAAACCTCATAACTTTCAGCTCTGAAATCCAAAAATTATAAACTTTATGTTGTTAGAAAGATAAAAGAAAGAGAGACAACTTTTATGAAGACAACTTTGTCAAATTCTTCCTAGATCAATACAGTTTATTCATTAAAGATTCAAAACACATTTTTATCTCTTTTTCTCTCTTCTGTCAATATAAAACTTCTATGCATTTTCAAAAGACCCGATTCCAACAATCAAAACCATACATACAAAACTCCCATTAAAACAATTTTCTTAAAGAAAACCCATCCAAAAAGCCATCACACAACTAACAATTTTATTCCCAACACATTGACAACTTAAAAGAGAAGAAATTTTGAACATATACAAAAGATAAATTTCTACAATTCTCACTGTCACTTCTCTAACAAAGCAGAGATTGTACATAACTTCAATTTACATATCAAAAACCATTTTAGTAGCATAATAAAAAACAATTAAGAATGTTCATGCTTGATATGCTTCTAAAGTACCAAAAGTTTATGAACTAACTTAGTTACAAAAGATAGAAATTCTTGGAGATTTGCCAAAGTTTTTGCAAGGTTCAATATTGATCTGCTGATTCTTGCACCTGAGAAGTAGAAAATGATGAGGTGAGCTGCGAAGCTCAGTGGTTAATACGTTTATAGCCATCGGTGATGAACCACATATATACACAACCAAGCATATATATATATATATATAGTTCACATAACACTTAATTAAATTACAGTCACATAATCCATATCACATATCTTACGATCATCAAACAAATCATTCAATTATAAATTATGCTCAGCAAATCATAACAAAATACACAATAATATGGCTCGAGAGGATCCCATAAAACAGAATGGCAAAACTAAAGTTTATACCATGAATAGAATGAGTCCATTTTTTGGAGCTTATGAGCCACTAGCTAGCAGTTGGGAGAAGGCTTTAGGTCAACATGCACGTGACGAACAGAATGGTATCTCTCTTACCCACACAAACAAATTTTCCAATGCTTACATATTTCATATCATATTCATATTTTCATGTTTCTTGAATTTTTCTATTTTTCATCAATGCCAAAGTAGCAGAATTCTTGCAAAGCAGCAGAATTTTTCATCAATACTAAATGCCAATAAATTCTCATTTAATAATTCTAACTTTCAAGAAAAGCTTGAGGTCCAACAACGGCAGTTAGACGTCATTCTTGAATCGTTATAAACTTTTGCTTTAAATGATGATGTTTATTTCTTTGCTCTATTTGAATTGTGTTGTTGAAATTTATTTGGATTGTTATATTTTATGTTTGGATGTATCATTATCATTATCATCATCATCATCATGATTATTATTATTGTTGTTGTTGTTGTTATTATTAAGCTAAACATCATGTGATACACATGTAGAGCCATAATTTTACAATGAAAGGCAAGTTCATGCACCTGCACAAGACAATATATGTACCATACTTTTCAAGCATGACGTTACAAGCTCAAAAGAGTCCAGTACCTATAGGCAATATCCTATACATAATTTATATTGTTCATAAGAATACGTTGGAGAATGATAGCATCTAATTTTTAAAGATTGATGCAACTTTCCTGTCCAAAATCTTACATAAATCTTTCGCAATAAGCTATGCTCGTTACAAAGAATAAGAATCATTTTAACTTCACTAAATGATCATCTGCATATGCTCAGTTATCAGAAAAAGTTGATAGCCATACTAAATGAAACAAATAGCAAGTGTTTCTGCAAAAGGTAACAGTTAATACGATCAAACTTTAATTACAGACAAAATCAAATCACATTCAAAGGAACAAAACATTTCCATTGATTTGGTTCAAAATGCCTTACTCCAAGAATTATCTTTTTTTGAAAGCTAAACGAACATCTAAACTTGTTTGGAAGGAAATTTAACTGACATAGGATTGACCAATACAAACAAACAAACCTCTCTAAACATATATAAGAACATGACATCCCTATATCCTCATTTAGCACTAAAGCACCATCAACAGCCAATAGCTTAGTTCATGGATCCAACAAGATTCTCTGATTTGAACCAAGATAATGAATCCACTCCACTTTTCCACTGTTGCTCCAAAAACTTTAAGATTTACCAGTAGAGATAGATTTGGCTAATGAATAAGCTTTCAATGCAATCCAATCTCCCTTCCTTTTCCAGATGTTTTTACGAATACGTTTTTTAGCTTTAGAAGTGCGTTGCAGCAACTGTCATTAAAACAATAAATATATTATTAATAATGGATTCATAGACTTTACTACTATACACAACATTTTAAATACTCCCACTAAACATGCATACACATTCACATGTAAGACATACATAAACATGGAGCTAGTAACAATTATCAGTATGCTCTGAATTACAAGATATGGATGAGAAATAATTAGATTAAGAATCCATCAAGCTATAGGATATGGATGACAAATAACTTTAGTAATTACCTCAGCTGAAAGCTGTGCAAACTCTAGAATGTGCAAGAGCAAAGACAATGTCACGTGCAGCCACAATCTTAATAACTTTTGTTCTCTTCATCAGAAAAGGTAATACTATTGAACAATGGCCCTTGGGATCATGGGTATCATATTCTTCCTAAAAAGAAAACAAGAAGACGATCAATGTATTACATTATAAGAGACAACAAGGAAATAGCAAGGGAAAGAGTGGCGTACAAGACTATGTTCAAGTACTATGGTAATTAAAAGCATACTGTTGAACATTGACCATAAGACTCCCTCATTTGGGCCAAGGTCTTACGATATCTGTCCATCCCTATCTTTAACAAAACTAATGTCCTTTCCCAGTTTCTCAATTTTGTTCCTTCACATATAAAGGAATCATATTAGTAAAATATACAACAGGATCAAATGCCATAAAATCAAGTAATAACCAACTTGTATTCTGGAGGTACCTGTACGGCACAAGGATATTGTTCAAAGAGCAATAATCGTCATGAAATAAAGGGTAACACTAAAAAGGAACAACAGTAAAACATGCACATCATTTATCTGCATTGAAAATATTATAAAATATTATAAACAAAAATTTAGTTTCATTTAATTCCATCAATTACATGGCTTCGTGATACATTCATCCATAAAATAAACAAAAATATTTTACAAAATGTGCACATTGAGCAAAGAGAAAAGGACCTGATACTAAGTCATCAACACATACTACACTGTCTTCTATTCCTAAGAAGACATCATAAACTCAAACATGTCCTTCCAAATATTTACTGGTGCACCAAGTAATGCCCTGACTTTATCTGGCCTACGAACAAGGAAAATATAACTTTCATACAATTTGGATGCTTCCAATCCCAACTCTACCAAATAATTATATAGTTCTTCTTCTGAAATGGGAAGCGGTTTAACTAATAGTGCAGTAGATTTTATAATAGCTTCTGTAACTGTCTAAAGGTCATCTTTGATTACATCTTCACCATCATCAGCCCTATTTTTCCTTTTTTGTGATGTTCCTGGGTTTGCATTTTATGAATGAGTTGGCATTCCCATTGGAGATTCAGTGCGATCACCATTTATCGTTACATTGTCTTCCACACTGAAGTCATTGTAATGCAACATGTCATCATTTTCATCCATGGTGTTGGAAAATCCACTATCGACAGAAATGGTGCGCTTTTTTATCTCCTGTACTATTTCAGCATGCTCGTCAATTGCTATATCATGTCCGTAAATTTCTACCATCTTCACGTAGTTATGAAAAGGCTTTTGTCTCCACTCAGCAGCTTCTGGTTTCGCCTATTGCAAAAATAAATTAATAAATCAACCAAATCATAGCATATATCATATTTTCTTCCAACAAATTATTAAACAAGTTCACCTGGATCAAGGCCTCCCACACTTCTGGCTCAGCAATCCACATATTTGTTAATGGATTCCATGCAAATCCATTACCTCCATTTGAAAATAAATCAAAACACTCACTCCACTTGTTTTTAATAATCTTGTTCTGATTTTTTATTTTTTCCTTATCGATTCCTTTATCTAGAAATTTTTCCTTTAGTTCAGCTTCAATTTTATCAAGTGCATATGCTGTGAAAGTCCCACCAATACGATTGCCTTGTCGATGCTGGTGCAAGTATGTGCCAACCAAAGCATCATCCATAGCTTGACTCCAAAAGCACGCCTCTCTTTGGGGTGGCATTTTGTATGTCACAAATTTAACTAAAAAATCTGAAATTTATATCAAAAGCATACACAATATTGAAGCTTCAAATATTTCCAAATAATATAAAAGACAAAAATAATGAATAAGCATTACAAAGACACAATTGCATGTGAAAACATTAACAACATTAATAAATAGCGTCATATTTAGATACAAGTGGCCAATACATATTTTTAAAGCAATAAAAAATAATCGAAAAAATAAATTTATTGTGATGCGGCAATATCTATCGTAAAGTGTAATCAGCCCACATATGAGCAGCCATATTATCTTTTATAATTTCTCTACTATGTGCATCATCTTCGTCATCATTTTCATATCCATCTTGGTTATCATTTTCTCGTCCATCATACTCTTCATTAAGAAATGGATCATCTGGATTTGCACCAATTAAGAAATTGTGCAAAATGACACAAGCCATAATAATTTTTTTTTGGAGTCTGAATGCCATAGGATGGTTCTGTGGTGGATGCTGTAATCAGAAACCACTCTTTCAACACACCAAATGCCCTTTCCATAATTTTACGCAATAATGAATGTTGATGATTAAATAATTCATGAGCATTTTGTGGAGGATTCCTTGAATATTCTTTCAAGTGATATCGTTCCCCTCTATACGGTGTAATAAGTCCACTTCTTAACATGTATCCAGCATCAACAAGATAGTATTTTCCTATAATGAAGAAAACCATGTCAAAATGTAATTTATGATATTTATTAGTTAATAAGAATTGAGCTCTATTTTTACCTTGGGGAATTTTAAGTGAGAACTATCTGGTTAGTGCACTTTTCATAATCAGTGAATCGGATGCTATTCCTTCCCATCCACCCAATACATATGTGAACTTCATATCAAAAGAACAAGCACATAACATATTTTGTGTTAGATAATCCTTTCTCCTAAGAAATCTAGGAGCACCTCGTGTAACACCCCAATCCTGCCCGATGCATGCATGAGCACCAGACGGTCACACATGCACAAGCCTGACAGAATTGACGTGTTACCTATATCACCTTCACTTTATCACATGGCATTGTAATTAAAATCACAAACCACACATGTGCTAACATCCAAAATTTCCTCATTTTATATCATAACCATAATGTACATTGTAGCTTTAAGTTCAACATCATCCATATAAGCATAAATAGCTTAGTTTACATAGTATGCTACAAACATGAGGAATGCACAAAAGTTATTGACAAACTATGTCTTCAATTCCTAGCTGACCGACCTTTGAGCCATATCTAATCGTCAAAGTTGCATAAAATAAGATTCTATGGAGTCTTTGAAGCTAGATCGTCTCACTCTCAAACCTAAAATTATCAATATTACAATTTTGATGAGTTTTGCGAACTCAGTAAAGTAACCATCCTTGGTGGTTCACTCATTTTATAAAACACAATCAATCATAAAATATTTTCACACAGTTCATATCAACTTAATTAACATCAAGTTCTATCACAAACAAATTATATTTCAGTCAAACAATTTAATCAAACGTCACTTCATTATACTTGAATAAAACGCAATCATTGGTTTAATACCATGTATGCAAACATATAACATTCTTAGAGCTTTACAAATCATTCAATGAATTCAAATCATATGTGAATGCTATATGTATGAGACTTACATTCGTTTTTACATTGTTGTGACTGTGTGCTTTTTCAGTATCCCGTATCATCGGGCTCATTGATCATAGTGAGCCTTAGGCTCTAATCACATATATGTTTGAGCTTTACGCTCTTTTCAGTAGCAGTCTCAGTCAGTAGCATCACCAGTCACAACTACCTTTATATTACATGTATTGAAATGAAATTCATGGCACAAATCATTCAAATACAATCAATCACTTTCATTCACATTATCTCAGTCAATATAATCAACCATAACATTCAATCACTTTTAGTTGAGAATCATTTAGGCAGTCTCATTCACATACAAGTAGCACTTCCAATAGTATTCACATGCATCAAACGCCTCGGATAAGTATTGTCCGGAATTTAGTACACAATAAGTACATGTTCATCATATATCAAATTCAATTCAGTAATATCATATTAAATTAAAGTGTGACCATCTTAGGTTACTCACAATTGCTTCCTTAAGCCTATTGCCTTGACGTTCCGGTAATATTCGGAAGTGGTCACGCTACTTGCTCTCTTATATACATTAAAAAAATTTCACATTACTATAATTCTCATGTAGTTAAGTAAACACATGTATAAATATATCATGTATCATGCATGTACAATGAAAAATTCTTGAGTATAAATCTGTAACAAATTGATGTACTCCAATTGTGTCAAAATTCACACATTCATTCACTATTCCAGCTTATGCTGAAAGCACCCTATTCGGGTCAATTTTACATAATCAATAGGATCAAGAAAATGATGTATTTCAGTAACACTTTCTTCTATACAATTTTTCCTCTATATCTTAAGTTTCTAATAACACCAAAATCACTCAATTTGGTTCATGATTCTATGAGTTATGCTCAAAATACCACAGACTGAGTACATTTGAAAATTTGGCTAGAGAATAATCATGCATTCAAGTTGTACAACCCATATCTATCAATTACAATATCTAAAAATTACAAGTTTTATACCAATTTAAATCTAAGAGAATAAGCTACAACTTTGGTGAAGACACCTTGATCTAATTCGACCTACATCAATACAGTTTATTCAATAACAACAGAACATGATTTCTGTCCCTAGTAGTGCTACAGCCTAAGACAAAACTCAATTTCATGCCAATTTTGAAAGTCTTAGAAACATAATTAAAATTTGACTTTTTCAAGAAAGTTGTAGACAGATGTCTCAATTTTAATCTAAATTAAGAATCAAATCTTGTGGAAATCTACATATCAAAATATAATCAAAATACCGAAGCATGTTCAATGAAAATTCTCCAGTTCATAACATTCTAAAACATTTCCTCACTTTCAACCAATCAATCTTTTTCAAATCAATTCAGATGGCTCTATTTTTTTGTGGAGAGGAAAAGCAATGTCTTAGAAGTGTATTGGTTCAATTTTCAAGTCATTTGGAGGTCGGGAGACAAAGTGATAACAAGATGAATGAAAGATGTCCAAAACAGTCTCTCTACAGTAGCCTTTGGTGCAACTCTTTTCACTTCTCTCTCTAAAACGCAGGTCTTCATCTTCTTCCTTTATTTTCCAGATTTTCTCACTTCGATCTTATTTAATTAACACATATGACACTTAAACTAACTCTTCTACTTCTATTTCAGCTCATCTTACTCAAAAACAACTCAAAATGCAAGATTAATTACAAGTACCAAAACAAGAAATTATACACGGTTGTTCATCATCTTCTACATTTGTTTACATCATTTTCTGCACTTATCATAATTTCATCCAATCCAACAAAACACAGAACCTTTTTTTTTGCAGTTATCCACATCTTAGATTCTCATTAAACTCAATTCTCACAATCTTATAAACACTTTCTGCACAAACTCGATTTCACACATTCATATAACTCATCTTATCATCACTATCACAGAATTGCTTCATACACAACACATGCATGTATTCATTTCTAAACCGTAAAATATCATCAACCTCATTCACAGAACCCATAAACTTAAAACTTCACTTACTTTGTTTTTAGAAAAATCACCAGCACTGAGAGTGAAGGTCAAGGTTCGGTGAAGAACAAAGCAAAACTGAAGAACAAACAAGGAGCTACAGAATTTTGCTTTTCACAACTCGTGATTACATGCTTTAATATCCCAATGACACATAGCCCCATTACATGTAGGCCATTTTTCATCCATATAAAAGTGCTACATGTCAAAATAGTATTGGTCTATTATTCCTAGTCCAAAATCCAAAATATCAAAAATTTTAGAAAATTTTCTAAAATTCACCAAAAATTTTGAAATAATACTAATAGTCTCCAAATAAAATTTTAATGCAAATAAGTCACAATGCACATGTTAATCAAGCAATCATACATGGAAAATGTCAATGAATGCATGTACAAATGTTTTAATATATCAAAAATAAATATCCACATGTGTGTAAATATACTATGATGCATGAGCATAAAATGCACTTCTAATTTCTCACTGTACTCTCAATTCACTATTTTTGGGTCTAGCCCCGAACATGGGATGTCACATACCTACTCTTAACGGTCAAAGTGAATCCTTTCATTCTGAATTCTTAAACTCGGAAATGAGTCAAATCTTCCCAAGTAGGATTCAAACCCACGATCAGTCAGTTAATAGCTGACCACTCTACCACTGAGCTACTAAAGAACAACGGAAGATTCGATCTCATAGAGTTCGTACGGGAGCATACACTTTGAATTTTAAAGAGAGGGTGCGAAAACCTATTTATTCTGAATCAGAAGGAGAAACGCACCAAAGTACTTATGTATACCATACACCTGAATTTACATATAGTAATATTCACCTCTTACCAAAAACAAGTCATTTATGGATTTTATCAGGTGGCTCGTGCAGATCTAGTATAGCCTCTTTTTTACTCCACAAGGATCAAGATCAAATAAGTGTTCATTCTCTTTCTGTTGAAAGAAGAAATATTTCTCATCCTTCATTAAATAATGATCAAGTTAAACACAAATTCTTTAGTTCATATCTTCAAGGAAAAAAAGAAAGTAAGATTTCTGATTATTCAGAACTTAATCGAATCATATGTACTGGTTATTGTAATCGCATACATGTCTATCTTACCGAGACAGAATTTGTAACTTGCTATCCTTTTGACTAGCAGGCAAAGATTGACCTCCATGGAAAGGATGATTCATTCGGATCGACATGAGAGTCCAACTATATTGCATTGTCAGAATCCATGTTGTATATTTGAAAGAAGTTGACCTCCTTACTTCTCTCATGGTACAACCCTCTTCTCCTCGGGCCCCTTTCTCCTTGGTCCACAGAGACAAAATGTAGGACTGGTGCCAACAGTTCATTACAGAAGAAAGGACTCACTGAGCTAGGATCATTAACAAATGCTAGTAGAATAGAAAATATAATAAATAGAAAAGAATTGTCTTTTATGTATATTTTCTCCAGTTTCGTTGCTGCCACGTGCTTTAGGCAATTGATCGGATCATATAGATATCCCTTCAATACAACATAGGTCATCGAAACGATCTCAGAGACCCACCCGAGCATGAAAGCCAGGATCTTTCAAAAAATAGATTCCTATTCAAAGAGTGCATAGCGGCATGGATAAGTTCACACTAACCCGTCAATTTGGGATTTTCCTTAGGAGGTATCGAGAAGGAATTGGAATGTAATAATATCGATTCATACAAATATAGAAGAAGAGGTTCTCTATTGATTCAAACGTTGTACCTATGGGATAGGAATAGTGAAAGAGAAATAAACTGAATATTTCACATATTACTTTTTTTGATCAAAAAATCAATTTCTGTGTCAACAAACAATTCGAAATGCCTCGACTTTTTTATTTTTAGAACTGATCTAAGTCAAATAGCAATAATTCAAAGCACTTCTTTATACGCTATTTTGAAAATCCAAGGACCAAATTGTATGGATATGTAAAATACAGGATTTCCAATCTTAGCAAGAAAAGAAGGGAAAAAGATACTCAATTTAAATTAAGTAAATAGATTTCTATATTCAATATCATCGATACATATAGGATTCTGTAGAAAGTCGTATTCGATGATAGTCATATGTACGGCTTAGAGGGAGGTCTTTCATATCTTTCGAGATCTACCCTACAATATAGGGTCAAAAAGCTAAAATAAATGATTTTATTAGCCATTATAAAAGAAAAGGAAAAATAATTTTTGAAAACCCCTTGTATGCTCATGTTACGTCGAGGTACTGCGGAAGGAAAAATTGCAAAATCTGATCCAATTTATTGTAATATATATATATATATATGAACAAATTATTGAAACAATTGACGAACTTCCTAATATTTAAAAAATATATACTTTTTGTTTTGCACTTAAAGAGTTTAACGTATGAAAATTTCTGGCATCGTATAATGCTTGTATGTATCAGTATATGTCCATGGGCAACAACACTATTTTCACGATTAGAAGTTTAGAACTCTCACAACCTTTAATTAACAATTGCATTGCCACGTTGCAAACATTAAGCTGCAACGCACGCATGTGAAAATGTCGATATTCATGCACTCCCTCCCTATGTTATCCGTCCTGGTTCATGGTGACTCCGTCATCTCTCTATTTCCTTTACTTCTCTTGCATTTCCAGCTTCTGTTCCTTTGTTGGGATCCCTCGATCTTTAAAGGGTCGTTCGATTTTATCAAGATTTGACTGCCTACTGTCTTAAAACCAGGTTTTTTGTCTTAAAATCGGTTTCTGTTTGATCTTTTATGATCTTATCTTTTTTCACAATGGTTTCATGATGTTTTGGAATCTTAAGTTTTTTTTTTCCTTCGTTATCTTGCTTTGGGTTATGTGATTCTAAATTTGGCTATTAGGAGTTGAATCCTGCAAAATCTCTGCATGGGCATTTGAAGCATGTATAGACAGAGGTGTTTGCTTCGTTTGTAGGGAAAGGTTACCTTTAATTTATCACCTTGACCAATGTGAGATTGTATGAAGTTTGGAAGCATGTGCGTTCATAAGTACTTGGCTGTTTTGTCAATGGAAGCTTCAAGCTTGTGTTCTTAACTGCAACCTTTTACTTTATTTGCCCATTGAATGAAATGGTTTACTGATGTGATTCTTACCGGCAGATTCGATCGTCACTTGCTTCTAACTTTGAAGTTTCATTGTTTTCAAGGTCAAGATCTCACATTGCATGAATACATTTTTATGTATTTGCTAAAAAAAGTGGTACGTCTTTCTCTGCGTATATTTTACGTTCTGGTTTTTAAACATTCGGTTAGTGAACTTGGAAAGTCCATCTCTTTTTTCTTCTTTCTTAGCGCTGAGAAATCAAAAGCACGTTCTTTGATTCTCTGTCGAACAGATTTTGGTTCTTGTAGCTCTAAAATGTCTTCTCCAAGCAAGAGGAGGGAGATGGACTTTATGAAGTTGTAAGTTCAATTCGTTATTAGTTTCTGCATGTAGGAATTAGGATAACCATTTTATTTGGTTGGCACGATTGACCATGGATTTGGAGTCATGGCCCAAACTTGATTATATAACTATTCTAAACTAAGTTTGATACTTATGTGAGAGAGGTGCAAATTCCTAATTTATGGACAAAAATATCTTCCTGCCAAATACACTTTGAGTTTCAGAAAGAATCATGAATGTTCAAATCTATCAAGAACATGGGGTATATCATTGTTAAGGACAGCTGGACTCGAAGTAAAAAAAAAGTTCTATGGTTGCTTGTGGTTTGGGCTCTCCACTGCACTTGTTGCATTGGGTACTATAAGAATTGATTGATTATGACAGGATATATTTTGGTGATTGCCTCGTTGATTTTGTGGATCCTGTTTGCCAATTGCCTTCAATTGAGTTGTTTGGTTTTGTATTCCTGATTTATCTTCATGTGTCTATTCAGCACAATGGTTTAGTACTCTCCTGTCCAGTCAATGAGTTTTATTTGCGGAAAAAACATTGTTTACCTAGAATTGGAACTGTTTTATGCTGAAGTTATTAATGGTCCTCTTTGAGGTGATTCTTAGTCGATGTCTTCATGCCATCCAGGATGATGAGCGATTACAATGTGGAGACAATAAACGATGGATTGAATGAATTTAATGTCGAATTTCATGGTCCTAAAGAAAGTACTGCTTCTTCCCTTGTGATGCCTTTTTCCTTCTCGTTTGAAATGTTTGACTTAATCTTTCCTTTATTTTGGTGAATATGGTTTGTATATGGTGCTGTGTTTTGTGCAATATGTTCCCCCCTCTCTCTCTCTCGTTTTAGCGCTTGTCTGTGTATTCAGGTATGCACTCATGTGCACATGTTTGCAATTTGAATATTAAATGATATAATATGATAAGATTCGGTTTCCTATAAAGCATGATGATCTTTTGATTCCAGTATCACAGAGCAGCAATTGGTTTCCTTTTCTGACAGACTTTATGTTTAGAGCTTATCTACACATTACTTTTAGCAATTTTCCCATTTTTCATCTTTTGATAGAAAACATTTATGAAATTTCACATGAAAATTTCCAAATCTTGGTTTGATGACTGCAATTCTTGTAGGTCTCTATGAAGGCGGAGTTTGGAAAATCCATGTTGAGCTTCCTGATGCCTATCCATACAAGTCTCCCTCCATTGGTTTTGTGAACAAGATATTCCACCCAAATGTTGATGAAAAGTGAGACTTAATTCTAAGATCATATCTTTCCTTGTATTCTCCTACTTGAAATCTTTCTATGCAAAGCTAATTGGTCGTACGCAATCGATTCAGTTGGTTATTTGAGAGATGGGTCAGTCAATTTTAGGAGTTGAAGTTTAGGGTTGATATGTTTATATTAGCATGTAGTTACTAATAATTGCATTCAACTTTTCTTTTCCTTTTTCAATGATACAGCTAACACTTTCCTTTTTCTATGTTAATGGCAGCTCTGGTTCTGTATGCTTGGATGTTATCAACCAGTCATGGAGTCCAATGTTTGGTAAGTAATAAATTTTCTTGTGCTTAACAAGCTCTTAATGTCATTTAGTCTAATGGAAAAATGTTTATGTAGGGATTCTTTTTTGCATGGTTGTCTCTTTCCCCTTTGGATTTCCCAAAACTCTAGGATTTCTCACATGTGTAGGGGTTATTCCCATTGCTGCAGATCTTCTAAATGTTTTTGAAGTTTTCCTGCCACAGCTATTGCTTTATCCAAATCCTTCGGACCCTCTCAATGGTGATGCCGCATCATTGATGATGAAGGATCGACAAAAATATGATCAAAAAGTGAAAGGTGATAGTATACGGATTAATTTGATGATTACTGGAGTGTATGTTAGTGTGATCAGCAGGAGCATTAAGATAATGAGTTATGTGAATTATTTTTGAAGCATACTTGTATAAGTTCTTGCAATTGATCATGGTTTACATGCATTGTGTGCATTTCTGGAGTGCAGAACCTCTGGGAACAATTGGAGTTCTTTAAGCAAAATGATAATGTAGTTTAGGGCTGTGAACAGAAGCATTAAAATCAAAATGACCACTCTTTGATATTATATCCGCGGCCTTTTACTGAACTTTCACTACGCAACTATTAGGGGTGTGTGGTTCTTATCTCTGACTAATTTAAACATGCCTTCGTGCGCCATCACTGTGCTTTGAAACTTTCAGCCAAACAATCTTATTCTCAGATGAGCTTATCCTTCCCATAGAAAATTGCTATGATCTAGAATTAATATCAATTTGTCCTGCCTTGACACTGCTTCTAGTCGTGTCCTAAGAGCCCAATACGTCCTATGATATTTAAGCATATTAATCTGTATTTCCCCTACACTGCTTCTCACTGTATCCTACTAGAGACAGATTCTTGCAAGTTGTATTTATACTTGGGTTGCTAAAGGAGTTGGATATTGCTAAAAACTGATGGATTTATTTTCATGGTTGGTAAACAGAATACTGCGAGCAATATGCAAAAATTGAGAATATTACCAAGTCCACTGTGGAAGAGAGGAGTGACGAGGATGAGGATATCTCGGAGGAAGAAAGTGGGAGTGGATCAAGTGACGATGATATTGCCGGACATGTAGATGCATGATGATGATGTACTGCTGGAGCTGTACCAATTCTACATCTATTGCATTTTCACCTGTGTGATCATGTTCTAGGTACACAATCACCGTGAATATGCTTGTACAATCTTAAGTTACATAGGCTGTTGGGATCAGTGTAGTAAAGGCAATTGGTAACCAACTGTGAATGTGAAATCATACATTTGTGTACCAAATTCATTGATAACATTAACAGAGAAAAGGGTGAAGGGGATCAGTTATGACCATTTCATTGCATTTGGCAACTAATATGTTTGCTTGTGATGCTTGGCTTGTAACTGCTGTTTTGTCCGCTTATCTCTTCCTACTTCTATTCCAAAGAGGCAATAACTGGTACTAATAAATACAGCTCTTTTTGCATTAATATGATTTGCACTGACAAATGTGTTAAAGCAAATTCGTTTTGCCAACTGCAGCCTAGTTTCTGTTCGTTATTACTCTATTATTTTGAATCTCTTTGCTGCCTTCTTACATTTGTGTAATATGTTAATAATATCATCAAAGAGGGACCTGGCATCAGTGATATTATACCAGGTCTCTGATGGAAAAAATTAGAGACGGCAGGTTTAGGAACAAAATTAAAACTTGACCAGATTCAAATGTAATAATTTTATTCAATCAGATTAATTATAATAAATTATATTATATTTAATTTGAAATTATCTTCGATTAAACTTTTTTTTCATAAATTATATGATTTCATTCGCTCATCTATGCCAGTAAAATAAGCATGATTCAAGTTGATGTCTGTTCTTTAACAAGCTCAGATTAACAATTGGACATGGCAGTACTTTCCAACTTTGTTGCAGGACATGGCCTGTTTTGAAGGTTCATCTTACGGAATATTTCCCAGCAAATTGAACGTAAATTCTTCATCTTAAAGAAACGAGACGATTCCTACCCTTGTTCCTACAGAAGTATAACGTTTATAGTTTTGTTTGGTATATGAATTATTGATGCTAGAGCCATCACCTTCCCGCAATCTCTGATTGTTAAGAAGCCACATGTGAGTTGAAAGTTGATTCTATGAAAAGGTCAAGCTGCCGGCTGTGTAACCCGTCATTTTGTCTTTTGGCTTGCTTTTATTGGAAAAAATTAAAATACATTCAGCCCTGTCCAATCTTATCAGTATTTAGCCAATTGGCACTAAGAACTGGTAGAAGCAATAACATGAGGAATTTGTGAACTTCTCCTTGTTTGACAATAACAAATCCAGGTCATTCAGGTCTGCGTGCAAATTGGAAGTAAGATTATGACTCCATTTTAAGATAATTTGTATCTTTCCTTTGAAAGATTGAACAAACTCTGTTTTTCTCATGTTTATTCAGTGAAAATGGATCGAGCTCCAATCTGGGTGCTTCTCATTTCGATCCTTCTGATCTTTCCAGTGGCAAATTCAGAAGAGGAAAATGTGAAGCAGGCATTACTGAAGTTCATGGGCATACTTTCAGCAGGTAATCAACCAACCGATCCCAGTTGGGGTTGGAGCAATGCTTCAGACCCCTGTAATGGAACATGGAGGGGTCTGACCTGCAAATCACAACACATTTCTAAGCTAGTTCTTGAAGAGTTGAATTTTACTGGACAGCTTGATGCTAGTTCTCTATGCATTTCCAGTTCTCTTACAGTTTTGAGCCTTAGAGGGAACGGAATTGTTGGGTTGTTATCTGAAGACATAGGGAACTGCAGAAGTCTAACCCACTTATCATTGAGGGGGAACCACTTTTCGGGTGGTATTCCTGTCTCTCTGTCAAGATTGGGTAACTTAAAGAAACTTGATATGTCCTACAATGAGTTCTCTGGTGAGATTCCCGATCTGTCTAGGATTTCTGGCCTCTTGATCTTCGTCGTCCAAAATAATCTGTTAGCTGGTCCAATACCAGCCTTGGATTTCGCTAATCTGCGGGAGTTCAACGTCTCCAACAACAATTTCAGTGGTCCAATTCCTGATGTCAAAGGCAAGTTCCCTGCTGAAAGTTTTGTTGGTAATATTGCATTATGTGGATCTCCTTTACCAAATGCATGTCCAGCATCAGCTCCAGCATTAGCTTCACCGCCTTTTTTACCATCAGAAGAGAAAAGAAAACTTTCATCGAAAGACCAAATTCTCATGTACTCAGGCTACATAATTCTTGCAGCAATTGTGTTACTACTGATTGCTTTGAAATTATTTAGAAAAATGAAGCATAGCAAAAGAAACATTGATGTTGTAAGAGACGCATCATCAGCTCAGAGTTGCACCAAATCTAGTGAATTTTCAACTGAATCTCAGGCTCCGGGGAGAAGATCAGAGTACTCAATTACATCTGCTGGAAGCAAAAGCGCTTCAGCATCACTTAAAGTTCTTTCAAGTCCTGCGGTGAGGGGCTTGAAATTTGAAGACTTGCTTCGAGCATCAGCCGAGTTGCTTGGTAGAGGAAAGCACGGAAGTGTCTTTAAGGTCAGGCTTGACAACGGGATGATCTTAGCAGTGAAGAGGATCAAAGATTTGAACATCTCAAGGGAAGAATTTCCGCGTAGGATGCAAAGGATTGACCAAGTGAAGCATCCAAGAGTGTTGCCTGCTGTTGCATTTTATTGTTCAAATGAAGAGAAACTCCTGATATACGAATACCAGCAGAATGGCAGTCTCTTCAATCTGCTTCACGGTAAGACCATTCCAATTGGCAATTCTCAGTTAACCTGACAATTGTAAATCCAATCTGTCACTATGACTGCTGGGATTAACTCGAGTGAAAATTACATCTATAAACAGAACATTTCGTTTCTTCTTTCTGGAGCCCATTTTAACAAAATATCAAATTGTTGTCTATTTCAGGATCTGAAACTGGGGACGTATTTGACTGGGGGAGCAGGCTAAATATTGCTCTAAAAATTGCTGAAGCATTGACATTCATGCACGAGGAGCTTCAAAACGATGGAATTGCTCATGGAAACTTGAAATCCACGAACATTTTGTTCAACAAAAGGATGGAACCATCCATCAGCGAATATGGTCTCATGGTGGACGCAAGCCAAGACCAGTCGTCTCTCTCTCCATCTGATAGGTTTAAGCAAACATTCCTGAAACGAGACCGCGCATATAGCGCCTTCAAGGTCGACGTCTATAGCTTCGGCGTGATTCTTCTAGAGCTAATAACAGGAAAGGCAACGCAATACAATGGGTTCGATTTGGCAAGTTGGGTACATACAGCGGTTAGGGAGGAATGGACGGTGGAAGTCTTTGACAAGGCCTTGATCTCAGAAGGTGCAAGTGAAGAAAGGATGGTGAACTTATTACAGGTAGCATTGAAATGCATAAATCCATCCCCAAATGAGAGGCCAAACATAAGTGAAGTCGCAGTAATGATAAATACTCTAAAGGAAGAAGAAGAAAGATCCATGATTTCTGAACCATGATCTGCAATAAAAGCAAGGAACTTTAATTTTTCCTGTGATTATTAACATGTACTAGAGATGGCATGTGGAAGACAAGGATGTTTGATCCATGTGGTAGGACTTTTCCTCAGAATTTGTAATCTACATCCAGTAGTCTATTAACATGAGTTCCAGTTTCATCATTGGCCTCATACCCTGCCTGCCATTCAGAATTAGTAACCTTTTAATAATTCCATTAAAAGGAACAGAAAACTGTTAACTCATATGGTTAGATCTAATAATCTATTGAGACAAACCTCCTTTATAGTTCTATTTTTTATTATTTAAAATTACTTTTAAAACAATTTATATCATTAGAAATACTTTTTAAAATCACCTTTTTTAAGTTTCTGTTGAATTATTTTAACGAAATGTGCTATTAAAGTGAGGTCTATATATATTTTGTTATATACTTAACAACCAACATATAATTGTCTATATTAAAATAACTTGACAAAAATTAATAATTTTTTTTAAAATTCTAGTTAGAGATGGCCATTCTCTTTATAGATCCAAATGTTCAATAGCATGCTCTCAATGACGTCTATTCTTTTTTTTTTTTAATGAAATGAGTAAAAGAGTAATTTGAAGGGGAAAAGAATTTTAGCATATCAATTATCGGGTACTCTTTCCGCTTATAATTCATTAATTCTAATCATTTATAAAGTACTTAAAGTTTTGTACATGAAAAAGGCCCTCTAAAGCTTCCATTTCTAAGTACCGTTTTCATATATCTCCAGTACATTTGAAGCTACATGGTCTAACTTGCTATTAGGATAAGTAGTAACAAATTTTATGAATACCGTACCGGTGTTGGTACCGAATTGAATGCTAGTACATGACCGTATCAGTACCTAATATTTCAGGTAATTTTTAAATTTATGAAATAGTCCATGCATTTTTTAAAACATAAAATAGTCTGTTAGTATATTATATTGTATACTTTATAATTCTATATCAATCATGTCTACAAAAATCATAATAATAAGAACTTAAAATAACAACAATTTATTTATTTTTATTAACATTAATTTTCACATATTTAACATATAAATAATAACTATAATTAATATACAAAAAAGAACATTTGATCATCATTCAAGTATAAATTAAGAACAATACAAGATATTTGAAATATTACAATTTCATCATATAATAAATAATTATTATATCAAAACATCAAATAAGTAAAGGCATTGAATTGCACTTAAATGAAGCACATCCTTGGAAGCTTTTTCTCTTCTATTGTTTAAGTAAGCTATTAAAACCACTTTGCTTGTTTTATTTATTGCCAAGTTTTTGTCCTCTATGAGCTTTTATACTCGAGTACTTCATTGTTTCATTTGAGAGCATTAAAACTTTTATTTTCTATTAAAAGCTTTATAGCTTTTTTTCATGAGATTGAGTGCTTTGTAAGCTATCTGGATTCTTCATCATAAAAATTTGCACTATATAATTATACATTTCCATACCTAAGTTATCCAATTAGATGGAAGCATGCCAAAATATGTTACCATGATATTTTTTAAAGGACTTTAATAATGAATCATATAAATATTTATCATCGAAATTGCGACAATATTTTTAGTATTTATATATGATTAAGTAATACATCAATATAAATATATAATTGGTTATGATAGTTAAATGGCATTGGTTACGATGGTTACAAGTTTTATTATTTAAATAAATGGTAATGATCTCAATCATATTGTCTTTTATTTTAATTGATTCTTTATTAATCACTTTTGGTTTTAGCAATTTCTTTCAATTGTAACGGGAGGAGTTTTGTTAAAAAGATGAAGAACACTCTATGCCAATAAAGGGAGGTGGAATTCCAAACAGCACGCTGTTAATGGTTCTAGAAAGAATGATGATAAGGTGAGCAGTCATCAAGGTGAATGGAGTATTTGTGCAGGGGGAGGTTCTTAGAACCATAGAAATGGCCAAAATTTTGAAGAAGAATGCTACAAGTACAAGAAGAAGGATCATATGGCTGTCGATGAAAGAAAAAGGGTGTGGAGAGTAATGTTGTTACTTCCAAAAGTGAAGATGAATGGAATGTTGAGGCATTCTTTGTTGTAGATGAATAGGAACTAGCCTTTACAACAACAACATTCAATCAATTTTGAAGGAACTTCCAAAACTTGAAATAAGAATAGACATTATATGTGTAGGCTGTCAGTATAGAAAAATGCACTAATTGTGGTACAAAGAGTCCAAATTTAAAGTAAAGGAACCATTAAAGTTGATTCACTGTGATGTGTTTGGACCAATGAAGCAAGCTTCCATTAATGGGATGATGTACACAGCAACCTTTATTGACCGCTGCTTCTTGAGGTATATGTGAGTTTACTTTATGAAGGAAAAATCTTAAACTTTTTCCAAGTTTAAAAAGTTTAAAGAGGAAGCAAAAGCAGAGGTTGGTATAAAAGTTCATTATCTATGCACATACAATGAGGGAGAGTACACCTCATGTGAGTTCTCAGATTTCCTTTGAGAGTGCAGAATACGCCATTAGTTCATATATGCCAACACTCCATAGCAAATGGCATACCATAAAGGAAGAACAGGCACCTTGCAGAAGTATGTTGAAGTATATTTCATGCGAAGAATGTTCTAGAATGATGCTGGATGGAAGTAATGAAGACTATGGCCTTTATAACCAATAGACTTTCTCAACATAAAGGTTATGTTTTTTCTCACCTTTTAGAAAAATATGGAACATGAAGCCTACTGTTGATCATTTTCGAGTCTTTGAATATGTATGTTATATATTTGTATATAATCACTTATGTAGCAAGATGGAAAAAGAGGATGTTAGGTGTATCTTTGTAAGATACAATAGTTAAAGGAAAGGATAGCAATGTTGCAATCCAAAAATTAGGAAGTACTACATATCCCCAAATGTGGTGTTTGATGAAGCTTCCTTATGGTGTTCCTTAGACAAGGAAATACTACTAAATTTAGGTGTTTGTAAAGGGGTACTGGAAACTTCTCAAATTCAGTTGAGTTTAGATAAAGCTAAGGTTACAAATAATGGTGATGATGAAGAAGGCGTAGCTTAAAATCCTTAGAAAACAGGTGTGTACCACAGGCTAAGCAAAGAAAATGAGCCAAGAGAACTAGATACATTAATTGCACTCAAAAGATCAACAAAGAGTCAAAAAGCCAAATCCCAAGTATGCCAATGCCACCATAGTAGAAGGAACAGATGCCAAAGAACCACAGACATTAGAGGAAGCATATCAGAATCCTAAGTTGATTAAAGAGTTGGAAGAGGAAATTGCTGCAATAGAACGAAATCAGACTTAAGAGCTCACACCAAATTCAAGAGATGTTAAGCCTATTTCTTACAAATGGGTGTACAAGATAAAGCATCACACAAATGGATTAATAGATAGGCACAAAAGTTATCTAGTAGCTCGTGGGTTCTTTGAACAATATGGGCCATACTATAATGAAATGTTTAGCACAGTTGTAAAACTTACAACTTTACGAGCCCTACTAGCACTTGCAGTTAGTAAAAGTTAGAACTTGTGGCAAATGGATGTAAATAATGTATTTTTGCATAGGGAGCTGGATTGGGAGATCTACATGGATCAACCAATAGGTTTTCAAAGTCTAGATCATCTTAAGTATATGTGTGTAAGTTCCAGAAGGCACTTTATAGGTTAAAACAAGCACCAAGGGCATAGTATGGTAAGGTTGTTGAATTTTTTTACTCATAGTGGTTATTCAGTGACATTTGCAAACTCTAGCTTGTTTGTCAAAGCTAAAGGAGAGAAGCTAGCTATTCTACGAGTGTATACGGATGATTTAATTATCACAAGTGATTGTGAAGAAGAAATTCTTTGAACCAAAAAGAATTTGTCAGTTTGCTTTCAGATGAAAGAACTTGGACAACTAAAGCATTTTATTGGTCTAGAGGTTGATCAGACTCAGGAAGGAATATTTCTCCATTAAAAAATTATTCCAAAGATTTGTTAAAGAATTTTGAAATGCTTTAGTGCAAGCCAATCTCGACGTTAATAGAACCAAATGCCAAAATGTATGCTCATGAAGAGAAAGACTTGGAAGATGCTAAAATGTACTAACAGTTGGTAGGATGTCTTTCTACTTAACTTTAATAAGGCCAGATATTTCTTTTTGTAGTTGGTGTGATAAGTAATTACATCCAAAATCCAAAAAAACCTAATTTTGAAATAGTTCAACAAATCATGAGATATATGAAGAGTACGCTTGGTTGTGGTATTATGTATAAGAAAGATGCAGATCATATGCTAGTTGGCTATTGTGATGCTGTCTATGTAGGTGACCATGATACCCGATGCTCAATTACTGAGTATATTTTTATGCTTCGATCTGAAGTAATTTCTTAGTGTGGCAAAATACAACCAACATTGTCTCTGTTAACTATAGAAGTGAAGCACCGAGTGACATCAATTACAACTAAAGAAAACACCTGGGTTATGCAATTGTTGAAGGACTTGTGTCAGCCAGAGTATAGTATCCCTTTGGTTGGCAAAGAATCCAGTTTTTCATACAAGAACTAATCATATGGATGTGCATTACCATTTTATAAGAAAGAAAGTCTTGCAAAGAGAAATTGAGTTGGAACATGTCAGAACAAAAAACTAAGCTACAAATTTGTTTACCAAAAGGCTTGGGTGGCAATAAGTTTGAAAATCTCTATCATCAGCTCAGTATAATGAAAGAATAGAAATCGGTGTTGACAAGGAATAGAATAAATCAACACCAACTTGTCGGTTACCTTTTGACTTAGTAATGTACATCATTAACATATTGTTGTTCATTAGTTATTTAAGCTATCAAGTCATTGTCCACTTACTTTTTAATGTCTAGTGCTTAGTTGATCCTAGTCTTTAGGAATTGTGATTTAGTAGAATTATTGCTTAATATTAGCAAGTGAAGAGAGAGATGTGAAATACTTACCATTGTGATCTATGATATATAAAGGCATTGAGTTGTACTAAATGAAACACATCCTTTGAAACTTTTTCTCTTCTATTATTTAAGTAAGCTATTATATTATTTGAGTAAGCTATTAAGAGCACTTTGCTTATTTTATTTATGGCCAAGCTTTTGTCCTCTATGAGTTTTTATGCTCAAGTACTTCACTGTTTTGTTTGAGAGCATCAGAGCTTTTATTTTCTATTAAGCGCTTTGCAACCTTTTTTGGCGAGATTGAGTGCTTTGCGTGCCATGTGGCTTCTTTATCACAAAAATTTGCACTATAAAATTAGAAACTTGCATACTTAAGTTATCTAATTAGACGGAAGCATGTTGAAAAATTTTAGCGTGGTATTTTTTTTAAAATGAATTTAAGAATAAATCATATAAATATTTTTTAACAGCAATTATTATTGAATTTTTAGTATTTATATGCCATTAAGAACACTTTGCTTATTTTATTTATGGCCAAACTTTTGTTCTCTATGAGTTTTTATACTCGAGTACTTCACTGTTTCGTTTGAGAGCATCAGAACTTTTATTTTCTATTAAAAATTTTGCAACCTTTTCACGTGAGATTTGAGTGCTTTGTGAGCCACGTGGCTTCTTCATCACAAAAATTATGCATTTAAGCGTGATATTTTTTAAAAAAATGAATTTAAGAATAAATCATATCAATATTTTTTAACGGCAATTGCTATAGTATTTTTAGCATTTATATACAATTAAGTGATACATCAATATAAATAGATAATTGCTTATGGTCTTTAATTGGCATTGGTTATGATATTTACAAGCTTTATTTTATTAAATAAATGGTAATAATCTCAATTACATTGCCTTTTCTTTCGATTCATTCTTTATTTATCACTTTTAGTTTTAGGAATTTTTGTCTTTTTAATTATCAGATTTTGTCCTTTGATGTCTTTCAGAATCCATTAGTTTGAAATACTTCATTATTAACAATTATAAATAAACAATAAAACAACAAGTGATCTACAACAAGTTTCAAATAATATTAATGCAACCCTATCGTTTGAATGAAAAGGATCTATTTTTTAAGATAAAATTTTGTTGACCTCGTGATTTGATATGTTATTAATGTACTTCCTCATTTTTTAAAAATTATCAATAATTTTCTATGGTTTTGGTTTTATAACATCTGTCTCCTCGTCATCAACTTCTATTACAAACTTCAAACAACATCATAGAGTGCCACATACGACGTCTACGTAGTGCCTTTCGAAGTCTACAGCTAAAGTTTTTAGCAAAAAATTAAAAAGATTAGGTAACAATATGGTACCATAGTAGTGGGAGAAAAAAACAACAACAACAATACCCACTTACTTAATAGTGGAAAATATATTCCATAATTACTTTTAAACTTTGACTGTAATGATTTGAAGTGACATGAAGTCTCTTAAACATGTCCTACTAATGAAAATAACTAAGAAAAACACATCCTGATCCTATAGATTGTCACCACTGATAAAGTTGCATTTCCCATAATTATCAGTGATAGAGTTTAACATGCTAGTTTCTTATTTTTGACTGTAGATTGATTGGATCAGTTTGAACATCCAAAATTGATACTTTTGAAACGAAAACAAAATTATTGCAAAGCCAGGAATTTATGTTTTGCTTACTATAACTTATGGATGATAGACTATTTAGATTTTTCATTTAGTTCATAGATTACTTCCAAAGTAAAAGAAATATGTTATTGTTTGATACAGATTCTTAAATTTCAAATGGTTACGAGCAACAACATTAACTTTTGGTCAACCTTGTTAGTTGGGTATTCGACAATAATAATCACAAAAAGGAAAAAAAAGTCAAACCACTACCAAATGTTAGTTGGTCTTAGTAATCACCTGCTCTTTTTGCTGGTTAATCAAAGAACGTTATTTAGAAGATGCCGTGCGTCCAAGAAAAGCGCATGCGACCTACTTACCATTAGCGTTTGTTTGTATGCAACATCTCGTATACTTTTTGTTTCAAAATTTTAGTAGTTATGCTGGATATGGAGGTTGTTTTAGTGTCCACGTAAGGCATGCAGCTTAGCTGATAAGCTAAATCTTTACTTTTGTAATTTAAGAACTTGAGTTTTCACTTAGAGTGAACCCTAAAAGGTGAAAGGAAGCAGGAAAACGTGACATGCAAACCTAGGATGAGCTTATACAACGGGTGGGTTGATGAAATGTTTTTAATCTTCCCCTCAGATAAACTGGAAGGCTTGCCAAGATTGAAGGAAATTAATTTGCAATGATTAGTAGGTTATTATACCGAAAACAATGATTGAATATCGATAAAATCCTCAAGAGTAAAGAAGTCACAAGGACCACTGTGCAGAATCAAATTGCTGAGTGTTAGTGGACCTTTCAATCATTACAGGTTGAAGGAAGGAACCCTTTGTCTTTGGCTAACTGTACACAGTTGCAGGAACAGAAAAGGTCTAGATAATAGTACCATCATCAGTGGAAGTTTGGTTAAGATATCATATAGTCAACAAAGGACCAACTTCCCACGATTCTACACAACTACTCTAACCCTTAATTTACCTCTTCCCGCTGCTATTTTGCTATGATCAAATATTGTTAGATAACAGACAAACAATAAATCCTTTTTGTCAAGGCGCAAACGAGTTCAAAAGCCTGACCCCATCATCACCAAATGCCTAACAAACACTTCTTGTTTGATCTCCATGTCAACCTAGTTCCCTGAAAGCCTCACCTTCCCTAAATCTATCTTTCTCACTGGTCTTGAAACTGAAACTCCTCAGCTTTTAGGGTCAAGATAGAGACATGAGAAAAGTTTGAACTGAGGTAAAGCCCCCGTAGATTCTTAGCTAGCTCGCTCACCCTTTCATCTTCTTTAACCTTCACTCAAGTAGTAATCCTAAAGGTCGTTGTGTTTTTTTTTTTTCTTCTTAAAGTGCTGCCAAACTTATTAGAAAGTCCTGTACTTGAGACACCTTCCTGCTAAAATGTCTCGAATTCTGTTTGCAATCAAGCAAGAAAATGATTCTGCGGTAGTTTCACCTCCCCTATCAGTTCCATCCTCTCTCAACACTTCCTATTACAGTTTCAG
>JANIIA010000008.1:42455478-42474342 GCA_027478495.1 Erythroxylum alaternifolium
GTTCGGAAAGAGAATCGACCTCGTCGTCTTCATCTTTCAACAGAGTCAGTCCTGTGCTTCTTTGGGTCATAGTAATACTAGCTGTTATCTTCTTCGTTTGTGGTCTTCTCCATTTGCTCGTAAGATTTCTCAAAAAGAGGCCATCTTTCTCCCCAATATTTCATTCCAATAGATTCCCAGAAACCTCAGGGACTCAGTCTCTTCAAAGACAGCTTCAGCAGCTATTTCGCCTGCATGACTCGGGCCTCGACCAAGCTTTTATCGATGGTCTACCTGTGTTTCACTACAAAGACATCATGGGCACAAAGGAACCATTTGATTGCGCAGTGTGTCTGTGTGAATTCTCAAACCAGGACAAGCTCAGGTTGCTGCCTGTCTGCAGTCATGCGTTCCACATTGACTGCATAGACACATGGCTGCTCTCCAATTCTACTTGCCCTCTTTGTCGTGGGACTCTTGTGGGCCCCAATCTTCTCTCTGCAAACCAATTATTCAATTTGGATGCTTCAAGGGAAGCATCAAACGGGGTCCTAAATGTTGAAGAGCATGGATCTTCCAATTGCCAGAGACCAACTGTCATACAGGAAACTGACACTGACAGGAGGATATTCTCAGTCAGACTGGGGAAATTCAGAAGCTTGAATGAGTTAAATAAGCAGGAGAGTAGCTTAGAGACAGGAGAAGGTGAAACTAGCAGATCGAATTTGGATGCTAGAAGATGTTACTCGATGGGCACAGTTCAGTATGTAGTGAGAAACTCAAATCTGTTAGTTTCCTTGTCATTTGAGGATCAAAATGGCAAAGAAGACAATACATGCTCTCCAGTAGATGGGAATGTGGAATATAAGAAAATCAGAGGTAAGACAAGAGGTGACAGCTTCTCAGTTTCAAAGATTTGGCTTTGGTCTAAAAGTAGCAGATTTCCAAGTTCTTCAACTGCTCATATGGACACCTCTTCTCTTCCTATAAGATAGAGTTGATTATAGAGTAATCTGTTTCACCTTCCCATGGTTGATGATTCAATTGCACAAACAAAAGGTTGTAGAACTGCTAGTCTGTTCTGTTTATTGTTTTTATAGACAATTTGTTTTGTAATTGAAGATAGAATCCGAAATTTGTTATGAAGGAGCCTAGATATGGAATTTCATTGTTGCCAAGTTCTCTAATCCAGGCCATTTGGACAGGATGTTAAGTTGTTGATATAATTGTCTTGGTGTACGGCTATAGAAAAAAAACAAAAACAAACTAGTTATGTATAATGCTAGAGCCTTCCTCTTCTCCTAACTAAAATTAAAGTAATAAATCTCAAATAATTAATTTTTATACGTGTCCAAATATAGATCATTCGTAATATACCCGACATTATGTGACAAAAGTATAGTAAAAGAAATTATTTATGTTAAAAATAACTCATACTAAAAAAGATTCAGAAACTAGGCTAATTAGATATTAAATGATGAGCTTTCAAAACTTGAGTCATGATTATAGTATACTACCACACATTTTAATTAAATTTACAAACTTATTTTTTTCTCATTTATTGAAGTTTTTTATAACTTTGAACAAAAGATGAAAGATTTATAATTATACTACCACATATTTTAATTAAATTCAATTACCTAATTATTTGGATGTTTGCTTCTAACGAAAACCTGAGAGCAGAAGATATCAGAGAATGGATGGGTTGCTTTAACAAGATTCTTATTGTGTCCCAATGTGCAGCAAGGATGGGCCAATTATTCAGTTCTTCTATCAAAACTTTTGTTGTTCCTGAGCAAGATGTTGAGATTATCCCTGATATTGAAGTTACTATTGATGACATTGATTGCTACTTCTCTGATGGTGTATGTAAAATTTTTCTTGGTTTTGCTAGGCAAGTTGTTGAAAAATGCAGATTGAGTACCACTCGCTCAACATTTCAAATTTGTTATGGTGGCTACAAAGGTGTTATTATAGTTGATTGTGAATTCTCTCATAAGCTATATTTGCGTGGTAGTATGTTTAAATTTGAATCAGAAAACAGGATGCTTAATGTCACTAGCTGGAGTGAATCCTTGCCTTACTATTTAAATCAAGAGATCATCTCCCTCTTGTCAACCTTAGGAGTGAAGGATGAAATATTTTAGGGTTTGCAAGAGGATCAATTGCGCCTGTTGGCCAGAATGCTGACTGATAGAGAGGTAGCTTTAGACGTCCCGGAGAGTTTTTCCTATGCTGATTCAAAGAACATTCTTGTGATGATGTTGCATCAGGGTCATGAGCCCAATATGGAACCTTATCTCTCAATGATGCTTAACTTATCGTGAAAATTTCCTGATGGACTTACGGAGTAGATGCCGGATACTTGTTCCAAGGGGGCCGTATCCTGATTGGTTGCTTGGATGACACTAGTATATTGGATTATGGGCAAGTTTATATTTGTGTGAACTTGACAAATGCAGAGCTACAAAGTAGGGATCAGAGTTTTTTTCAAAAGGTAGATGAAACGACATCTGTAGTGGTGGGAAAAGTAGATGTCACAAAAAATCCTTGTCTTCATCCTGGAGACATCAGAGTGCTAGAGGTCGTCTATCAGGTGGAACTAGAGAAAAAGGGTTTGGTAGATTGCCTTATTTTCCCACAAAAAGAAGAAAGGTATTATTGCTTCCAGTGAATTGATCTCTATTAATTCTTTTAGAATTTATCAAAAGCCTTCAGCTATTTCCTTAAGGGTAAACTACTGGAATTGTTACTCTTTTATCCTAGTAAAAATATATTTTTACGAGTGTTATTTGTTGTAGTTTCCAGTTTGTAAAAGGATATTTTTCACAGGCCTCATCCAATTGAATGCTCTGGTGTTGATCTTGATTGATATCTTTATTTCATATGCTGGGACAAGGATCTTATCCCATGCCAATTTGAGACCCCAATGGATTACTTTGGCAGAAGACCTCGTATAATGGATCACAATGTAACACTAGAGGTAAACTAGAACTGACAAAACATATCTGAATATAAAATATCAGTATCTGTTCTTAGCTATGAGTATCAACTGCTTCTTCAATGAAATTGGAAGGAAATTGATAAGTTTTTTGTTGAATATATGATAAATGATACTTTGGGTGCTGTCTCTACTGCCCATTTAGTTCATACTAACAGTGAACCTCAGAATGCCCGAAGTAAAGTGTAAAGATATTTGTTGAGATATTTTATTAATTATTTTGGACATTATTTATACTTGGATATAGTTGGATATATTTGAAATATCATTATGATAAGAAATTTACCTTGTGTGGGATTCTTGAAAAAAAGATAGCTTGAAAGATAAAATCCTAGAGGAGATAGAATTTGTTTGGGATAAAATCGCTGTGTCTTACTAAAAATAATGAGAAGATTTTTAGGTGATTTTGGAGCTATCGTTAGCAGTTTTATTTCGATGATTGTAGCTATCTTTGGTAGCAAATTTTATGAGATTGGCATGATCCATGGCAGCTGCCTTTCTCTACTTGTATGTGAATTTTTGGATAGTTGAGTAAATCTGTTTTTTGTAAGGGGAAAACCAGCAATCAGTTGATCAATATTTGTAACTGTATTTTCTTTATGTGCGGGAAAATATTACACAATCTATCCATCATCTTTGACAGCGGGGTTTGTGAAAAAAATATGCAGCCGGTTGATTATTGATTGCAGGTACATTTTCTTGATGCTTGGATGAAAAATTACATTATTTATCCATCTATAATTGCAGCAATGTTTTATGTGCTTTGATGATCAATTACACATTCAATTGATGATTTGTGTTATTGCATTTTTTATGATTTAGGGCTGCAGGTTTTGATTGACGATTTGGGGCTACTGGTTTGATTAATGATATGGGGTTGTTGGTTTGTCTAAAGGTTGCTAGTTTTGTGATTCTTTTCGTGATTGATTTCAACATATACAGTGGTCCATCGATGATTTTTGGAGATGTGTTTTTTGGATGTTTTGGTGATGAAACACATGTTCGTTTGATGATCTTTGTGGCTACTATGCATGGGATTCTTTAGTGATTATTTTAAAGATTCACAGCAAAATTTTTGTTGGACGACTTCTCATGATTTTGGGTTGATGAGGTAGCATATATAGAAGAGTATCTTTTAACTCAAGTGTCTTTGTTTACGTTGTTATTGTTTCAATCACTTAAGATTATACTTTCATATTAATTATATTTCGTTGTTGCACAAGGTGGTCGTGCTACTGGGTGTGAAATACTTTCAAAGGATATGAGTACGAGTGGGTAGTGTCAATGGGTGAGTGATGTTGGCTCAGTAAAGTCATGTGTAAGACTATTAGTATAAGTAGATAGTGTCAAGGGGCGAGTGGTGTCGGCTCAGTAAAATCTTGTGTAAAATTATTGTACTTCGATAAAAGTGATTAAGCTAGGTGAGGGCCCTACAGACGTACACTAGGTGTGTTGAACTGCATTACCAACATTAATTGTTAATTTATTTGTTGCTCATTTAATTTTTCTGTTTGCGTTTTAATTCTAAAAAATTGATAGTTGCTAACATAGTTGCTTTCTATTAAGCAACCGTCATGATCAGGTTAAAACAACTATGACAGAACTTATAAATTGTGGAACTACATCCTTTAGGATTTTCATAAAGAATGTTTGATGTTATCAGATCTTCACTTAATGACAGTTGATTTTGCAAAGAAGGGAGTGTCAATCGAGATGCCAAAGTATCTAATAAGGATGGTCATGGGCTGGTCGAGCCCTGGGCAAACTTTTATTTTGTGACTTACCTGTCCCTCTGAATAACTTTAATAAAAACCTCCAATATCTCTCCAAATCATTGCTTCATTACCCTTTATCATGTAATGTAAGTGCCTTTTTAGTGGGTTTGTAATGGTCAGGCCTGGCTATATGCAAGGGCAAGCAAGACACCTGCTTAGGGTCTACTCTTATAAAGAATAAAATAGAACTCATTCTTTACTCTTGACCCTCATAAAGAGTAACAAAAAGGGCCCTTATTTTGTCCCATTTTGTTCTTTTTGAGGGCTCACTATTGACCTTTATAAAGAACAAAAAAAGGCCAAATAAGAGCCCCTTTCTTACTTTACCTAGGGCTTATAAAATGTTAGAAACAAGTTTGGTAATGGTGGAGCTTACAGGAGGTGGAAGATGATCAAACCTACCATGGACCAAAAAGAACCATTGTTTTTAATTTCGTATCATACTGGTCGGTACTAGCTAGAAGATACCATACTTGTCAGAAAATGGTACAAAACAATCTTCTTAGGTACCGGTTGTCAGTACTAGTGATTTCACTTGGTATTTGTCGATACCGGCCAGTACCGTAAATTTTGAAAAATATATGGATCTTTTTACAAAAAATCAACACTTTTAACAAAAATTACAAAAATACCTCGAAGTGCTCCTGCTTCCCTCTCTTTATATAGTCAAATATAAATATAAATATAAATATATATATATATTAAATATGGTGCTTTTTAAATTATAATTGTTAATCATATATTTATTATATTAATTTAATAGCATAAAATTATGCTTTATAAAATTATTGTTAATTAAATATATTTTAAAAATAAAGGCCATTAGTAAATCAATTAAGTTTCATAAAATTTTATATAATTACGTGTAATGATTTTTTTTGGTGTTGAGTAAATTTTAAACTTTTTAAAAATTAATAACTCATATAAGTACATTGTTTTTTAAATTTCAATACATTATTATAAAGCAACAAAAAGATTACACTGGATTACATCGTGTTAGCTTGTATAATAGAATAATCAAAAACATATACTGACATATCACGGTTACATTTTCATTAATGAAAATTATTTAATTACAAAATACTAATATTAAAAGAATTAATAAAAAAGTAGAAATATTTAATTAGAAAATTAAGTATAATAAAAAATAACACTGTTGTTATCTCAATCTTTAAATAATATACCAACCTTTAATGCGAAAAATTGCATAGAATTGATAGTATGTAACTAAAATAATAGAAATTAATTAATAGTAGGAAGAAAAATAGGAGAATTGAAATAGAAAATAGAATTAATTAAAAACAAAAGAATGTGTTTTTAATTTAAATTTAGTTTTTTGAAATATGCAATTTTCCTTAATAATCAGTTTTTAAATCATTATTGGGGCACCTTTTCTTATCGGTCCTTTATAGTTGAACAAACAATGACAAAGCACACAATTCAATCATTAATAAATAGAACAAGCCAATTATCTAACTACTTAATCAAATTTGTTCTGTCTTCGACTCAACATTCCATTTGTCAACCCTAAAGGCATGGTCTTCCTTTGCTAGCTAGAGCTCTGTTGATGTCTCATCTCATATTCATGATGGGAAGTCAACTCCTGTCAAAGCTCCTTTTTAAGTATCTCTTAAATGCTTCTTTACATACTGATCAATATCATCGCACATTTGGGGCCAATAATAAGCACCTTCTATAAGTGCCAACGTGCGATGTACACCAGGATGTCCTGCCCATTTGGAGTCATGACACTCCTTAATGATTTCCTTCCTCAACCTTTGCCACTTCTTCACGTACACACGATCACCTTTAGTAGTGAGCACCTCATCTTTAAGCCAAAATTGACATGTCTTCCCTCGAATTGCCAACTCCATCAAACTCTTAGCTTGCGGGTCATGCTCCAATCCCTCTTTGATACGATCCACCAAAGGAAAACTTGGACTTGTGATGGCGGCTAACTCAACCTTCCTACTAAGCATATTGACCACCACATTGGCCTTGCCCGGTTTGTACTCCATCACAAAATCGAACTCCACCGAGAAAGCTTGCCACCTAGCTTGCTTCAGTGTCAACTACTTTTGGTTGAGGAAGTAACTTGTGGCAATGTTATCAGTCATGACCACAAACTTGGACCCTAACAAGTAATGCCTCCAAGTTCGCAAACAATACACCACTTCAGTCATCTGCTTCTCTTGGACAGCATAGCGATGCTCAGTATCATTTAGCTTACGACTCTCGTAAGCAATTAGATGTTCATCTTGCATTAAAACAGCACCAAGAGCAAAATCATAAGCATCAATGTGTACCTTATATGTCTTCGTGAGATTAGGAAAGGCCAACACCAGTTCCTCCATCACTATGCTTCAAGGCTTCAAATGCTCCTTGATACTTAGCATCCCAAGCCCAAATTCTATTCTTCTTCAATAAATCGGCGAGTGGAGATGTGAGGGAGGAATACCTTTTGATGAACTTACGATAGTAGTTAATGAGACCAAGAAAGGAACGCAACTCGGACACCTTCCTTGGTAGTTCCCAATCATGAATGACTTGAATGTTGGACTTATCCATCCTCAGCTTGCCCCCTCCCACAATGTGCCCTAAGAATATGACTTCTTGTTGTGCAAAAGCACATTTCTCCCTCTTCACGCATAGCTCATTTTCTCTCAAGACTTAGAAAACTTGTCGTAAGTGCATAAGGTGTTCTTCCAATGTTTTGCTATATACCACAATATCTTCTAAATACACCACAACAAATTTATCCAAAAAGGGTTGCAACACTTGATTCATGAGGGTGCAAAATGTGGCAGGTGCATTTGTGAGTCCAAAGGGCATCACTAAAAATTTAAAGGAACCGTACCTTGTAACCTAAGTAGTTTTGGGTACATCTCCCTTCGTGATCGTCACTTGATAGTATCCCGATCTCAAATGTAAACCATTTTGCTTCCCCAAGTTGTTCGATCAAGTCAGTAATGGGGGGAATGTGATACTTGTTCTTCAAGGTGATCTTATTGAATGCCCTATAATAGATGCATAAACCAAGTGACCTATCATGTTTCTTTTAAAAAAGCACAGGTGTACCATATGAAGCCTTTGATGGTTGGATATAACCAGCATCCAACAACTCCTTCAATTGCCTCCTCAACTCCTCAAGCTCGGGAGGCACCATTCGGTAGGGTATCGTTGAGGGTGGACTAACATCTTGCACGAACTCAATTTTATGATCCGCCTATCATATTGGTGGGAGCCTTTTAGGCAACTCTGCGGGCATCACATCCTTATACTCTTCAAGGATGTTGGCAATCTCCTTAGGTAGTCCACTTGATGAAGTTTGCTTATCTTCCTTAAGTGCCACCAAAAATGTGGGTTGCGCCTTTTTCACACCCTCGGGTACTTGAATGGCCAAAAGTTGTTTGGCTTGTAAGCTTGCCTCTCGTGACAAGGGCACCATGCATATATTACCCTCATCTAAGATGCACATAGTGTTGGCAAAGGGAATCGACACAAACTTGATGCCATCCATAAACTCCATACCAAGTATTGGATAATCCACGAGCAACTCCAAAGATCGACTTTAGCTCAAAGTTTACCGCTTTAAGCCATCCTTGCTCCTTATTGTATTTGAGGCCTAATTGGTTGGCTTCCTTTACTTCGAGGAAGTTGTAAGTAGCTCTGGGGTCAACTAGAGCTTTACAACTTTGTCGCCCACCTTAACTTCCACAAATAAACATCCCTTCTTCTCAGACTTGGTCACCTCCACTTTGGTTTTGATGGCATTTAGGATTTGCAAAGATCCCATCTTGGTCTCTTCGCGTTGTCGTTGCTCCTCCCTGTCTTCGATCAAGGTGGAGAGCTTGCTCTTCTTTGGGCATTCTCTAGCCTTGTGCAGTCCCTCACAAAAGAAGCATTTTATCATACTTTTCCCTCTTGATCCTCCTTATGGCCGCCCTCTTTGTACTTGCCATACCTGTAGGAGCCCTCTTTCTTTACCCACTCTTTCCTTTACCACTTTTGTCTTTGTGAGACTTGGGTTTCTCGAGCTTCTTGAATTCAATAGGAGACTCGGCAATGAAAATGGGGTAGTGAGGTCTTGTGCACTATACCTTTGGATCTCTAACTTCACCCAATTTTGTAAACCATCCATAAAAGCAAAGAATGCTTCCTTACCTGGATAGTCGGCAATTTCCAAAAGCACTTTGGAGAACTCCTTTACGTAATCTCGAATGCTTCCTTTTGTGTGAGACGTTGTAACTTGGCTCTCACCTCCAACTCAACATTTTCGGGGTAGAATTGCCTTTTAAGTTCCTTCTTGAACTCATACCAGGTGTCTACGGTGCAAGTACTCCTCTCGATATCACCATGCCTTCTCCTCCATCAAACCATCACGGTATCCTCGAGGTAGAAAGTGGCATTGTCAATCTTCTTGGCATTTTTCATGACACCAAGTGCCTTAAAATATTGCTCTAAGCTCCAAAATAAGTTATCAATCTCCTTCATATTCCTTGACCAACCATACACCTTTGGCTTTGGAACATCCATCTCCGAAGTAGTAGTGACTACCGTGGGCACAACATTGCTTTCCCCTTAAGAAATGGCCCTCTTACAAAGGACTAGCCCATCTATAACCTTTGCAAGCTCTTCCTTGAGATAGAGAATCTCGGATTAGAGAGAGTCCTCCAAGGCCTTTACTTAGTCTTGACATTTGGAAGCAACAATGTTCAAGGCACCTTGCATCTCCCCTTGGAACTCTTCTTTCCCTTTCTCGAGTTCCTCGATGTGTTGGTCCACATCCTCGAACTTCTCTTGCCCTTAGGCCGCTGCGAGCTCCACCTTCACAAACCTACCATTGGTGTCTACCAAGATGTCCCTTGACCTTGATCTCTCCCTATCACTCTTCTTCTCCTCTCTAACATTGGTAGTCCCACTTGTTCTCGACATCTTTATTATGCAACGATAAGCATAACCTTTTCTTTAATACCAATTATCACAAACTTGGTCTTTTACCATCGAATCACTCCACACTTAGTTGTACATCTTGCAACTAAGCCAGCCTCTCTCTTGAATGCTGGAAACAAAGCTAACACATGTTAGTAAAAATGAAAGATAAAACAAGAACAAGAATTGGAAACTTGGAGAATGCTTATATTGCTCAAGAAAGCTTTACAAAGCAATTGCTAAGAACTTCTATGCATATTATAAATGAACTCCTATTGGCTATTTATAGCCTTCCACCTTTTCAATGGATGACTAGGATTCCTTTTAGCCAAGGGCTCACAATTATCATCTACAATTTTCTACACTACTCTACGTACTTCATAGACATTATGTACATATCTACAACATTCTATAAGTTCCTATAATGTTCCATTTTGTTCCACAATGTTCCATAAGCTTCCATAGTCTTCTACCATTTTCCAGAAGCTTCCAGGGTCTTTTATAAGCTTCTACCATATTCTAGAAGCTTCCAGAATCTTCCAGAAGATTCCATTATGCTCTAGAAGTCTCCTCATCTTATGGGCTTCAAAACATGTGGAACGTGACAGTACACATCAACTATTTAGGCTTTTGACCATAATTACCTTCTTATTGATGCTTGCGTCAATTACTTGTCATACAAAGATGTGATTGATATGTCATAGTTATGTGAAGAGAAATGTCTCATTTAGATCATCAACTTTTGGAGCCCTTCGTGCTCTATTTATAAGCAGTTGATTTGATTCTTGCTTTTGGTCATTTGAAGCTAATTTTGTTGCCAAAATTTCGAATTTGAAGGGTATATGCTTCTAAAATTTGCTCAACTCACTGTAACATCTTATTATGCCACCTCAAGTTCCTCCAATCATGCTATTTCTTTGCTCACTCCGCATGTTGAAGAGGCCCATATGGCTCAGCTTTAGCAAAAAAAACAAAAATGATTTCTTTCTGGTTCATATATTATTATATCATCCTTATCACCTCAAAAATCCTTACACATGCACACATGGGCAAACTGGTAGATGGGCAAAATTATGAGTTCTGCAACGCCCTTTTGTTGAATACCAAACTTTTAAGTTCTGTAAAAAAATTGTCTTACTGATATAGTAATTCTACTAAGGTGGATTTGAATGCTTTTGACCTGCTGGATACTAGATGATGATTCAATAGTGGTTGAATTTTTAAATTTTTTATCTTATCACTTTAATTTTTTGTTTAGTTTTTAATACATTGAATAAAATTACTTCTTAAAAACTTAATTTGATCGGATTTGTACCCGAGTATTTTAACTTGTTCAAATTTGCGTTTGATCAACTTTTTGGATGATCAAACAAAATTGGAATTAAATTCTTGTTTTTTTAATTGGACTGGTTGCTAGATAACCATAGTATGTGTTTTTATGTTTTATTATATATATATATTATAATTTCCAAGAAAGTAGTATATGTAAATTTCTACAATATATAAGGGCGAAAATAGTGAAAATCCAAAAAAATTCGTGTGAATTGTTGAATCAGAACGTGTTTTTAGTATGAACAGAGCTGTATTCAAGCTCCTAACTTTCTGAAATTAAAAATAAAAAATCATGATTTATTTGATACTTGCATAATTTACTTTAGTTTTACTCAATTTTCTGTGTTAACAAAAATTATTATTAATATCTTATTTATCATGATCATTCAAATTATGATAATTTACCATATATTCAAATAAAAATTATTTTTAAGTCTTAATTTTAAATTATAAAAATTAAAATTATTAAAATTTAAATTAATAAAAATATAAAGAAAAAATAGTATTAAAAATTAAGAAAAGTGGAAAAGTCAAAGTCTATAAAGCTACCTAGCCAATTAGAAGACAAAGATTCTTATATAAGTTACCTATCAATTCCATTTTTTAAAAATTAATTAAATAAATTATCACAAAAATATATTAAAAAGGAAAAAAAAGAAGGAAAGATACTTCACATTGAAAGCAGTCATTGAGCTTCTCACGCTCCCTCCCTCTCTCACTCTCTCTTTCTATTTTCTCTGTGTTGCTCTCTCTCTTTCTTGGCACTCTCACTCTCTCTTCCTTCTCCGCCACCTTCTCTTTTCATGTATGGTTCTTGATTAATCAGTCTCTTCTGCTTGGGTGTTTTCTGGGTTTTGCTAGGTTTTCTGAAATTTTTGGTCTTTACGATTTTTGCTTTTGATATTAGCTTCTTTGTTTGATTTAGTGTTTAATGCTTTCTAGGTTTTATTATGTTGATCTCTTTGCATCTGATATTGATGGGTTTATATCAAGACTGAATTTTTATGCTTAATGATATTATGGTTTCAGACGTTTTGTGTTTCTACATGTTCATTTTTTCTGGATTTTCGTGTTTTGTATGATTCAAAGTCGAGTTCTTTGATGCTTTATTGCTCTCTTATCATCTGGCTATTGGTGTTTTTCTAAAGATAAAGAGATAATATATTTCGTCTTATTCGTGCCAGAATTTGTGTGAAGTTTATTTTCTTGTTCGTATATTTTTTGTTAGTTTTTTGTGAGCTTAATGATGTTTAAAACAGGGTATATCTGGCACACCAAATGCCAAACGAAATCGCTGTAATACGTAACACAGACTGTATTACGTACTCAGGATCGATCATAAAAAGATTAAAAGCGAAAGAATGTGGAATACCTGATTTCGGTTCTATCCAATCTTTAAATGTCTTTTTTTACTGCCAAACGAGCTTGAATCTCTTAGAGACCTTTATAGAAAACGTTCACTAGCTCGTGGATTGGGCCTTTCTGTAGTTTCCTTAATACACGGGCGCTCTTAACAGGTCAGAGCTCTGAATGCTCGTGAATTACTTAAATAACTACAGGAGACCATAACCTATTTATATAGCTTCCATATCGGGCTTTCCCATCACAAGGCCGATATGGACCAGGTCCACACTAATCTAGATCCATTTTCACACGGATTTCAATCCATTGATTTAGATCATTTATTGAGTCACTTTATTAGCTTTATTTGGATCAAATTACGTAACTTAACTGATAATTTATTAAAAATAAATAATGCAATTAAATGTTATCCACTTAATGGGAAAAATGACAAAATTGCCCTTAGGGGTAAAATTGTCTAACAATATAAACATTAGTTATTTACAAATGTTTTTGAGAATTAAAGGAATATATATTAACAAAGTAGAAACTTGTATAAGATCCACGACAAGGATCCTTCAGTAAAAAAAAAACTACATTATTAGGGAAACAATAAAAAATGTAAAACAAGAGATTAAATTAACCAACGCAATCTGATATCATTACTGATACAGTCCTTGTTGTGGGCCAAGAGAGTCTCTCTAATCACGTTGACGATTACTTCAGCAAGTTCAGATTTGTACCGCTCCTCATTCTTATAAATCCGCCTACTCCTCTCCCTTCCAAATGTAGTAAATAATCATCTGAAAAGAAGTCTTGATTAAGAAACCATCCTTGCAACCATGTCTAGCATACCAAATGATACCTTCCAACACCTCATCCCACACAAACAATATTCTAGGGAAATCGAGCATTCCTATCATTCTGCTCCACACCGATTTACTATATTCACATTCAAAGAACAAATGATTTCTCGATTCATTAACAAATTTACATAAGATACAAATAGGATCATAGGACCCAAACCACCTATCCTTGGTTCTTATTTTGTTTTTGGTCACCAACCAAAGAAAAATGACAGCCTTGGGATACAGTACTTGCCGCCACACAGTATTTGCAAATGTTGCATCATCATCAGGATTTCCGACCCCCTACAAATTAGTACTCCAAAACTGGCTGCGGAACAATAGGTTCCCATATCTCTTGAAACCCCCAACCCTATGTATAAAAAGTAGTTATCCTAAACTTCATCTTTGCTCAGCTTATTCTCTCTTCCAAACCCTACAAACACAACATATATACTTGAGCTTTTGCTCGTCAAGCCAGCTAAACAAATGCAAAGGGATAATGAATAGCTAGAGATGAGAATAGAAGCGTAAAGAGAGGAGCATATATGACATGGAACTCACAAAGCATAAAGAAAGAGTAGTCTATGATATGAAACTTACAAAATTTTTTATTTTTTGTCTTAGCTCCATATCATATATGCATGTATGTCTCCTGTATTTTTTTAAACAGAGACTTAATAGAGATAGATGTTAAGTCAGAATCCTTTTTAAATGTTTTTAAAATATTACAATTCTTTTTGTATGTGTTAAAATATTAGCGCTTAAATTGTTAAAATTTTAGTCCAATTTGACCATTTTACCATTTTTGCATTAACATAAGAATTTGATGCGGATAAGTTGGTTCATTTAGTGACAACTTCCGCATTTAATTTTCTGTTTTTATCCTTGCTTTAAGTTTTATAAATGTGGCATTTTATATCCAAACAAAGCGTACAAAATATAAAAAGCTGTGATATCTAGAAATTATCTTTATTATGATAAAAATACTAGAAAATACTGTTAATTAACAACAAAGAAGATGTATAAGATTAATAAATTACTGGAGACTCACTTCAATAGGAAAAAGATATTACGAATTACAAGAACATATCACACCAAAATACAAGATAATAATAGCAGGAGAACAGTCAGTTTTCACTGCTGCACTCTGGAACTAAAGTTGAGGATATGGCCATGGACATAGGACACAGATGTAGACACGTATGGGATAATCTAAGAAAGACTTAACTCTCAACAATCTTTCGAGAGTTTTTGAAACCTTAAAGGAACCCATTGTGGAAGTTAGTCCTTAAACACCACAGTAGGCTTTTAGACTGGAGTCTTCGTTGGCATAAACAGTTTTGAAGAAGTTACGCTTCATGTCAAAATAATTGTAGGGCTTGAACTGTAGGGGATGATCATCATCAACTAGCTCTTCTGGAACTTCAACCATGCCCTTGTTAACGTAAGAAAATAGCCCAACTGAGTATCTTTCTTTGTCCCCATGCATCGTCACTCGATGCTCTAGAGGATGTATTCTGCCATTGCTCCATGCCTGCTCAAGTAAAGAAACAACAGAAAACGTAGAATAGTCACATAGATCTTATTTACGTCTAAGGATATATATGAAAAGGTACCCTTGTTTTGAGTACTTGAACCAGGTTTTCATGACTATTCTGATAAATGATCATAACATAAAATTTTCACCAAACTCTTAGTAATAACTTGAACCATATATAAAACATATTGGTACATGCACACTTGGGGAAAAGATCGTAAGGAACTAGGAAGGCACCATAAGTGGCTCGCCGGCCATGATAGGGAAGGTTGAAGGCTTAACATCAATAATAAACCACTGGCCATCCTTAGTCTTCATCTCCAAACCATTAACATGATTTTGGTCTAGCACAGCAACAAAGTCCATATCTTTATGGTTAGAACAGCCCAATCTACCTTCATCCTTCTGGGGAACTCTGTACTTCATCATTCGGAACAAGTAAGCAGTCGATTCCGTTCGTGATTTAAAGCGATGATTAATTCCATAGCCCTCAAACACCATCTTCATCAACATTTCCTCCAACTCTGCTGCTGCTCTTGTGTATGCTATAAT
The DNA here is from genome assembly GCA_027478495.1 of Erythroxylum alaternifolium. Lineage (NCBI taxonomy): Eukaryota > Viridiplantae > Streptophyta > Magnoliopsida > Malpighiales > Erythroxylaceae > Erythroxylum > Erythroxylum alaternifolium. The sequence continues at coordinate 42,470,776 of JANIIA010000008.1, forward strand.
GATTTTACTGAATAACCATAACCAACAAGTCAAAGGAAAATGTTCCAGTTTGTCATTGTAATTAAGCAACAAGGTCTTATAGTATAAGCTACTGCTAGAGTACCGCAAACGTTGTTAGAATCATGTTTAACAATAACAAAGCTAGTGAAAGGAATTAATGAATACCATATGAGATCGTTTCCTTCAGGCCACATATTGTTGATGAAAATTTGAGTGCCTTCAAGGGTTGTCGCCTCAGGAATGCCAAAGCTTTCATATAGCGGATGGAGAAGAGGATGATTCTCTATGTAGGAGAAAAATGGTATATCGGCAACATTTTTTCTCTTGGTCTCAACAGGAAGATCGAATATTACTTTTAAGGCGCTGAAGAGATCGTTGTGAAGCAGTGAGAGCGTGTCATATTTTGCCATGAAACAGCCATACTCCTCAAGTGCGCTAATCACCTGCTTACGACCGGCAAGCCAAGAACTTGTTCCCGGCATCAGATCTCCCCGTGAAAAATCTACGACAGGTAGCTCAATGACTGGAGGTGATATAGAACTCATGGTTTGTTGATAGTAAAATGACTTCTTCGCTTTGTATTGGCACTTAGCGGTGAAGAAGAACGTAGGATATATAGTAGCGGCCTATATGTAAGCTTAATCGGAAGAACATGGATTCTTTCTACAAAATTAGGATGAACTAGCCATCACAAACCAATCATAAAGGCTTTTTAAAATGATCATGGTCGTCATCGGCGGCGACATTAAATTATCCTTCTATATTTTAAATTATTTTAATGATATATAAAACTAATTTAATTCAAACAAGTTTGGTGATGGGATTTTGACTTTAGTAGTATGTTAAATAATATTTTTAAAATTTTTTTATTTTAAAAATATTATACAATTGATTAACTGTAATTATACAAAAATAAATAGATTGTATAAAGCTTTTAGTAAAGTAATTGATTAAGCACGCATAATTCTTATTAAATTACTAAATGATTACTATCATGCAAAAGAAACAAATAAGATTAACATACAAACAAAATTTTGACTATATGCTATAAATTAAAAAGACAAACTCCAGTGCACAAGGCTTCACATTTTGTGAGGGTCGAGGGAGGATCTTCAATTACACGTAGCCTTCCTTTTGCATTTTACAAAAAAAACTATTTCCGTAATTTGAACATGTGACCTTTTAGTCACAAAGAAGTAACTTTACTATTAAATAAGTTTTTAATAAGACATAAGCTGATTTATCCCATATTTTGTTTGATTATTGTATTTAGTAGTTATTCGTCTTAAGAGTAAAAAAAATAAAACTTGTAAAAAATTATTAATCTTTAAAATTCTCAAAAAATTTTATAATTTATAGTTTTTCACAAAAATTCTTTTGCTTAGATTTTGATTAAGAAATTACAACAAAATATATGCTACCTGAACACCACACTTGTACAAATCAAATGCTATTTACATCATGATTAACTCAGCTCCTAAACTTGAACCAAACTAATTAAATTTGACTCAAACTTTTAATATATTTATTATATCTCAATTATCTAATTGTGACATTTTTGATTATTGGGTCTTCAAGATAATGTCATTACACTAAAATAAGGAGATTTTAGACACTTATATCTAGACACATTTAATAATTGTCTTAAATAATTCAAAAATTAGTAGAGTTTTTAGACATTTATTTAAGACAATAAAATTTGTCTTAAAAAACTAAAAAGAGTCTAAAATTTTTAAAATTTAATTCTTTAATTATTGTATTTATTTATGTTAAATTTATATTAAATAATTAACAAAATAATATTGTTTAATTTCTCGATACTTTGTGACTAGTTATCCTACATTTGCCGTAGAAACTTATTTAGTGGTTATAAGTATTTAAGACACACACTCTCTCTCTCTCTTACGACTCATTGTTAAAATATATTTGCTCACACACTCTCTCTCCTCTGCACATGAGCTCCTTTATCAGATCATTTTCTTTTTCTCTTTAGATTTTCCCTCACTTTCTCCCAATTTTTTCTTCCTCTCCAATCACACTCGGGTTTTAGGAGACTGTTATTCCTTCTCATTTCTTTGATTAATTCTTTCTCGGTTATACACTCCCCTCTCTCTCTGTCTCTCTTTTTTTCTCGCACTGGTTTACTCCTTCGGGTTATTAGTCGATTGGCTTCTTCTTTAACTGCAATTGAAGTAGTGAAAGTGGAGGAATTGGAGTTCAAGTGAGTGATCATGACTCTGGAGCTGAGCTCTCGTGGAGATTCGAATCAGTTGCTTCCTCTGATTGAGGATTTGTTAGGGTTTGGAGTGGTGAAAGCTTTGTTAGGTACCACTTCCTCATAGGTACTTGACTTTCTTAAAGATTCCGTATGCATCTATTACACATACGTAGGATATAGGTACTGAGTTTTATACTCTTAACTGTTTAAGGAGAGTGTTCACCGATTTCGCATCCTCTCTAAGCTAGCTTGCCGCAGTTGGCTTTGTTTTCTACTTGTGGAGAAACTGCTCCTTCAGGTTAGTCGGTTTTAGCTTCTCTATTTTGTTTAAATACAAAATTGTTGTTTAAGAGTCTGATTTGTGATAAATGTCCAGCATCTTCACGCTTATAGCCTTGGTTTCTGAATCTACATCGTGTACTCTGCAAGATGAATCAATGTATGAGAGGTACGAGCAGTGGATGAGTCGTTATAGGCATGTGTACAAAGACAGCAGTGAGAAGGAAATGCATTATAACATATTCAAGAAAAATGTGCAGGATATTGAAGCTTTTAATGCTGCTGCGAACCAGCTTTACAAGCTAGTGGTCAATAACTTCGTAAACCTCACGAATGAAGAGTTCAAAGCTACAAGAAATAGATTCAAGGGTTATATGTGTTCTACATAATCACTTGAGACGGACCCTCTAGAAAATTTCTCTCTCTCGTCTAGTCAGGTCTACTCTGGAAAACTTGGTTTATATGTCTCGCACTTCTTCTGCTTGCTCTTTCTTTGACCTTTCTTCCTCGTAATCTGAGTTATGAGTACAAACTTGTCTCACATTGTTTTGAGAGTTTAGGAGTTCTGTTGTGTGCTCTGTTCTTTCTTTATGTTAAGGTTGTTGAAAGACTGCTGATGTTTGGAGTAATTCACTACCATCTCTTTGATTTGAATTATCGTTTTGAGGTCGGTTGTAGTTATTTCAAAGATGTTTGATTGGAAAGACGAAGAGGTAAGATTGTTTGTTTCTTTTCTTTTGTCAAGGTTGATTATGTAATATTCGCTTTTTAGCCTGTGAGAAAGTTGAACTTTGGTGGGATTTTCTTGTTTTTTTATTATTTAAAAACATGAATTCTGCAAGCAAATTGAGGGAGAATTAGATAAAAGGTTGATGGATTGGAGGAAGAAAGGAGCTGTGACACCTATAAAGGATCAGGGACAACGTGATGATAATCTGATATAATCTAAAATCTTAATCTAAATATCACTAAAATCCTTGTATGCTTACGATACAAAAATCCTTGCAGAATTTTATTAGGCATTTTCAACAATTGCCGCCATTCTAATGAGTAATTCAAGTTTGCTAAGC
>JANIIA010000008.1:42539050-42561170 GCA_027478495.1 Erythroxylum alaternifolium
ATCCGCACTCTGCAGTTACAATCTTGGTTCTAAATGAAAAAAGATGCAAACTTTGTTAAGGGAGGTCCGAAGACTTGATTGACTGGGAAAGATGCTTGGCAGATAAGTGAGGGGTCTGCTCTGTCGGCAAGCGTGTAATATATTTCAAGGACTCAGTTTAGATACTCACCAATTTTTTAGCTGATTGGTGGTTGTTAGTTGTTTGACTTTTCAAATATTTACCAACAACATTTAGAGAGCAGCTTTTTAAAGAGCTTATTGAAGCTAATAAGCTGTAACGAAAACGCTACAATATAAGAGCGTTTTCGTGCATCAATTAAAATGAAATATAACAAAATCTAACTATACCTTTTTTTTATATGTAACTACCGTTAGCTGCTAAATAAGAAAAAAAAGCATTAAATAAAAATATTCTTTTCACTTTTCATCTTTCACTTATTTGTAATGTCAATTAGTCTTCAATTCTTCTATTTACGTAATTAGATAATATTTTTATGTTTAAATTGTATTCTTGATTAATTTGCAATTAAGTACTACACTTGTCATATTTTTGTTAATTTTAATATACAACAATTTCTAGTAAATATTTTTGTTAGTTTTAATATACAACAATTTCTAGTAAATAAGACAATCTAGTTGAGGTTCCTAAATACCTACATTTTAGGAACATTATTTGTTCTCATAATTATTTTATGCAGTTATAGGTTAGAAATAAAATGTTGACCTTAAACGAAAATGAAAATAGAAAGAATAGTATAAATTTCTTATAAATGATAAAATAGTACAGGTGAACATGACTTCTCTAAAATCTAAATTTTTATAAGAATATTTAACGAAATACTAAGATGTATAATATTTATACCCTTGTAATTTTTTTAAATCATGTCCTCATAAGTCATTTTACACATAAACAGCTAACACTAAACAGCTAATTTTACCAAACATCTCTAACAAACAGCTAATACAATCCGCTAGTCAAATCAGCTAATATAATCAGCTATCAGCTAACAGTTGATAGAATCAGCTAACAGTTGATGTAATCAGCCGATTGTTAAACAAGGCCTATATCATCTTAAATAAAAGCTGCTCCTCTCCAAATTTAAACCTACAACTTCCACACAATCTTCTCTCCTTTTCTACGACTAGGCTATGTGATGGGCTAGTAGAGTACTTTTAAAACTATAGAAGGACTGGAGTTTTCTAAAGGGCAGGTTCAAATGATTGATGTTTATGTGGGTAGGGTTTGATGAAGGTGGAGGAGTAGCAGAAGCACATGATAGTTTTAGAGGTCTGTGCATCGAGCAATCCAAACCTATAGTACTATTCCTTATATATGCAAAAAGTGTATACAATTCACATGCTCTTCAACACGTATATTTATAGTATGCCAGTCAAAGCAATCAACAAGTTAGCTTAGTTAAGTATACTGCATGTCTGTGTTAGGACATCTTGCATGCAATAGCATTTAATATCATGTACCAAAGTACCCTAAGTTCGTATACCTTGCTACTCCTTTTTTTTCTTTTCAAGGTTCTCGAACTTATCACTTAGATTTATTTATCGACTTATAAGAAATCTTTATACAAAATAATTTTTAATTTTAAAAAAAACTCTTCTTAATTTTTAGTTTTTAAGAAAAACTTTCCCGTAAATATTGGTTAAAAAATAATAACGAAACATACACAAAAGAAACGTAAGATATAAACTAAGTTATTAATACGATAACTCAATTCAATTCTTAAATTCGATCTGAACTACTTAAGCTTGATTTAAATTCATAATTTGAGATGATTACAATAAATTATTAAATTGAGTTGTACTTAATTATTCGGGTAGTTTGATTATATTATTATATAAATAATATTTGATTAATCAAGTTTATATTACGTGTATTTTATCATTATTTTTTAATTAAAATCTTAGAGATATAGTTTTTTCTAAAAATTTAAAAGATTTTTTAAAAAAATTTAAGATCGACAAGTTTTTTCTAAAGTTTTTTATACTACATGTAATATATATATATATGAAATAAAATAAAATTTGTATACTTAATGTTGAAAAAATATTAAGTTGGATGCATACAAGTAAAGTTTATTTGTAGTTGGTAAGTAAGACAGAACAATATTTTTTTATTGTCATATTTATATGTGGGTCTGTCAGAAACAGCCTCTTTATTTTATAGCGATAACGTTGCGTACTATTAGACTTCTTCAAATTTCGTTTTGATACGGGACTCAGATTGGATGTGATAATGGTGATAAAGTAAGACATAACAATAACAATAACAACAACAATTCAGTAAAAATTTTGTTAATACATGAAATTTAAAGAGGTTCAATAATACGTAATTTTATCTTTAAGTAGTAGACAAGTTACTTGAAACTATGATGTACAAAGATTGGAGATCAGATCTCTTGTTTCAGTTACAATATTCTTATCATATTTTATTAAATCTCATCTATATATTTATGCAGATCTTATATAAATATATAGATGAGATTTAATAAAAATAGGGTTGAAATAAAATAATTAGAATGGAGAAGTTGAGGTGCAAAGATTGTGGTTGGGGTTTAAGCACGTAATGGTGATATGAATAGGGTTGTTCAAGTTCCGATTGATTGAATTGTTAGGATAAGTCCAAAGAACAAAACATTATAATAACAATAAACAGAAGATAACTCCATTAAAGGTCTGCAGAATCTGAGTCATGTAGAGTTACTTTAGCTAAGGAATGACACTAAAGACACACAAAGAGCCAATAATCACTCAAGATCAATAAAATTATTAATAATTATTATTAAAATTTTAAATGGGTAAATGGAACGGGACATAGGACGTCATCTTCAACTTCACACATCCCTGTCACACTTGAACACTTGTCAGCCTTTACCTCTTCATTGGCTGTCATACACAACCCCAACACAGACGCACATACTTCCTCTCTCTCTTTCTCGGCGGCCTATTGTGTGACCTATTTGGGACCGTTGGACATTCAAAAGCTACTTGTCTTTTGCACTCTCCCCTAAGTTGACCTACTTGCTCCCCTCCTAGCGCGTGCTAAATCATTACTATTTTCACCCCCTCTTCTTCTTCATCAAATCTTTTCCGGTTCTATTTATTCTGTTCTAATCCTATATAAATGAAGTTTTATAAAATATAATAATTAGTATAAAATATTTGATTAACATATAAATATATTAATGAAATTTAATAAAATATAATAAAAATATCATAAATAGTATAAGATATTTGACCCCCTCTTCTTTTCTTTTCCCTTTTTTTGAAAATTTCTTTTCTTTTCCCTTTTTCCCATTAAATGCCAATATTGTAAAAATTGGATTGAAAAATAATAAAATAAGAGATTTAAAGTTAAAATTTTAATTAGTACTTAAATATTATAAAATAGGTTAAAATTTGAACAAATTAAAATTTTAAAAAATATTTTTAAAAATTATCCTTATTTATCGAAAAATTTAGAACTTAATTAAAAAAAGACTATTAAATAAAAATTAATCGATTTATTTTGGTTTATAAAAACTGATTAGCTTACAAAAACTGTTTGATTAATTAATAAATTGATCTATTTTTAATAAAAAAATTATTAAACTAAACTAAATCAAAAAATTGAAAATTGAACCCAAAAATTAGTTCGTTTAAGGTTTTCATTATTAAATTAGCTGAACTGGTTCAAATTTTAAAACATTAATAAATACTACTAAACTTTCTCTATTTAAATATGTGATATGTTTTTGGGTTTCATACTTCATTTATTTTGAGATATGTAATACATTGTACTAATATATTTCCCACATATACATATAAATTGGTAAAAGTAACTTCTTTGTTCTAAAACAAAAAAATAAAAGGTTAGGAGGTCTTTATAGTTTAAGTTTAATTTTAATTTTTTTGAAAAAACATTCTCTTAATTTTTTGTGTTAAATTACATGAGACATCAAAATACATATTAATCCATTAAAAATTATTAATTTAAATAAAATTTAATTAAATTTAAAAATTAAATTGAATCGTAATATTGGTAATATTTAATTGTGGATGTGTGTTGTTTATGTTATATTATATTATTTTAATACAAGTTTAAGAAAAAATATATTTTTCTTAAAAAATTTAAATTATATTCATTGAAAGTTTTTAAAATTATAAAAATTTAAAAATTATTTAAATTATAATAAAATATCTTATTTTTACTAAAAAATGTAGTAGTTAAAAGGAAATTGAAGAGGCGATTGGGAAGCACGAACTTGAGACTGAGAAGGGTGTTTCACGTTGGGGTGCCAAATTCATAATTGAGGGGTGGGACTTGGCGTGATGAAGCTTTATGGTGGGATACTACAGTGCTTATCTCCTTCCAACACTACACATTTTCACCATGCATCAAATTTTTTGTTTTAATTATTCTATTTTAATTTATTTTATTAAATTTTATTTATATATATTTATATAAGATTTAAAAAATATATAAATAAAATTTAATAAAAAATAATAAAAATATTATAATCCATACAGAAGATCTGATCCCTTTCTAGTAATGTTAGATCATCTCCAAGACTGAGGTTAAATTGAAGTTATGGTCTGACAGGAAATGGTTGTCCAGTTCTGATGAAAAAACAAAAAAAGTATAATTGTAACACAGATTGAAATGTGGGAATGGACCCAATGCATCAGATACTTACAGAAGCTATGATTGTCCCAATTCTTTGACCAATGGTCTCTTATTAACTACTCTTACTCCCAAATCCTATCCTTCGTTTGACCCTACGCCCTATCTGCCAACCCTACCACCACATAGGCCTGTGCCCTTCTTTAATTTCACACACTCTCTTTCTCTCTCTCTCACACACACACTAATATTAATGTACTTCTTTTTTCAAAAAAATTAATATATTTTATAATCTTATTTTTTAAAAACTCTTAATCTTTAACTTTTTATTTTCTTTTGAATTTTTAAAAATTATTTCTCTTAAACTTTGTTACGAATATCACACTTATACTAATAAATGTTACTTATATAATGATTTAAGTCAAATTTTAAATTAAATTTTAAATAATTAAATTTGACTTAAATTAATAATAATTTTATAAATTTACTAATTTAAGTTAAATTTATTTAGGTCATCTCGAATTATTAAAATAATGGTATTTGATTAGTCAATATTTCATAATTATATCTCGTATTTCTTGTTATTATTTTTTCAGTAAAGTTTCAGATATGGGATTTAAAAAAACTTAAAATTAAAAGAATTTTAAAGATTGAGAAAATTTTATAAAATTTCTTAAGTTATAGAAGAGATTTAGTCTTTTACCGTTTTTCTTTTAGAACAGAAGAATTCACAGTTACTATCATTTAGATACGCACTGAATAAATTTCTGGATTGACGCAATAGTCTGCAAATTACGCCAATCGGTTAGTTTTTGTAAATCAATCGATTGTATAAACTAAAATAAATCAATTAATTTTTATTTAATAATCTTCTTTCGATTGAATCAGACATATAAGGCTTAACTAGTGCAGAGTACCTGATTGACGTGATTTGTAGGTTATTATGTCAATTTAGAAATTTACTGAGTGTGCATTTAAAAGATAATAACTATGGGTTCCTCTCTTCAAAAAAAAGGAAAAGAAAAAAGAAAAAGCAAAAGTTGAAGAAGAGACACATAGCACAAACGTTGGTCAGTTGAGACACTGTCTGCGGTATCAATGTCTTGTTGGGTTTATTAGGCCCACCTCTTCAGTTTAGGACAATTATGTAATGTTTCTAACTCTGAACCTCTCGCAGCAGCTTAGCCCATTAGGCCCATTAGAAATATTTCTAAGAGCAAAATGCACCAACGCCCAGTGAAGCCAGGCCTTCAACCTATCTTCTAAGATTTGAGATTAAGGATGAACAAGGCCCAATTCAAAGTTTGACTTTCAGTAAATTGACGTTATTTTAATTAATCATTTTTTAAAATGATTCTTAATTTTTTTAATTATGGCTCAAATTTTAAAAGGTAACAATAAAATGTTCATACTTTCAATTATTTTCAAACTTTAAAAAGTAGTAATAAAATGCTCAAACTTTCAAATTCTAACTTAACGTTAGTGTTTTCGTTAAATTTGCTGACGTAGCTTGTCACGTGATTCAGAAATCTTAACAATTAATACACTTAAGTTAAAATTAACACAACAAATGAAGATTAATAAAACGAAGTCAGTTAATCACATAATTAAAATGACATTGTTGTTTAAAATTGACCTAAATCGTATTATTCTAGCTCCGACGATCTTAAACTTTGATTTCAGTTTTTTTTTTCGTTTTCAATTTATTCTCTCGACTTCATCACCCTTTAATTTTCATATTACGCAACTCCGACGTCCTCATACTAAGGGCATCAGGAGAACGAACTAAAAACGAAAAATTTACTGGTACAGTGAGCTATAATACTAGAGTAATTTGAGACGTTAGAAGAATAAATAGAAAACAAATGGCTGAAAGAATAAGGAAAATAATAGATAACATCGGGCTAAAATTGACAAAAATTAAAAGTTTTAATATTTTATTGCCACTTTTTAAAGTTTAGGCTAGAATTGAAAAAAATGAAAGTTTAAGCATTTTATTGCTAATTTTTAAAGTTCAAACTATAATTAAAAATTTGACGAAAGTTTGAGTTTGTTTTAGTAATCAACCCTTTTTTAAATATAATTTGAAGTCAACAAATCAAATTAAAATTATAAAATGAATACAAAGTTCTAATTTACTGTCTTGTGGAGATCCCAAGATGAAAGATTAATTTGTAACGTGTAAACTATTTATAGAGGTGTTATTTATTCCACTTTTCATGCTATCAGAACTATAAAATTATATTGGGTTTTTTTCCCGTAAAATTAAAGAAAATAATATTTTAAAAATTGAAATCGAAAATTAGATCAATAAAATAAAAAGTTTATAATATAAAAAGTTTAACTTATATACATCGTCATAAAATTAATATACAATAAAAATTAAAAATTAAAGAATTTAAAATATAATTAAAGAAAGGAAACTATTCTTATTAGTCGAAAAAGTTAAAATTTAATAGAAGAAAGAAATTGTTAACTAAAAATTAACTAGTTTATTTTAATTTATAAAAATCGATTAATTTATGAAAATTAACTAATTATTAAAATAGCTAATTTTTAATAATAAACGTTATTAAAATAATCCCAATCAAAAAAATTAGATAGTTAAATATTATTAAGATTGAATCGACATAATCGATTTGATTTTTTAATAGTAAAAAAGCACATTTAATTTATGAGGTATTTATAATTTAATACCTGATGTTACGTGTATTTTTGTTAAGTATTGTTTTAAATAAATGGTATTTTATTGATCTGAGTTAATCGTGTCACGTGTAAAAAATAGTCAATCTGACCGAGTCACGAGTAGCTCAGCTCAGCCTGTGACTTAATTGTTACTTAAAATTTATATATAAGGTGGGTCAAGTTGGGTCGACTCGCCTATGGCCCATTGGGCCACAAGCCAACCTATTTCTACTCACCGGGTTACGAGCTTGCCTGACCCTTTTTGGTGCATTGACAGTTCTAACAAACTACAAGTTGACAGGTTGCAAAGTACTTCAATTTAGTTCCCAACTTCCTTCATAAAATTCTCTAGAAGTGACTCATAAATTGAATTTCACGATCAGAAATAATAGACTTTAAAAAATGATACTTTAGGGAGAGAAAATCTTTCTAAAAAAATATGTTCCTGTTGGGGTCTTTCTTTTTTGTTGGTACAGAATCCCGTGCTACGAAATGAATCTAGTCACTATCTGATTTAGCTTTTTTAGTATAGACATAGCTTAAGGAAGCAAATGACTCAGGTTCAAGTAGTTCGGCTAAGCCAACAAAAGAGATTGGAGTCACTAAACCCTAACATCACATCCATTATCTCACAGTTTGAACGATATTCGGATCAATCAACATTGACATTTCTAACGAACCTCGAAGTTTAAACTATCTTCATCTTTTTTTTTAGAAGCAATAATGTAGGGACATGATAAGGTTTTGACCACTATTTTTCTTTAAAATGTAGCCTTATTACACTAGCAATATAGATAGGGGTGTCTATTTACAAAAAATATATACACATACATAGCGACATCATCTATGCCTCAATTCGAGCCGAAGTTAATATATTCGAGTTTCAGCCTAAGTTTGGACTCGGGCTTGAATTCAACAGTATGATCCACCGTGAATTTCAAATTTGTCAAGTGCAAATAACATTATTTTGAATAAAATATTCTTGTTTTTAAAACAACATTAAATTAAAATTAAAAAATAATTACCTTAAATTGACCAAATTTTGATTTACGTTAAAATTGAGAAAGAGGACCCAAATTGAGTTCATTTCATATTTTGAGGACAATCATTTGTTTAATTTAATTAATATTTCTAAGTTCTCGTAAGATTACTTCAAGTTCATTACACACTCGGGTAGGATTCATCACTTTCCAAATAGAAAAAAAAAACGTGCGAAATTATATATTTTTTTTTAATGCATCTTTGAAAAAGGAGTCCGTACTAATCGTCGACGTGTGATCCACGTGACAGTCCTCTCAGTTCACGTGGTGGGTAGAGTTCGTGAGAACGATCTCACATGTTTCCTGACCTGTTTTTCCGTTTGGCTACCCAGAAAATCGGAGAGCTGTAATTAAGAATGCAGAACATGACAGAAGACGAAGAGGGAAAGAGGAAAGCCTGTATGAACGAAATGTATGGCATCACGTTGTTTGCATGGTGAAATATACAATACAATTGCTGTGAATATCACAATTGAATTACTTTGATATCGGATTACAAATTAGACCTAGGTTTTGTTTGGTTGGTATGATTTTTACTCGAGAAAGTAATCTTTTTTTTTTAATTTATATTATTATATTTGGTTCATTTTTTGAGTAGTTAGGAAAGTAAAAAATTTTCTTAATTCAGAGAAAGTAAAAACACTTTAATTGGATTCTAAATCTCATTACCCCTTAGTATTTATATTACTTTCGTTAAGAATTTAATCTAAAAAATATACTAGCCAATTCAATCCTTTCTTCTCTCTCAACTCTACGACAATTTTTTTATAATAATAAAGAATTTAATAATAATAATAAATGTAATTAATAAAATTAATAAAAATAAGAATAAGAATAACTAGAAAAATAATAACAACAATAATAATAAATTTAATAAGAATAATAAAATCAACAATAATAATAAAATTAATAATAAATATAAATATAAATATAATTCATAAAATTAATAATAAAAAATTAATAATTAATAGAAAATTAACAAATATTATTATTATTAATATGAATAATAAAATTAATAAGAATAATAAGAACAATAAAACTAATAATAATAAAAAATTAATAATAATTATAATTATTATTATTAAGAAGAAAATTAATAATAATAAATAATTTATTAATAATAATAATAATAACAACAACAACAACTTAATAATAAAAAATTTAATTGATAAAAATAATAAATTTAGTAATAATAAAATTAATAATAAGTAGAAAATTAATAATAATAAATAATAATATTAAGAATAATAAATTTAATAATAATGCACTATTTGTATTTTTATTTTCTATGTTAGAAAAATTTTTGATATTTAATTTGAATTTTAAGATTTATCTTTGTATTCGGTTGAGATTTTTTAGTATTTTTCAATATTATATTTATGATATAACAGTATTATATGATTAGAACATCAGGAATAAAAAAATTAACATTTAATAATATAATTTGTTTTATAAATTAACATTATTTAACGATTTCAATTTTTATTCAGTTTGTGGGGATATAATTAAAAGCACAAGTCAAAATTAAATTATATTATATGAAATATTATTACATACCAAATGCTATAATAAGAATCCTCCCAACTTTCCTATTAGAATTCTTATAAGTATCACAATATGTAAATATCTTTACTTTCTATATATTTATTTTCTTAGGAAACCAAATTCATTTACTTTCCCGCCAATCAAACAAGGCTCAATCTTAGTTAAGTTATCACAGATTTAAGATTTACTTTATTTATTGAAAATTTTAAATTTTAAATAAAAAATAATTGTTAAATAAAAATTAATTAATTAATTAATTTACTGAAATTGACTAATTTGTCAAAATTAATCAATTAATTAAAAAATTAATCAAATTTTAACAAAAAAATTATTAAAATAAATCGAATTGAAAAATTAAAAGTTGAATAAAAAATTAGACATTTCAAAATTTTCATAATTAAATCAACCCAACCAATTCAATTTTTTAATTCCTAAAATAATCCATAGCATTGTTATGAAGATGATAATTGTCCTACATTAGATTTTGAGTTGTTCGATTTTAATACTAAAAAAGAAAAAGCTCCTCAAATAGAGTTCGTAACAAATCTTGCACTAACATCTGTACCTGTTATATCTGATAAAGAACAATCTTTATCAGATATTTCTAAATAAACTTTTAACGAACAATCTTTCCAACTATGTAAATCATCTTCTGATAAGCCTCAGCAATTAGCTGATCTATCCGATTTAACTTACATCGTGATGACCATGTTTGAATCTACCGAAGTTGAGCTAGCAATAAGAGAAGCTGAGTCGATAGGAGAAAATACTTTAAATGAACTTAAATCAAATTAAAACTATTTTTTAGAAGTTGGATTGGAAATGACTCAATTCATTGTCAAATCCAATGAGGTGTTTGGCAAATAGATTATGAGCTGTTTTTTAACTTATCGATTAAAGTTAGCTTTTTGATCATCTTAAAAAGTTATTGATATGTTTAGTAAATAACTTGTTGGTTAGACTAATAAACTGATTTTTAAAAATTTCATAAAAAGAGCTTTTAGAGTTAACTATTTACCTAATGACAGTATTGTCCTTCACTTTACTCTATATTTTTTTGTGTGTTTTTAAAGTTGGTTTTTTTATCGTACAATTATGTCTTAAAGTTTGGAAGAATATAATAAAGGAGTTAATTAAACTTTTAATCTTTATTTAATTTTATAATATTAGTTTACATTTAAAAATACCATAATATTAAGTTTTTGAATATAAAGAGTCACATAAAATTAATATTTTTAGTATATGACTACTATATATCATATCTGTGTCATGCTGTAATTATAGATATTTTTAATTTATTAAATAATAAATTTTATACATATTATATGAAAAAAATACTAATATGATATAATATCATTCATATTAATAGAGAATTTAACGTTGGAATATTATTATTATTATTATTATTATTATTATTATTATTATTATTATTATTTATTAAAGTTATAAACTTAATTTTTGTAAAATTAAATATCTAAATCTAAATTCTTATAAAAATATTCAACGAAGTAATAAGAAATATAATATTCATGCCATTGTAATCTTTTTAAATCATGTCCTTATAGGTCATTTTACACATCAGCAGCTAATATTAAATAGCTAATTTTACTAAACATTTTTAATAAACACCTGATATTATCCGTTGGTCAAATCAGTTGATATAATCAACTATCAGCTAATACAATTCGTTGTTTGTCAAAGATGACCTAAGTGTTTAATATTTTCATTAATTGGTTGGAAAAAAAAGAGAAGGGAGTAAACATTTAATAAAATATTATGAAAATTATTTAATGCTTTGAAACAAGCATTAATTTCTCTTCATTTATTATTATTATTTTCATTATTTTACAAGTCAATTGTAATTGATTACTCATTTATTTTTTATTTATATTTAATTGCAAAAAGATAGAAAAAGGCTCCATTGTTGCGTTAATTCTTAATATTTCAACTGACCATTGAATATAAAATATACTTGATAAAAAATTAAAAAATTAAAATAGAAAAAAACAAAAGATCCTTTTCTTGTCTTCTTTAAGGCTTGATTTGGAGGAGCGGTGACGGTTAGTAACCTGCTGAAATGATAAGTACTTATTCTCAATAAGTACTTATGTGTCTAGGCTTGCTATGTTAGTAACTGCTGAAACGTAAAAATAAGTGTTTGGCAAATACGGTTGCGGTTGCTGAAAAGAGATAAAATGATTAAAAAGTCCATTAATTTAATAAACTATTAATTGTTGTATAAATAATTTAAAATATATTATTAGTCATATAAATTTAAACTTATAAATAATAAAATATTAAATTAAAATAAGAAAATATAACTAAAATAAATTTAGTAAAAAAATATTTCATAAAAATATATTATTAGTCATATAAATTTAAATTATAAACATTAAAATATTAAATTAAAATAAGAAAATATAACTAAAATAAATTTAATAAATAAAATATTTCATAAAAATATATTATTAGTTGGGGAAGAGTTTACCTGGATGGGAAGGAGTCGGGGAGACACAGGAGTTAAACTTCCTTCTATTAATTAAGCAAAGGTACAATGTAAAATATTAATTATTATAAGGATATTATTGAAAACTAAAATTTTCACCGCATAAGCATTTTCTTACTGTAACTCTCTTTTTGCTTATCTATTTCTACGGTGTCACCGCAGTTTCCTCTAACATGAGATTGTACGACCACAAATCCAAACGTGTAGCTGCGTTTGAAAACTGCAATAGATAAGTACTTATTTCCACCGCACCGCCTAAACCCTGTAACTTCCCGTTGTTTCTTTTTAATTGCTTTATCATTTTGCATTGTCTTCTCTCTGCTTGCCAAAAGTTCCCAAAAACTTCAAATTCTTATTTGTTCGTCAATTTTATGATCGATCAAAAGTTTCAAATTTTCAATTTTGTTAAAGACTTTTGCATTATCTTCTCTTCGTCGGTAGTGGCCTCACACTTAATAGAATGTTTAGTTCTTTTTGAAGAATTTATAATCCTTTTGTTTGTTTGTTTTCTTTTCCTTTTGTGCTCTTTCACTCTGGCTTATTTGTTGAAGACACTTTAAATAGTCAGACTTTGGCATCGTGAAGGAAAAGTTGTCGTCATCGTGATTGCTACCGTTATCATCTTCAAATCAAATGAAGTGCTGAAAAAGAATAAAGACAGTGACAGAAGGGATCATTACAAATAATTCAAGCAACCATCATCTCTGAAAGGAAAAGAAAAGCGGCAATCAATTATATATAGGCTAACTAGAAGCTCAACGTCTTACGAAAATTTTAATGAGTTTTGTCAAGGGAAAGCTTGTTAGTATAATCGTTTAATGACAAGATTAAGAAAATGTCTCACAATTTCTTATTTATTCTGAATATACTTTCAATAAATGTGTAGGTTAAACTCTGGTGGTTCGTAAAATTTATGTTTGAATAAAACATTTTAACATTTTGAGGTAAATCTAGTAAAACATGAAAATTTTAAAAATCTAAAGACACTTGAAATAAAAGTTGAAGAATTAAAATGGTTTTTTTTTCCTAGTTTGATTGGCCAATCTATATTATTACTCATAAAAAAGCTCATAATTACAGTATTTTTAATGAAATGATAAATATGTTTTAGAACTAAAATTTACATACTTGACTGAGATATTTAAAAAGATAAAACAATTATTAACCATTATGGTATTTAAACATTATTCTTTATAAGTGTTATGTTAGGTTCTAGATAGTTTGGTCCTTCTGTTGTCATTAATGTATTTCTTTATGGTTAAGTGGAAATAAAAAATTTAGATAGTAGGAAGATTTTTAAAGTGAAAGGACATAAATTGAAAGCAATTTATGAGGAGGTGATAGTTTAAAGTGTGATGGATATTGATTTGATACTTTTCAATCTGTAAAAGTTTAAGAAGAAAAGACTTGTTACGTATAATAATGTCGAACAATTGCATTTTTGTGAGGCAACCCAAAATATGATAATTTTTATTAGTTCTATTTTAATTATATATAGTTTTCATTTGTTTGTCTTTGAATAGTTAGTTTATTGGTTTAAGGGGAGACTGGGTGTTAAAATTCCAAAATATTAAAATTTATAAGGTGAGATAAAGTCTTACGTAATTTAGATGTCAGGATCAAAGACCTAAAATTCCAAGTTACTAAAATTCATAAGGCGTGATTATGTCTTATATAACTCAGGTTAGGATAGCAATCATTCGAAATTCCAAAATACTAAAACTCATAAGGTGATATTACAGGCACAACGGGGCTGTTCCCGAATTGTTGTGCCTCGCTGTGCCCATTGCATCCCAGCCATCCAACACAATACGGTGGATGGCTAGGACGCATGGGGCACAGCAGATTGAGAACAACAAATCTACTCCCTGATATTACGCCTTACGAGATTTAACTTTCTGGAATGGTACCTCTAAAATTCTAGAATACTAACATTCATAAGACGTGATTTGTTTGATTTTAAAGAAAATTATCATTTTTAAATAAATAAAAAATGAAAAATAAATTTTCATTAAAATAAAAATGCCAAAATAATAATTTTCTCTAGCTTTTGAAATAAAAATAAATGCCAAAAATAAAAAGGAAAACTTACTAAATGCTCTGAGCTCTCTCTAGCTTTTATTTCCCGCCTCTTTGTTTCTTTTACCTTTATGTCCTTTCTTTATACCCTTTCCCCACTTGTCCAGAGGAGTTTATTCGAAGGTGTTGATAGTCATTTTCAGTGGACGGAGTTGACGTCAAGCGGTTAGTTCACCGGAATCATGGGTGACCTGCCACTGTCACTTGATTCTTTTCCTCCTCTGACCCGTGCGTAGTGCACAGGCAAGCAAGTGGACACCTCAGTCACATCAAAGGAACCTGGAACTATGAATCCGAAGAAGGCAGTGGACGGTGGAGCCTGGGGGAACAAGCTTGGGTATTAGCACAACAAAGGTAACTTTCACTGCTATTCGAATGTGTTACAAGATAGGATTGTGTCTCCCCCAATGGAGTTGGTATAGGCTGGAGCTCGTGCTTGGTCTAACGCATTAGTCAGTTTTTCTGGTCTAAAGGAATGACGTTCCCAGCTGTTAACGCATGGGCTAAGGCCAGATGGAGCAAGAAAGGATTCGAAAAAGCTATGCTAATGGAGGGCGGGTCAATCCTTTTTAAGTTTTCTGAACATTCTAATCTTTGTAAGCTAATCGAACAAAGGTCGTGGCACATCAGTGACCAGCCTTTGTTTTTGAGACAATGGAAATCAGGGATGGGTTTGGACAGGGGTTCGATAGAGGTGATATCCTTATGGGTCTAATTTTATGGTCTTCCAACAGAGTATTGGATGGTGGAGGGGCTAAGTTATTTGGCTAGTGTCTTGGGCAAACCCTTTTGTATGGATTCTCATACGGCAACCATGGATCGCATAAGTTATGCTAAGATTTGTGTTGAAGTTCAGAAAGATGCCACATTGCCTGAAAACTTGCCTGTAATCTGCCTTGGAGATACCGGAGAGCTGGTTAGGGATGTTATTACCTTGACTTATCCTTGGAAGCCGAGTTCTGGAAGTAAGAAGTGGGTAGCTACTAGTCGCATATTACAATCAAGGTGGGATGATGACCTAAAGGGGGTAACTAATGAAACCGTGCCTAGTTTAAGTAATAGGATAGAAGTTGGTATAGACAATGAAGGGGGGAGTCCAGTCAGGTTTTGATGGGAATAGCCAAACGAAGTTTGGGGAGGAAAAAAGGTAAGAAAAAAAAGCACAAAGGGATAATATCCCCTGAGTGTCTTTTTTAGCATCCTTTTATAATGTCGTTATTAGTTTGGAACATGAGGGGTCTTAATGACCCCCTTAAAAAGCGGATGGTGTAGCAACTAGTTATAAAGGAACAACTGATTTTGGTAGGACTTCTGGAAACTAAAATAAAGGCCAATGTTGATCGGAAGGGATTAGCTTTTTTGGGGACTAAATGGAGTTTTGTTTCCAATCACATTCACCATTATAATGGTCGGATCTTATGTTGGTATAATACAGATATTGTGGATGCTCGAGTGCTAAAGATGGGGGACCAATTTATGCATTTACAGTGTGGGTTACTTGGGAAGTTCTAGTTTGATGTCACATTAATATATGAGTTAAACTTTGCTTTCTAACGAGCTAATTTGTGGGAGGAATTACTGGAGTTATAGGACGGGATGTAAAGGTTGTGGTTAGTAATCAGAGATTTTAATTGTTGTCACAACTCTGCAGAAGTGGAGGGAGGAGTGCGGTTTCATAGAGGATCAGGAGTTGAACTCAATAAGCTCTTTCATAACACTAATTTGGTGGATCTCAGAGGCATTGGACGATGATTGACTTGGGAAAACAAGCAGAAAGACAATATGTTTATCAGGAAGAAACTTGATCGAGCATTGGCCAATCAACGATGGCTAAGCTCTTTTCCTTTTGCTTCAGCTATTTTTGGAGAACCAGAATTGTCTGATTATGCATCTATTCTCATACAAAAGTTATGTGAAGGTGACAAGCTTGGGGCTCTATCTAGATTTTTTAATGGATTACTTCAGGTAGAGGGATTTATGGAGGTGGTTTCGCAGGTTTGGAGGATGGAAGTAAAAGGGTACAAGGCCCTTCATTTAATGTAGAAATTGAAAGCCGCCAAAATAGTCATAAAAGAGTTTAGTAAGCATAGAAATTGCAATATCCAGGATTTGTGTATTAAGTTGACTGAGATATAGAAGGAATGCTATAGGGATCCCCTTAACAAAGGTTTAAGAATGCTTGAGGTCGATCGGATGAGGAAGTATCAGGAAGCTTTGAAATTACATAACTCAATTCTTAAACAGAAGGCGAGACAATCTTGGTTATAGGAAGGTGATATTAATACTAAGTTTTTTCAGGCATCTATCATGGCTAGGCGTAATATTAATACCATCACAGAACTGAAGGATGATATGGGAAATGCGATATATGGTCATCAGGAAATAGCTGGGCACATCAGGGATTTTTTTCGGATCTCATGGGCAATACCGAAAGTGTAGCAAATGGTTTTGGGGTTATGGATGTATTGGACTTCTCTCCAAGTCTAGAACAATTGGAGATGTTAACTGCTCCTTTTTCAGCCCAACAAATGAAGGAGGCCTTGTTTCGCTTAAATAGCCCAAAAACTCTTGGTCCTTATGGGTATTCGGTTGGGTTTTTTTTAGAAAACATGGAATATCACAGGTCAACTTTTAACTGAAGCAGTGCTAGAGTTTTTTTCGTCGGGTAAGCTATTAAAGGAGATAAATCATACTTACTTATGTTTGATTCCCAAGAAAGAATGACCAGAACAGATTACAGACTATCGTCCAATTTCGTGTTGCACCACGGTGTATAGATAATAGCTTCTCTTTTAGCTGAACGACTGAAAGCAGTATTGGCTGAAGTGGTTAGTCAAGAATAAGGGGCGTTCCTTCCTTTGAGAAGTATTGGAGATAACATTTTGTTGTTGCAAAAGTTAATGGGTGAGTATCACACTTGAAAAAAGATAAACAAATGTGCTCTTAAGATTGATCTCTATAAAGCCTATGATACG
This sequence comes from Erythroxylum alaternifolium, assembly GCA_027478495.1. Classification (NCBI taxonomy): domain Eukaryota; kingdom Viridiplantae; phylum Streptophyta; class Magnoliopsida; order Malpighiales; family Erythroxylaceae; genus Erythroxylum; species Erythroxylum alaternifolium. The sequence continues at coordinate 42,556,499 of JANIIA010000008.1, forward strand.
ATAGGTTGGGGCTACTTAAGGAATTGTTTGGAAGGGATTGGTTTGCCTCCAAGGTTTTGTCACTGAATACTTCAATGTATCCAAACTACATCAGTGAATGTCTTAATAAATAGGATTCCAATGAAACCGTTTAATATCACTAGAGGGATCTGGCAGGGGGATCTTCTTTCGCCTTAGCTCTTCACTCTGACGATGGAAGGTCTCTCAAGATTATTGACTCAAATGGTGGATTGGAATGTATTAGTTCAATATCATTATAGATGTCGAGAAATGCAATTGTCACACTTATTGTATACTAATGATGTGATATTATTCTACAAAGCCGACCCTCATGTGCTATTAATGATGATGAATTTGATGAATATGTTTGCCAGCTGGTCCGAAATGAAGATGAATGTACAGAAGAGTTGAATTTTTGTGTCTTCCGATGTTCAGAATCTGAAGTGGATTACTAGGTTGGTGGGGTTGCTGATCTAAGAAGCACCGTTCAGGTATTTGGGAGTGCCGATCGCTTCAGGTAAACCTAAATATTCTAAATTTTTTGCCATTGTTGGATAAACTGAAAGCTCGAGTCAATGCTTGGCAAAATCGTTTCCTCTCACTTGTTACTAGAGTTACTCTAATTGTCTTAGTGTTGAACAACATGCATGTTCATTAGACTGCTCATGTGGTAATTCCAAAGAGAGTTATCAAGGACATGGAGAGGGTATTAAAATCCTTTTTATGGATTGTTAAACACGATAATTGTAAAGGAGCAAAAGTCAAATGGAGTGATATTGTAGTGCCTAAAAAACAAGGGGTTTGGGCATTATTTCGATCAAACAAATGCAAAGGGGCTTACTTATGAAGAGAATATGGAGATTATTTGTGGATAAAGAAGCGATGTGGGTTAAGTGGGTGTAGATATATCGTCTTCATGGGCAAAGCTTTTGGCAACTTTAAATGAGCTATGAACATTCTTGGATTTTTAAGAGTTCGTTGCAACTACGAGACATGATTTATCCTTTCATTAAAAGTAGGGTAGGGAATGTAGAGGATATGAGTTTCTGGTTTGATAATTGGAATGAATTTAGCCTATTATGATTTCGAAATGATTTACTAGTTTTCAGAAACCGAATTCCTAAGGTAGCTACGGTTGTATGGCTAAGTAAGGAGAGGACATGGTTGTTGAATTGCAGATTTGGTCACTTACTTGATCATAATGTGAATAGTGTATAACTTCAAAATCAGCAGGATAAATGGATGTATGTGGCAAATAATGGAGGGGAGTTTTCAACCAAATCGACACATGGTATAGTGAGAGGGATGCATGATGCTGTACCATGGGCTGATCTGGTATGGAAATGGTATAGTGAGAGGGATGCATGATGCTGTACCATGGGCTGATCTGGTATGGAAATAGGTAATTAACCCTAAATCTACTATTTTTCTTGTGGCTTGCTATTAAAAATCGATTGAGACTAAGGACCGATGGTTTGATAGTGATTATCCCCTTTGTGTATTGTGTAAACAAGTTAATGAGAGTCGTAATCACTTGTTTTTTGATTGTAATTACACTAAAGTAGTGTGTATCAGAATCTTACATATATTAGGAATCCCAAATTTCTCCTTTGAATGGAATGAGGTATTGAATGATGTTATACGGTTTTCCAAACCTGGGTGGAGAGATGGTCTCATCATCCGAATGTCGTTTCAAATGGTGATATATTACATATAGAGGGAGAGGAATTGACGTCTATATCAGGACGTGGAGCAACATCAGAATGAGCTCGCTGCTATAATTGTTAATCTAATCAAAGAATTACTCATAGCCAAAGGACTGCAAGATGCTATTAGCCAGGAACTCAGAGTGACTTGGATAATTTAGATGGTGTAATGTGGTTATTGGATGTATGTTAATTAGTAGTATAGTAGTGGTGTCATAATTTTGTTATTATCCTTATAATAGGATTGTATATAAGTTTCCAGCTTTGGTAATATATTTCTTTAAATTAAAAAAATGCCAAAATAAATAATAGATAGAAATAATTTTTAAATACATAATTTATAAAATAAAATTAATTAATTAAAAATTAAATTAAAAACCCTAATATATTTTGTTTTGTTTCCTTTTCAGCTCTAATGCCACACACCAGCTCCATATAATAAGCACCATAGTACACCCAACAGCCCATTTACAGCATACCAGATGCACCACATGCGACCAATACAGCAAACAACCACACCCAATAACGCTAACATATATAACAACACTACTACAATGCACCAGACCCATCACAGGCTCAAGCATTGCACCAAACCGCTCCAACACACTTAATCACTGCCACACTAATGCAGTCGCTCCAGCATACCTAGTAAACCCAGTTATAGAATGTTGTAATTAAGGTCATTCCTAATATTTTATAGGCTAAAGACAAAGTAAAAAACAGGTCTCTAATGAATCGACAATATACAAATATGTAAGCGTTCAAAGCATATTTTTATTATTAAAATTTAATATCCATATATAAGTGACTCAAGTCATAAGTCCACATACTTAATAAAATACTAAATGATCACAACAATAGCTAACAATATCTTACAAATGTCAACAGTAATAAAATCACTAAAAATAGTAGTAGCAAGAAAAAAATAGCAGTAGCAGCAATCAAACAGTAATATCATATTGCAAAACATCAAAAGAATTGCACTAACAAGCATATAGATGATCATGAAAAATAATTTCTCCATATATTTCTAGTTATAAAATCATTAATTATAGTATTATGATTAATATTGTCCACCACATCCTTCTCGATACATAAAATAGGTAAATCATTAAACCTTTTTTTGTGGCATTGATAACCTTAAGTAGGTTTTAAATAATATTAACTTTGAAAAACTTCCCTCAACTGATGCTATATTCAATAGAATTTGATAAGCAATTGAAATGTTTGGATAACAATCTGCAACTTTGATCACATTCTCCTAGTTCAAGAACTTATGAAGGATTATAACTCTGGGAAAAAATTCAACAGCTGCATTATAAAGGTAGACTTCTTCAAATCTTTTGATACCATTAGCTGGGAATTTATTCAACGCTACCTTAAAGCTATCCACATCCCTCCCAAATTTGTGCAATGGATCATGACATGAATTTAAACTTCCATATTAAGTGTACTTGTTAACGGTTTTCCATTTAAACCTTTAAAACTAGTTAAAGGAATACGACAAGGTGATCCTTTATCTTCATACCTGTTTACTTTAATTATGGAGGGCTTTTCTAGACTATTAACCTGACTCATCACTTCCAATGGGGGATTCAAATATCACCGTAATTGTAAGGACAATAAACTTACTCACCTTATATATACGAATGACTTGTTACTGCTGTGTGTAGCTGATTCATTTTCCATCAATATAATGATACATGATCTTTAATCATTTGCTCAATGGTCTAGCCTTAAGTATAATCTGGATAAGAGTAGCTTAAACCTCTCTCTAAATGTAAGGAATCCGAAAGAGTTAAAGCGATTGAGGGGTATGAATATTGTCTCACTATACTTTCTACCATTTGGGAGCTCCCGTTACTGCTTCTAAATTCAAATATAGAAGTTGCCTTCCTATTATTGAAAGAGTGAAATCGAGGGCCATAGCTTGGCAAAATTAGTTCTTATCTTATACTACCAAGGTAACCCTTATTATTTCGATCCTCAACAGCCTTCATCACCATTAGACTGCGCACGTAACTCTACCCAAGAAAGCTATAAAGGAGCTGGATAGAATTATGAAAAACTTTCTATATACTAGCACCTCTGTCAATTCCAAGTGAGCTAAAATCAAGTGGAGTGATATCACGATCTCAAAAAGAAAGGGAGATGTTAGGATCATTTCCATAACACAAATGCATAAAGTCTAGATGTGTAAGCAGTTGTGTCTATTTTACACTAATACTATCGCATTATGGATCTAATGGATCCATGAATATTACTTAAAGTTTACCAACTTCTAACGACTGGATTGTTCTCAGATAGATTCTACCATTTTTTGTAACATCCCGATACCCATTTTAAGGCTAGAATAATAAATTATGAGAAATTTATGTGGAATTAAAAAAAACATCATGCATAAGTTAATTGTGACATACACATTCATTTTGCACATTCATATTGTACATGCATTCATTGGCATTTCCGGGTAAATTTGATAAGTGAAAATTTTGGATTAAATTGGAGTGTATTAATTATGATTTGGCAATTTTTGTACATTTTGGATATTTATATATTTTTGGTAAATTATTTGAGTCTACCTTGCTTCAGATCTAAAAATTATTTCATTTTTTGATTCAAGTAAACCTTCGGCATGTAGTTCTCACGGAATACTCTCAGGAAATCATCCCAAGTCAAACTACAAGGTATGATATGCTAGACCTTGCAAGAGTGAGACAGCATAGTCGAATTTCTCATCTACCTCACAGTCCATCTGGTCGAACACTCTTTCAGTTCGCTCAAGCCACCCTTCTGCTTCAACCGGGTCTGTACTTCCGTAAAAGTCCACAGCCCCTTGTTTTCTCAGCTTCTCATATCTTCTTTCTCACCTCACGGGAATTCTCGGTGGTGTAACATCCCGTTTCCAGAGAACGGGTCGGACCAAAGAAACGGGTCCAGATGTGGTAAATTACCACATCTCATGC
>JANIIA010000008.1:42655835-42668037 GCA_027478495.1 Erythroxylum alaternifolium
CAACACATTCTTCTATGAATATTGTTGGTTCTCATTGGATTTTTTGTATAAAGTATAACCTTGATGGATCTCTCCAACATTATAAGGCTCGTCTCGTGGCCAAGGGCTTTCATCAAATTCCCGATGTGGATTTTTTTGACACCTTTGTTCCAGGTATCAAGCTTGCTACAATTTGGATCATCTTATCTATCCCTACTTCTCTCAATTGGCTAGTGCACCAATTTGACATTAACTATGCTTTTCTTAACGAAGTTCTTTGTGAGGCTGTTTTTAGATCCCAACCTAATGGATTTGTGGATCTTGCTCATCCTACTCATGTTTACCAGCTTCACAAGGCTATCTATGGTCTCAAGCAAGCTACTCGTGCTTGGTTTGAGCAACTTCGGCTTACACTTATATCATAGGGGTTTCATCACAGCAAAGCTGACATCTCGTTGTTCTTCTTGCATCAACCTTATAAAATCATTTTCATTCTTATCTACGTTGATGATATTATAGTGGCAGCCAATAATTCTGCTTATTTAACATATTTCACTAACAAGATACATCGTGTCTTTGCCCTAAAGGATCTTGGACCTCTCCATTTCTTTCTTGGTGTTCAGGTTCATCGTGATAGTACTAGCTTTCATCTTTCTCAATCAAAGTATGCTAAAGATCTTCTCCATAGATTTAACATGTTTGATGCTTCTTCATGTCCCACTCCATTAACACTTGGTCGCACTTTATCTGCAACTGATGGAGAACCTTTGGCTATCCCAACACTTTTTGGCAGTGTTCTTGGTGCTCTATGATATCTCACTTATACCCAACCTGATTTAAGCTTTATTGTTAAAAGACTAAGTTCGTTTCTCCAAACTCATACGACATCACATTGGCAGGCCCTTAAATGATTGTTTCATTACCTTTGTGGCACTTTAGAGTTGGGTCTTCATCTAAAATGTAGTTCTCATCTTACACTCTCTAGTTTCTTGGATGTTAACAGGGCTTCATCACCTGATGATCAAAAATCAATTGGCGATCATTGTGTTTATCTTAAAGATTCTTTAATTACTTGGTCTTCTCGCAAACAACGTGTGGTAGCTCGTTCCACCATAGAATTTGAATATCATGCACTTTCTAATCTTGTTATTGAAGTTCTTTGGATTCAGTCTCTTCTTCATGAAATTTGTTTTCCTTTACGCCACTGCCCTGTTCTTTGGTGTGACAATCTCAACACTAGTGCTCTTGCATGCAATCATGTATTTCATGCCTGATCCAAATATATAGAACTTGATGTACATTTTATGCATGATCGGATCGTTTATAAGGAAATTGAAGTTCGTTATGTGCCTCCAGTCGACCAAATTGCTAATTGCCTCACCAAATCTCTTTCTCACTCTCGGTTTCAAGCCTTACGTGACAAACTCGGTATGTGTCTTCCACCCTCTCGTTTGCGGGAGTTTGTTACGTAACTGTATACGTGCAGTTGCATTCCATCGCAGCATGTCGTGCATGATATTCAAGGCTTCTGATCCAACACATTGCTATTTCTATTTTTCAATATGTAACAGATTCCTTTATATTTTTTTGTATTTTTTAATTCTTTGCCAGGTGTAAAGTTTTCATTTGTCTTCCTGTAACAAATATGTTTATAAAAGAAAATCTAGCCTCTCACGGCATTTAGGTAGTGATGTCATTCTTCAGTAGTCTTAGCTGGTAGATCAGTCTCCAGAAGAATGGCAAAAGCTAAAGCACTTTGTTAGATTTGCAGACTCCGGTGCAGTTGTAATCAGCAGTGGTAGCACGAAGGCAATAGGTGATTAACAATGGAAACATACTAATAAAATCGTGTTGGTTGCCCTTGATTACCTACAAATGTAAAGTAACAGTAGACGGTGTGTCCCGACCGTGATGGGAATGTCAAGTGTCCTATAATTGTCTTGGAATGTTGATTAGATTGTGGTGTCATGGTTGATCTAGTATAGTTTAGTGCATTATTCTGACCAACTAGGAGATGATGACATAGAAATAGGTGGTGGTTTGTACAGTTGGCAGTTGATGATAGTGCTTGTATGTCAGTATGTCGATAAAATTTTTTGTATGTTAATATCTTGATAAAATCTTTTTTGGCATCCCTCGAAGTGATTGAAGATTAACTGCCTTATTTTCCACTTTGCTGTGTAGATACATTTCTCCCTTTGCAGAAAGGTTGTTATCACTTGCAATTTGCTCTAGTTCCAAATTTCAGGTTATTATAGGACTGAAACCTTACAATATGACTTGTTACGGGACTTAATTCAATATGTTATGACACAAGTTGATGACCTTCACATTCATATTGATAACAAAATATAATCTCTGAATTGGCTGAACTAGGATGGTAGGTGATCAATTGGAGTACAATTAAATCGGAGCAGAAAGCAAAGTGGTTTATGAGAGACACTTCTTGTATCGAAATTTGGTGTTATTGCAATATAGAAAATTAAGGTTACGATTCAAAATTACACGTTTTTGTATAAATATGAAATAATACATAATAAATTGGTCTAAGAGATTAATTTGTTATATAATCCTTGGTGCTCAGATGACCATAATCTTAGTGAACATAAAAAAATGTTCTTGTTGTTGTTTTTGTTGTCTTTTTTGCTATTTACTGATAACTATTGTTGAACTGTGTTTCTCCTGTATTCTGTCTTGTATTGCTGATCTTTTTGTTCTCATTCTATTTGCTTAATTAGTAATTTCTTTTTAATTCACGTACCTTTTGGTTGTTTTCTATTTTGATCGCAATTTTTTTGAAATTTTCATTGATTTACTTTAATTCATATCAAATTTTGCAGTTGCTATATTCTTTACTAAAATATTATAACAAATTTTACTTCATATATTTAGATTGTTAGTTTTTCCTTTCTACTTTTATTAATCCAATTTAAATATTCACCTGTTATATCTTTTCCTCTTTCCCTATACAAAAGTTTGTCCTGCATGCTGAGAAAATATCAATTTCAATTTAATGAGAGAGAAGCAGAAAAGAGGAGGACGACCGAGAATAGATTACCTGTTATCATTATTTTGTGCCTATCATGTTTTATAAGCATTCATCTACTTAATAAATGGGATTCATAAAAATTAAATAAATAGATGCTCATAAAATAAGATAAACACAAAATAACGAAACAAGTGATCTAAACAACCCAATTAGTCTACATATACTTAATAACATTCTTTAATTTTTGTGTGCGAATTATTGCCTACTTTTTTTCAAACTATCGTGATTGAGACCATTTGATGGGAAGAACATTTGATGTCAAGTATTGCGAATTTCTAAGACCTGAATTGATCGGATACTTGATGAAACTCAGTTAGTCCTATTCTAATTTCAGCCGCAATTTTCACTTAGCAATTGGGAGAGGGTCAATCACTTTACCTTGTACAAATCGAAAAAAAAAAGAAAGTAAGGAGTAGTCTTCTTTCAAATCCCTCGTGAGTTGTACATGATAAGAAAATATCGGTTTCAATTTATTGAGAGAGAAGCAAAGAAGAGAAGGATGAACATCATGGGTTGGAATACCCTGTTTTTGTTAAGTGTTTTAACCCTGTGCCACTTAATCTTGTTCACACATTTGTGTGTATAAATATGTGGATGAGAGTTAATGGAACATGGTAAAAACTAATTAATCGAAACAGAGAATCTGATCCCCATTGCCGCTTACTATATATAAATATATAATTAACCATGGGATTGCTTTACTTTATGCCATGGATGGGTTTGGTATGGAAAGAACCATGTTTTCTTTTATTGAGTAGAAAGAATGCGACATGTATTATGCAAACACTAATACATTTTTCCTTTTGAGGAAGAGGACATGGAAGAATGAGTACATTCCAATGCACTCATTGCAGGAAATTTAGGCACAAAGAAGACGATTATTGGACCAAGGACAAACAAACACAATATGCAGAAGAAGAAGAAGAAGAAGAAGACTATTTGTTTATGACATATGTAAGTCCCCAGATCGCCTCTTAAGAAATATGGAACTTAGATAGTGCCTGTCGAAATCATTTGACAAGAGATAAAGGGAAGTTCAAGGAACTAGATGAGACAGAAATCTCAACTTCGACTAGGAGATGATAAGCAAGTGCAAATTGAAGGGAAAGGTACTATTGTTGTCAGAATCAATGAAAAAGGGAAGATGATCCAAAATATGCATTATGCACCAGGTTTGGCATATAACTTGCTAAGTGTAGGACAATTTGTTTACGTAGGTTATTCTATCTTATTTGAAAAGAATACATATGTTATCAAGAAAAAGATAGGAGAAATTCTACTGTAAGCAACTATAACCAAGAATAAGATGTTTCCTATAAACTTCGACAGCAAAGAAGTTTATGGGATGATGAGCAGCAGACAAGATGGTACTAATCTATGGCATCAATGCTATGGCCACCTATATGTTAAAGGACTACAACTCCTTGCCAGCAAAGAAATGGTGAAGGGATTGCCAGCAGTTAAGGAGTTAGAGCATATATGTGAGGGGTCTACCCTAGGAAAACAAATGAGAAGGTCCTTTCATGTAGGATAAGCAAAGAGGGCTCAAAAGAAACTAAAATTGGTGCACGCTGATATTTGTGGCCTTATAAAGACTAAGTCATATGCAGGCAGTAAGTACTTCTTACTTTTTATTGATGTTATTCTAGGATGAGCTGGACCTACTTTCTTACATTTAAATCAAAAGCTTTCGAATATTTCAAGATATTTAAAGCATTGACAAAAAAAACAAAGCAATGAGAAATTGAAGGTTCTAAGGACAGACAGAAGGGAGAGTTCACCTCGAAAGAGTTCAACAGCTTTTGTGTAGAAGAAGGCATTAAGAGAGAACTTATAACTCCCTATACCCTTGAACAAAATGGTATAATTGAGAGTAAGAACAGAACCATTGTGGAAATGACTTGATCTATGCTCAAGACAAAAGATCTAGAAGACAATTTTAGGCTAAGGTAGTAGCTACAGTAATATATGTGTTGAATATATCTTTCACAAAGGTAGTCTGGAATATGACTCCATATAAGACTTGGCATGGATCAAAACCTTCTATAAGTCATTTAAAAATTTTTGGATGTGTATATTATGCTCTAATAACGTTTAGGAGAAGCAAATTAGATTAGAAATCCAAGTGATACAATTTTTTTGGTTATTGTTTGAATTCAAAAGCATAAATACTATATGATCCTGAAGGCAAGAAGATTGTTGTGAGCTGAAAAATTCAGTTTGATGAGCTATTAAACTGGAAAGAAGCTACAGAAAAGCCAATACCCTCTTTGGATCAAGTTATGAATGAAGAACAAATTGAAGAAATTTAGGAAGAACAGTTGCGTAGTCCTCAAGTTGACTCTCCAATAAGATCCTCCTCAGTAGCAACTAGTAGCAGTAGTTCAAAGTCCTCACAAAAAGACACGACTAGTGAACCAGTTCAACAACAGACACTTTGGAGCAACAAAAAGGAATCTCAGATATGTAGTTGCTACAACAGGTCTTGGAATATGATATCTGAAGCAGAAGGAGCTTGAGTTGGTGGGGTACAATGATAGTATAGAAAAAGCAACACTAACAATTGCTTTCTTTTAGGATTAGGTCCTGTTGCTTAGATTTCAAAGAAGTAATCAACTATAAACCTATTTTCAACATAAGTTGAGTATGTGGCAGTTGCCACAGCTACATGCCAAGCAGTGTGGTTAAGGAGATTCCTCGGTGACTTGAACCAAAAGTAAGAACAAGCTATATAGATTTTTTATGACAATATGTCAGCTGGCGTAATGACAAGAAACCCAATTGTGCATGGAAGAACAAAGCACATCGAGATTAAGCTCATTTTATAAGGGAACTTGCAATTGAAGGGCAAATGAGCCTATTTTTTGCTACTTGTAATGAATGTGTGGTTTGCTGTGATTTTGTCCATATAATACGAATAGAGAAGTAGGAAAGAGAAAGAAAAAGAGAAAGAGAAAGAGAAAGAGAGAGAGAGATTTAGAATCATGAGAGAATATTTGGAGAAAGAGTTTTTAACTGATTTCTGATTTTATATTTCATTCTAACTGTCAACGTAATGTTAAATACACGTCATAAAAGAGCTATAATGTTTACTGGTTTAGGTTATACATTTCCAAATTTCAATTGCGTATTTGCGCAATGGCCACCTGCTAGTATATTTCTATGTTCTTACTACGTTATCTTTACTCTTGTGACTTTTTTAGTCACTTTATCTTTTTTTTTTGCTTTTACACAAAGAAATCAAAAGGGTTTTATTGATTTAGCAATGAAAACTTTAAATCGATCAATTTTTTGTTTAGTTTTAATTTAGTTTAATATTTTTTGTTGTTAAAAACTACTCATTTTATTAATTAATAAGTTAATTTTTGTAAATTAATCAGTTTTCATAAATAAAAACAAATCAATTAAATTTTATTTAACATTTTCTTTTTTCAATCAAACTTTAAATTTTTCAATAAGTAATTCTTATTTTATCTTGTATTTTTACTCTTCCTTTGTTCTATTGTTATTGTATTATTTATTTTTATATTTTTATTTATACATTTTTTTATTTTTATTTAATTATTGTTATCTTTTGTGAAATACAAATGGAAGATTGCAGTTAATGACCCTCCTCCGACTTTTGCAAAGCGGAGAATCTTGTAAGGTTGCCCTTATCTTTTGTGTTTATTTTTATTTTTATTTTATTTTATTATTTTAATATTTATATGCTTTCTTCATGTGTGTCTATCAGAAGAAATAGACTCCCTATTAATTAAGGATAAGGTTACGTACAATTGAACCTTCTCAAAATATTAATAAGATTTTGACTAAATTGTTGTTGTTGTTGTTATTCAAATTTAAGAAAATTAAAATGAAAATTAAAATGATATGATATGATTTTAAAAACATAAAATTTTTAAAAATCCCATTTTAATTATGAATTAAATCAATAGAACTTAAAATCAGGTTCAGATCACCTTTTGAAATAGCTAAGCCCGGCCCGTTATAAAGCCTGGAGCAAGCATTGGATGCAAGACTAACCACTTCTATTTCATATCTTAGGTTATGAGATATAAAATATGTATATATTCTGACAGTTGGTCGATGCCTGGAATATCCGAAAGGAATCCGACATATTGTACTTTACTCCAAACAACTGCCTCACATCACAATTACCAAACCTGCATAGTCCAATACAGTATTCAACTCTGAAGTATTGCAAGATGTGCCCAAGTCCATCCAAGATTTATTTTCAGGTCGACCGTACTGATTCAACTCTCAAACTTTTTTAAACGTTGAACTCCAATATTAGGAGTCCCCACTCCTTGTGCCCTCAAGATTGGTGGAACATGTAAATCGCGGGATGTGTCTGAACTGATTAGGGACTTGGACTTAACCACTGATCTCACCATACAAGGACCCAAATTTTAAAAGTTGTCCCCAAAATTCAAACCCCCTACCCTGCAGGTCACTAGCATAGCAGGCACTACACCACCCAAGCCTTTGCCAGTTGAGCTATGCCCCGGGGGTAACTTTTTGCCTTTTAGTTTCTATACTCTGTAGTTATAAATTTATTACGCTACTCTATTTTATTTTCATAATGATAGTCTGAATTTCAGAATCATTGTTTGTTCAGTATATCTCTATATCTTAAAATGAGATGTAAATATTTTCTATGAGGCACTCAGCCGGTAATATTTATAAATTGGTTTTGCAATACCACTCTTGGAGTTATTTTATTTGTGTTTTTCAATGCTTTATGTGTAACTGATTCTATTGGTGGTACGAACTTAGGAACGTAAGTGGTAGAGGCTATGAGTTTAGCACTTATTTTTTAGAATTCTCTTTTTCTTTTGGCATATTGATGTTTTCTCTCTCTTTTTCTTTCTCTCTCCCTGGATAGGATGCTACAACATTTGAGAAGCAGAGTGCACTTTTTGCTTTAGCTATTTCAGATATTGTATTGATAAACATGTAAGTCTTTTTAGTGGCTAAAGTTAATTGTTTGCTTCCCGAAATGCGTTATGATACTATGTTTGTAGAAGAACCACACGATTCAATATACTTTGATAGTATTACTGAATATATGATTTCCATAAAATGGTGTCAACCTTTCGAGAGGACTGCAACTCTCCTTACAATAACCAAATTCCTATCCCTCCCACTCCTAGCGACTGCTTATATATACTATGAAAAGGACAACCAAAATAATGGCATAACAACATAACAATAAAGTAATGAAAAGGAAAGGTAACAGAATGCCACATGTTCACTCTAGGATTGACCCACTATTCCTTCATTCATGGGCCTTCTTTCTCCTAGAATACGTAAGTCAAATCGGAGGTCCATCATTACCCTCCCCTTCGAGTTCCACCTTGTCCTCAAGGAGAAAATTAGGAAACTGATGTTGGATTGCCTCGTGAGATTCCCAAGTAGCTTCAAAATCAGGGAGTTCACACCATTTAACCAAAATTTCTTTGCCCCTCACGGTGTCACATCACTGTAGTACTTCTCTGGGGTCACCACCTATTCCATGTCTGATGTTAATTGAGGAGGAAGGGGCTGACTGATCTGTTGAAATCCCAGCGCCTTCTTGAGTTGGGAGACATGAAAGATTGGGTGGATATTAATGCTGACTGGTAAATCAAGTTTATATGCCATTGCTCCAATCCGCTCTAGAATGCGATAAGGCTGAAAAACTTCGGCCAGAGTTTCTCATCGTGCTTTTTAGCCAAAGGGTGCATTCTATAAGGTCTCAATTTGAGGAAAACTAGATCTCCCACATCATATTGAATGCTTTTCCGATGTTTGTCTGTGTGCATCTTCATTTTTATTTGAGCCTTTGCAAGATGGAGCTTGAGTTCCTCCAAAATTGTGTCTTTTTCTTTGAGTTGATTCTCCAAGTCAACTACTCTTGTAGTTTGACTGCCGAAATGCAGTAAAGGTGGGGGATCCCTGCCATATACAACTTTGAAGGGGGTCATGTTAGTAGAGATATGGTAGGAAGTATTATATCAGTATTCTGCCCATGGAAGCTAAGAACTCCACCTCTTTGGCTGAGCGTCTGCAAAGCAACGCAAATAGGTCTCTACACTTCTGTTTACTACTTCAGGCTGACCGTCAGATCGAGGATGATAGCTGAACTCCGTCGTAGGACAGTCCCCTGTAGTCTGAATATTTCTTCCTAAAAATTGCTCATGAAAATTTTGTCATGGTCTGAAACAATTGACCTGGACATCCCATGAAGTCGAACAATCTCCTGAACAAAAATATCAGCTATCGACTTTGCTGTAAAAAGGTGCTTTAAAAGCAGAAAATGCACATAATTATTTAACCTGTCGACAACCACAAGAATAGAATTATAGCCCACTGATTTGGGAAGGCCTTCCACGAAATTAAGAGAAATATCCTCCCAAATTCTATTAGGAATGGAAAGAGGTTGGAGTACTCCCGAGGGAGATGTAACTACATATTTGTTCTGTTGACATATGGCACATTCAGCTACAAATTTCCAGAATATCTTCCTTCATACCTCTCCAAAACACCTCACATTTAATTCTTTTATAAGTCTGCAAGAATCTGGAATGCCCCCCAATCAGACTGGTGTGAAACCTGTGTATCAAGGTAGGAAAAATATTGGAGTTAGTGGGCAGAATCATTCTCCCTTTATAGAACAAAGTGTCATGTTGCCAAGAATAACCCGACAATTCCTTTGTGCCTTCTTGCAATTTCTAAATTATCTCAGCAAGGGTCGAGTCCGCAGCCACTTCTTTTTGTATTTTATCACTGACTATCACCCTTGGAATAAAAATAGCAGTCAGTTGAATTAGTTCAAATTGAGGGATTCAGGATAAGGCATCAGCTGCAACATTTTCCTTTCCTAGTTTATATCGAATCTCAAAGTCATACCTGATTAATTTAACAACCCACCTGTGATATTCTGGCTATATAAGCTTCTATTCTAACAAATATTTTAAACTTTTTTAATCAGTTTGAATCACAAAATGTTGTCCTAATAAGTAGTGTCTCCACTTCTGTACTGCCAACACAATAGCCATCAACTCTCGTTCATATACCGACTTCATTTGGTTGCGGGTTGACAACGCTTGGCTGAAGAAAGCAATGGGGTGACCATCTTGAGACAAAGTTACACCCAATTCAATACCTGAATTATCGGTTTCCAAGGTAAAAGGCTTGGCAAAATCGAGTAGAGCTAAGGTGGAAACAAGTGTCATAGCTTCTTTCAATTGTTGGAATGCCTTTTCTGCTTCTGCATTCTAATGAATGGAGTCCTTCTTCAGTTGCTGTGTCAATGGCCAAGCTATATTTCCATATCCTTTCAAAAATCGCCTATAATAACCCGTAAGGCCTAAGAAGCCCCAAAGCTCCCTCAAGTTGGATGGTATAGGCCAATTTTCCATGACTTTAACCTTCTCCTTATCCACCTCAACCCCTTGGTCTATCACCCAATGCCCCAAATATTCAATTTTCCTCTACCCAAACACACATTTCTTCTCATTTAAAAAGAGTCGATGTTTAGTCAAGTTGGCGAGCACCTTATCCAAGTGCTCCGCATGGGCCCTTTCATCTCTACTGTAAACTAATATATCATCAAAAAAACTAAGACGAATCTTCTTAGGAAAGAGCGAAGCACACGATTCATTAAGGACTAAAAAGTTACTGGGGTGTTTGATAACCCAAAGGGCATCACCCTAAATTCGTAGTGACCCTTGTGAGTTTTAAAGGTCGTCTTCGGAATATCTTCCACCCTTATCCGGATCTGATTATAGCCTGATTTCAAATCCAATTTTGAAAAGAGCTTAGCCCCATATAACTTGTCTAGTAACTCGTCAATTACCGGCATCGGGTAATGATCTTTTATTGTCACTCAATTAAATGCTCGATAATCTACATAAAAGTGCCAACTCCCATCCTTTTTCTTAACTAGCAATTCGGGACTTGAATAAGGGCTTATGGAAGGTTGAATAATGCTCGCCGCCATCATTTCCTTGACCAACTTCTCGATCTCATTTTTTTGATAGTGTGGGTAACGATACGGTTTAACAGTAACTGGCGACGTTCCTGGTTTCAAGTTAATTACATGGTCGATGTCCCTTTGAGGGGTAGTTTTGTGATTGATTGGTATACCATTCGATGATTCATTAGCACTCTCTGGACCATTTCCGAAACTGCCCATGTGTCACTATTAATTTCTCCAAGAAAACCCATCTGACATACTTCCACAATCAACCCCACTCCTTCTTGTTGTATTGCCTTAGTCATGGTCTTCAACGAAACTCTTGTCTTGCATAAACTGGGGTCCCCTTTGAGCACGACTCGAGAACCATCAACACAGAATTCCATCACCAAGTTACTCCAATTCACCTCTATGTTTCCAAGACTTCCCAACCATTTCATACCAAGAATGATATCGGTACTACCCAATTGTAGAGGTAGAAAATCCTCTATGATTGTGATTCCTTGAACCTCGATCCTAACTCCCTTGCAAATGCCCCTCCCTTTAACTGCTAAACCATTACACATAATTACCCTGTAATCATAAATAGAAATGAGGGGTATCCGCAGCTCTATAATAATCTCTAGAGATAGAAAATTATGGGTAGCTCTATAGTCGACCATCACTGTCACGTCTCTCCCAGCCAACGTTCCTCTCATCTTCATGGTGCCTCGTGTGGTCAAGCCAAGCACCGCATTTAGGGACAATTCTATAGCTTCCGTCGTGTGTACCGCTGCACTCTCCACCTAGTCCCCTGAGATCTGCTCGACATCCTTCGATTCCATACCCACCGCCTCCTCTTCCTTTTCTTCGTCAATGATGAGCAAAATCTGGAGTTCCTTCTGACACACATGACCTGGAAAATATTTCTCTTCACACTAATAACACAATCCCCGTGCCCTTCTGTCTCAAGATGGCGGCATGGCCCGAGTACTCCAGAAGGTTCCTCAGTTTGGAGCCTTGGCTTCTCCTTCTTGGTTCAGGTTCCAACCCTCGCCTCCTTTCCCATCTCCCCACTATTGGGTATAAGAGAAACAGATCCGGTTGTGTTACCTTTTTGCTTGATGGTCCAGTTCTTTTCTTCAATCATTTGTGTTAGACCCCGATTTCTTCTTCAATATGTTTGGGATTAATTTTATTATTTTTATTGTGATTAGGCTTTAATTAAAATTTTT
>JANIIA010000008.1:42668137-42691601 GCA_027478495.1 Erythroxylum alaternifolium
GTGGGCAGAAGTGAAGAACGGCGGTGGGCACTGGGCAGAAAAGGAGAAAAGGCCAAGGGGGAAGAAAAAGAAGTTGGCAGTGAGTTGTGGCTTGTAAGGTTCAGTTGTTTTGTTCTTCAGATGGAGATGGTGGCATGGCAGAACGGCAGCCTGGCGGGGAGATGGTGGCGATGGAGGCCGATGATGGCAGGCGGGCTGGTGGAGGTGGCGGAAACCGGGGCTGGCGCGGGGGCTTGTCCCTTGCTAGCTACGCCCTTGACAGCAACATCAATAAGAGAAATTACCAAGAGAGTTTGTGAAATCACCCAGAATCACTCTCCAAAATCACCCAAGCAGATCACCCAAAAGGTCTCCAAATAGCAAACCCACTGGTGGATCTCAAGATCAATGTGTCCTTTACTAGTTGTCAAAGTTTCAGCTTAATTGAACCATGTTTCACCATCCGGTCATAAGTTTGATCAAACCTACTCAATATTGGAATTTTAAGATCCTAAAAGTCAACCTACCTTTGACCATGAATCGCTGGAAACTCAGAACTCTGATCATGATTCTGACCGTTGGCTATCAACAACCACCAGTGTAGAATAAGCCTTCAAAGTTGGAGTTTGATCGGACCACAAACGACCATTTGATCGAGGACTTAATCAAAATTGTTTAAAACTCTCTCACTCACTAATGTTTTCTCTCTTCAACTCTCTCACTCTTATTTCGATTAATTACACGATGCAATCCTCTCCTACATCAGCTCACTTCCTCTCTCTTTTTATACATTAAAGGAAAGAAGAAAACAAAATTAAATTGAAACAAAGATTTTTTTTCAATTATAGAGATTGCAAATGTCAAATATGGAAGGTTGACCAACAAATCTCTCCCTCCCGATGCATTTAACTGGCTAGCTGGAATGAATTGCTATCCCAACAATCAACTTGCATGTCTCAAGTTTTCCTCTTGGTAGCGTCTTTGTTAATATATAGGAACCATTATCGTCAATGTGAATCCTCTTAAGTTCAAACTCCTTGGACTCTAATGCATCTTGGATCCAATGATACCTGACGTTGATATATTTTGATCTAGAGTGAAATGTAGAATTCTTACCAAGATGAATTGCACCCTGGTTGTCACACTGCAACATGGACTACTCCTGCTTGAAACCAAGTTCCTAAACAAACTTCTTCATCCACAACTCTTTAGCTGCTTCTATTGTTGCAATAAACTCAGCCTCAATGGTAGATAGTGCAACGTATTTTTTAGCCTCAACTTTCGTGCCATAACTCCCCCTACAAAATTAATCGGGAAACCCTTAACTAGATTTCTGAGAATCAATGTCTCCTACCATATATGAATCTGAATAACCAATCAGTTCAGGTTTCCCACTGCCAAAACTCAAACACAAGTTGGAAGTGCTCTGATATCCCATAATCCACTTCACAACTTTACAATGTTCTCTTGGATTAGATAGGAATCTACTAACTGTACTTACTGCATGAGCTATGTCTGGCCTTATACACACCATAGCATACATCAAACAATCCGCTGCTGAAGCATAAGGAACTTTCTCCATGTCCTTCTTACCATCATCAGTAGACGGACTTTGCTCAGTACTCAATTTGAAATGATTACCAAATGGAGTACTTATTGCTTTAACCTTGTCTATGTTCAATCTCTGAAGCACCATCTCGATGTACTTCTCCTAGGATAAGTATAACCTTCTAGCTGGTTTGTCTCGAGAAATCTGCATACCAAGGATCTGTTTTGCTGGCCCCAAGTCTTTCATAGTGAAAGACTTACTCAATTGCTTCTTTAAAGCATCAATCCTGGAGATATTCTTGCCAACAATCAACATATCATCAAAATAAAGCAATAAAATAATAAATTCATAATCAGAGAATATGCGAACAAACACACAATGGTTTGGCGTAGTCTTCTTATAGCCCTGCTACTTCATAACAGACTCAAACTTCCTATATCATTGCCTCGACATCTGTTTTAGACCATAAAGGCTTTTCTTCAATCTGCAAACATAGTTTTCTTTACCTTGCACTTGAAACCCTCTGGCTATTCCATATAAATTTCTTCTTCCAATTCTTCATGAAGAAATCCGATTTTCACATCCATCTACTCAACTTCTAAATCAACAATTTTCTACTAACATGAGAACAACTTTTATGAATGACATTTTCACAACTAGAGAAAAGATTTCATCGATGTCAATACCTTTTCTCTGACTAATCCCTTTCATAACCAGTCTGGCTTTATATTGTGGATGTGAAGTACGCTCTTCTTGCTTCACCGTGAACACCCACTTATTCTTCAAAGCTCTCTTATCCTTATGTAACTTTACCATATCGTAAGTGTGATTCTGCTGCAAGGAACTCATCTCATCTTGTATAGCCTCAAATCACTCCTTTTGTTCTTATTTTCTAAAACTTTTTCATAAGTCTCAAGTTCTCCCTTGTCAATCAGCAACACATACTCATGGACAGGATACTGAGAGGAAGGATGTCTAACTTTGGTAGATCTTCTAAGTGAAACTTCTGCTGGGGCTTCTGGTTCTACTGGTTGAACAGGACCAACACCTTCTGCTTCAACCTGTACGGGCTCATCTGCATCATCGACATTAAACATATTATGCTGAAGATTAACCTCTGCTTCTTGCAGGGCTATAATCAAAGGAAGTGGATCCAAGTCAGCTACACCATTACTCGACCTTGAAATTGTCTTCTTTGATATATCATTATCTTCAATGGTTTGATCTTCCATGAATACAGCATCATGACTTCTGATGAGCTTCCTCTCAACTAGATCCTAAAACTTTTATCCAAACTCATCCTAACCATAACCAACAAACATAAATTGTCATGGCTTCAATTCAAGCTTAGACCTCTCATCCTTGGGAATGTGCATAAAAGCCTTGCAACCAAACACCCATAGATGATCATAAGAAACAATTTTACCTTACCAAACCCTATTTAGTACATCAAACTGCAAAGAAACACTAGGTGTGAGGTTAACAACATGAACAACTGTATGTAAAGCCTTACCCTAATATGATTACGGTAGCTTAGCGTGTGATAGTAAACATTTGATTCTCTCCACCAGTGTTCTATTCATCCTCTAAGCTAAGCCATTCAACTAAGGAGTATTCTCATGTCTAATACCCTGATATCTATAGTATTTATCAAATGAGCCAATGTACTCACCACTGTTATTTGTTTGGACACATTTTATCTTCTTACCTGCCTCTCTCTTAACTGAAGCCTAGAATTACTTGAACACATCTAGAACTTGATTCTTGGACTTTAAAGCATAAGCTTAGACCTTCCTTGAATGATCATCAATGAACGTCACAAAGTAACTAACACCACCAAGTGTCTGCATCTTCATAGGACCACACAAATTAGAATGCACCAACTCTAATACCTATGATTTCCTTGAAGGAGGATGGCTCTTAAAGGCGACTCTATTTTGCTGGCATGTTAAGCAATCACTACACTTCTCAAGCTCTACCTTTCCTACACCTTACAAGATGTTTTATTTAGCCAATAAAGACATACCTTTCTCACTCATGTGACCAAACCTCTTATTCCATAAAGTAGTTGTCTCCTCACTCTGAACTACGTTGACATCGTTACTGAAAACCTTTGTTGACATAATGTACAACTTGGACTGCTTCTACCCTCTTGCTACAATCAAGTTTCCCTTGGTGATTTTCCATTGACCATTTTTGAAGGAACTTCCAAAACCATTGTCGTCAAGCTCATTAACAGAGATAATATTTAACTGTATATCAGGAACATGTCGCATATTTCTGAGAACTAACCTGAAACCATTACTAATTTGCAAACCCACATCGCCACTACCAACAGCTCTAATTATACCATCGTTACACATTCTTATAGGACCATAATCACTAGATTTGTAAGAAGAGAAGAAATTCTTGTGTAAAGTAGAATGTATTGTAGCACTTGTGTCAATCACCCAACTAGTATCCTGGCTGAAAACATTTGTCTCACTATGCAAAAGAAGATCCTCAATAATGGTTGCGACCAGTTGTGTATTATTGTCACAATCATCATCATTCTGCTTCTCTTTGCCCTTGTTCTTCTTATTTTCTCTTTTCAGTTTCCTACAGAATTTCTTGACATGCCCTTTCTGACCACAATATAACATTCAATATTAGAATATTTACCTCGTGACTTGCTTTTGCTTTTATCTCTGTTCTTCGACCTCTGCTCTGACTTCTCCCTTTATTTTCTGTAACATGTACTTCTGAATGTAAAGAGGAACCTTTTGCCTTTCTTCTCATCTTTTCATTTAGGACTGCACCCTTGACTGAATTTATAATCAAGAAAGTTTTAGGACTTGTGGTTGAATTTGTAAGTGAGCTCTTAAAAATCTCCCACGAGTCTAACAAAGAATCGAGAAATATCAAAGCCTGCACCTTTTCCTTGAACTTGATGTTTGCACCTGCCAACTAGTTAATGCCCCCTTGATATGTGTTCATGTAATCAAACATTGGAGTACCATCATAATATCTCAAATACATTAGTTGTTTTATCAGGTACATTTTATTGTTCCCTGTCTTGCTAGCATATAATTCTTCTAGCTTTATCCACAATGTGTGTCCATGAGTTTCATTAACAATAAGGTTATAAACATTGTTATGTGCCCATTATCCAATAATACCACGTACCTGCCGATGGAGCAAATTCCATTCATCATCACTTTTACCTTTCGTTAACAAAACGTTATAAACATTGGTCATCTACCCATTGTCTAATAATACCACGTATCTGCCGATAGAGTAAATTCCATTCATCATCACTTTTACCTTTCAACTTTTCAGTGGGAAAGACAGAATCATGACAACCTTTGACAAAGAGTAGATCCTCCATTTTACCTCTCCAAACATAATAACTGGAGCCATTCAAACTCACTATCCTGCATGTATTACCTTCCATGTTTACCATAATATAATAAATGCACCCAAAATTGAGAGTTCTGATTCTAATCTGATGGGAGAAACGCTGGTAGATGCAGCAGAAGTGACCCACCAATTAGTCGATACAATAACAATGTGTTATGCACGACCCTATATATAAATTGATTATACCTGCTTGTGTAAACCTTTAGGAAATAATCTAATGCAGCACCCAATAAAATCAGCATCGCCATTTAAGTGAAAAACCTTTTCGATGTGAGAAGTAAAAGCTACGGGACAGAAATCCAGGCAATATCTCCACTATCAACAAATAATGGGTACAACAACAAATTCTTTTTAGTATCCCATTAGAAGCAATAACAATAAGATCAAGAATACAATAATTCTCGACAACAACATCAATAACAACAAAAAGAGAAATTAACAAGAGAGTTTACGAAATCACCCAAAATCACACTCTGCAAAACAGTTCGAGCAGATCACCCAAAAGATCTCTAAACAACAAACCCACTGTTAGATATCAAATTCAACGTGTCTTCTACAAGCTGTCAAAGTTTCATCCCAATTGAACCATGTTTCGCCATCCGATCACGAGCTTAATCAAAACTGCTCAATGTTAGAATTTCAGGATCTCGAAAGTCATCGCAAGTTTGACCGTGAATCATCAAAAAATCAAAACTCTGATCACGATTTTGACCGTTGGATATGAACAACCACTAATGTAGAGTAAGCTTTCAAAGTTTGAGCTCGATCGGATTACTAATGACCATTCGATTGAGGATTTAATCAAAACTGTTCAAAACTCTCTCACTCGCTAATGTTTTCTCTCTTCAACTCTCTTACTCTTGTTTTGATTAATTATAGATGCAATCTTCTCCTACATTAGCTCACTCCCCCTCTCTCTTTATATAACAAAGGAAAGAAGAAAACAAAATTAAATTCAAAAAAACATTTTAAAAAAAATTATGGTGCTTGCAAATGTCAAATATGGAAGGTTTACCAACAATGCTTGCTTAAGAAGTCTGTTCGTTGGCTTTGAGAATCAGCACTTAAAACTGAAAACTGAGACAGCAGCAAAATCTGTTCTTTGCCTCCCTTTTGTGCCAACTACAACATATTCTGGTATACGAGTGTTCATCTCCGGTGCGATCACAAGTTCTTTCTCATGCATGCTTCCCAAATTGATGCACTATAAGTTTTCACCATTAGTATTGCAAGAAAGCCATTACCTGGAAATTTAGAGTGATTGGGCTTGTAATAACCTCAAAATCGTCTTCCTGTCAAAGATCCTGAATAATAGCTTTCCCAAGAATCCAAAAAATGGAAAGAAAAACCTATTGAACTTACTCAGTGTTTGTGGGGAAGAATTATCTATCATCTATATCTATATATAACTATAATTATGGTTCTCAGGGAGAAGTAACGATATATATACACCAATGGAACTGAATTTACATGTTCTGAAAGGTTTCATAATGCCTGAAAGAATACACATTTACAAAATGGAACTGAATTTACATGTTCTGAAAGGTTTCATAATGCCTGAAAGAATACACATTTACAAGATTGACGTAAGATTATGTTAAGAGTAACAAATCTCCAAATTGGTTTAAATCATCACATAAAGTTGAGTGCATAATCCCAGCTGAAACGAATACCTGCCTTTTACTAGATTCAGACAAAATGGATTCTCGTAGTCTAACCCCAGATTTACAATCAAAGCAACTGGCAAGTAAGTCCACAGGGTCTGATCATTTAATGATATTAGTTTGGAGATCAGCCCATATAACCATATCCTATCTAGTCTTTATATTAAAGCGGCTATCGTTTCATTTTTGAACAAAATGTCACACATGTTTATACATAGAACTGAACATGCATCCATGCACATCATTAAGTATAAGATAATCGAGAAAACTTCATAAATGTGAATTCACAAGCTACTACTTGTTTGGGATATCCGATTTGATTTAAGGTAGCATTTTAAAATAAAAAAGAGGCAATGCAACAATGAGAAATAAAAAAAATGCTAAAACGAAAGAAAGGTGATAATGATTTAGGGATTTATGTTGAATACGTATATGATACTTAGACAACAACAACAATAGTAATAATAATTTAATAAAAATTTTGCTGATTTGTAGAGTCTGAAGAGATTTAATAATACGCAATTTTATTACTAGCCGAACCAGTTGACAACGTAATATTTATATAAAATAACAAAAATTGATGTGTTTAATTTTTAAAAATTAAACAGGAACCTATTGTATTCATTTGAAGTTAAACACAATTTTAAAATTCTTTTTCAAATTTATTAAATATTAAATATTGAATTAAAATTTCTTTTAAAAGTTTGATTGGAAACTTTTTTTTCCCGTTCATTATGAAAAGAAGATTATCTATCGACCATTTAATGAATGAACAGTAGCATTTGTCTCGACACTCCCCAAACCTCGAGTACCGTTTTTCACTCTTATTAAGTTGAAAGTGTAGCCAATATGATCGATGCACCATTATCGAATCCATGAAATTTTGACCTTACATTCATTATCCGACAAAAAAGAAGATAAACTTCAGCTATAAGCTACATGATTAAGCATCTTTAGGATGCGATCATACCTTTTACACTCCAAAGCAAACGTCTTAGCTTCAAACCTCAATCTCAATCTTTCACTCACTTTTGCATCTCTAAGTTACACAAAGAACAAATCCACCAAGTGGTTCCAAACTTGTTGCATCTTCAGTGTCCTGGATGAACCAAATTATTTAAAACTTAAGTAATAGAACTCCTAAAGTGTATCTTGTACAAATGTTTACACTAAATATTATGTTGTGATTACAGATTATTATAATAATTACGAATGGTAGCAATATGGTTATGAAACATACGGATGCAATTTCGTAAATTTATAATAATAAACTCATTTACATCTGAAACATTGAACATATTTCTTTCGAATGGACCAGTTAGTGGGGGAGGTACTCTCATTTTTGCTAACTTGTACGTACGTTTGATCTCACCCTATCTTTTTTATAAATTACAAGTCCAAATTGCATGAGATGTAACTCATTTAAACTACTTATAAAATTTAATTGATTAAATTGGAAATTTATCAATATTAATTAATTTAAATTATTATTTTATTAAATTACTTATTCCTACTAAGCAAATCAAGAATTATTGAATACTTACTAAAAATACGAGGCTACAAATCCCGTAATCAATTACATGTAACCTAACGTGACTTTATAATGCCATGTGGGCATCAAATGCAATGCAGCAGACTCCATTTACGTGGACTTCGAATAGAACCGGGCAATCCCCATTGCCCAAGTATGATGCCACATTTCTATTGGCCACGTATTTACCTCAAACTTGCATATGAAACTTATACCTCTTCGTGCCAAATCTAACGGTCAACTCATCGAATTAGAAACACGTTATCTTCTGCCACATGTCCTCACTGATTTTCTCCCTCCCTTCCTTCTATAATTGGAGAATCTTCTCTGTTTCTCAACAGTCTCTTAGAAAGAACAGAGCAGAAACTGTCCGTTTTTCCCCACTCATTTCAAATGGTTCAAAACTTCGAATTTAAAGACCGCCGGGTTCTCACATTTTGGGCAGTTCATCCTTGTGAGGATATCTCTCTGGTAACCCTTATCCGTTCTTTGATCATCCTCTGTCAGAAGATCTGCAATTTCCAATCAAAGTTCTTTGCCACACAAAGGAGGAATGTCCGGGAAACCGTTAGACAGATTGAAGTTCTACTAATATTCTTCAAGGAGATAAGGGACCGTGAAATGGTTCGTTCTGAATCTGTTGTTCTCTCCTTGTCCGAGCTACACATCACACTTCAAAAAGTGCAATGCTTGTTCGAGGATTGCACGCGTGATGGTGCCAGGCTTTGGATGTTAATGAACTCTCAGCTTGTTACTTATCAGTTTCAAGTACTGATTCGCGCTGTCGCTACAGCCCTTGATGTTCTGCCTTTGAGTTTAATAGAAGTTTGTGGTGAAGTTAAGGAATTGGTTGAATTAGTAGCAAAACATGCAAATAAGGTCAGGTTTGAGCTAGACCCCGAAGACGAATTGTCCTTAAAGCAAGTTAGTTTGATGTTGGATTTCTTTCAGAACGGAACTGAACCTGAAGCAAGCTTTCTTAAGAGATTTCTTGACTATCTTGAGATTAGAAAATGGAGTTCTTGTAACAAGGAAATTCAGTTTCTGGAAGAAGAGATTCGATACCAGTCACATTGTGATCAGAGACATGTTCCATTGTTGAACGGCTTGCTGGGGCTGATGACTTATTGCAGGGTAGTGATGTTTGAAACAATGGACTATAGGGACCACGATCAGAGTGATGTAAGATGTAGCCAGGAGAGCATTACTTGCTTAAATCCAAAAGATTTTCATTGCCCAATTTCATTAGAGCTAATGACTGATCCTGTAACAATATCGACAGGACAAACTTATGATCGATCCTCTATTCAAAAGTGGCTCAAGGCTGGAAATACAATCTGTCCCAAAACAGGAGAGAGGCTGTCGGGCATAGAAATGGTCCCCAACATATCTCTAAGAAAGCTAATCCAGCAGTTTTGCTCTGGTCATGGCATTTCTGTGTCTAAATCAGGGAAAAGTAGCCTAGATATAACAAGAACTATTGTTCCAAGCAGTACTGTAGCAGCGGAGACTATGAAATTCCTGTCTCGGAATCTTGCCAGAAGACTAATTTTTGGCTCGAATGAACAGAAAAAAAAGGCAGCTTACGAGATTCGCTTGCTTGCAAAATCAAACATTTTTAACCGCTCATGTTTGATTGAAGCTGGCACAATCCTGCCTCTTCTAAACCTTCTTTCTTCACTGGATGCTTCTACTCAGGAGAACTCCATTGCAGCTCTACTCAAGCTATCAAAACATACTAATGGCAAGAGGGTGGTTATTGATAATGATGGATTGAGGCCAATTCTCGCGGTCCTGAGCAAGGGATTGAGCTTGGAAGCAAGACAAATAGCCGCTGCAACACTTTTCTACATTGCTTCGGTGAAGGGATATCGAAAATACATAGGAGAAATGCCTGAGGCGGTTCCCGCTCTCGTCGAACTGATCAAGACGGGAACAGCTTGCGGGAAAAAGAACGCTGTGGTTGCAATTTTCGGGCTACTTCTATATCCAGGAAACCATCGTAGAGTGCTTGAATCTGGTATTGTTCCATTTCTAATCGAGTTGCTATCTTCTTCGAATAGGGATGAGCCTAAGACAGATTCGCTAGTGGTTCTAGCTGCTATAGCTGATCATTTTGACGGAGCATTAGAAATCCTGCAAACTTCTCCAATTCCTTTGATTATCAGAAACTTGCAGTCCTTACCTCATAAAGCTGGAAAAGAGTATTGTGCAACAATCTTGTTATCTTTGTGCAAAAATGGTGGCCTGGAAGTGATTGAGGTTTTGGCAAAAGACCCTTTTCTCATGAGTTCGCTATATTCGCTTCTGGCAGAAGGAACGTCTCGTGCTAGCAGCAAAGCGCGAACTCTGATAAAAGTTCTCCATAAATTTCATGAAACACGCTCTTCGAGGCTTAAGAACTCGGAATTTCGACGTGGACCATCATTTTCCTAAATTAGGTTTACATTCTTAAGGTAAGTACTCATAATTCAGATTGATCAATACCCTTCTTTTCTGTTGATTGGATTGGATTTCCTTTTCTTGTTGAGATTAGCTGAATTTTTGGGGGAGCTAATGTCCTCTGCAGAAGTTTGATTGATCGTTAGAAACCATAACTGATTTGCAGACTTCTTTATTTTTCTCATTGTTGATGTGGAGATGTTTGCTAAGATATCAATTATTTTATGCAATTTGTCGCATAAATGGGATAATATGAGAAGAAAATAAATAAAAAAAGAATACAAAATTCATGTGAGTTGATCAATACGTGACTTACCCTAGATAAAGAGCTAGATTTCTTTTATTATTGTGAGAAGATAATACCAAGAGAATAGTACGACAACAACAACCTTTCTTATACAATCCTTTTCAGATATTTATAAAATAGGATTACATGTCAGATGTCAAAATTCTACACTGAATTTCTATTTCTACGTATCTTCAAATTTTATGTCATGCGTCTGACGCCTGATCCATACTTGACACTAGCGCCGGTTTGCTTTTGACTTCTTATTACGATTAATACGAGTTCAACATTATTCTCATGTCTCTGTTTGACACCATTTTATTTATGAGATTTCACTCTCCACCTTAATTCAAGGCATATCTCACAATTCTTTATCTTGAATTGAATTCTCCAATGTCTGACCAAGAATCACCCCTAACATATAAACCCTTAAGAGCTTCAAGTCATATTATCATTCATCAAGTTTAAACTATATTTAAACTTTTCTATAGGTAATGAGTTAGTCGAGATATCTATTGAGTTCTTAACTATAACTATCTTATATATGTATAACACTTTTTTCCTTAATAACATCTCATGTGAAGTTCAATCTAATATCAATATACTATGATCTCTCACGACAGATAAGATTTTTAACCAAACTCAATGCACTTTAACTATCACTATAAATGACAAGAGTTTTTCACACTGATATCCAAATTATAAATAAGGCTACACAACTATATCGCTTCTTTAATCCTTCTCATCAATGACTTGTATTTTGCTTTGTTGAAATTGTTACTTTTCAATTGACCACACCTCTAAACAGGGAAAAGATATGTCAAAGATCTCATTTTTAAGATATCTCCATCATAATCAGAATCATTGTAGTCAATAATACCACCAATTGAATCACCAGAATCATAAACCAACCAAATGTTGATCATAACTTTTAAATATCATATAATCCACTTAATATTTTTCTAGTCAACTTTCCTAGGATTATTTATAAACCTACTTACCACACACTAATATTAATATGTTCTTGTGCATGTCATAACATACATCAAATATTCTCATGCTTCTTTACTATCTACTACCTCTCTATAAATTCGTGATACATCATGATCTATATTCTCAGCTACTACTAAGGCATATGCAATAAGATTAGTTTCATTAATATCAACATCAGCTAAATTTTTGGCAGGTTTTTTGATTTCCTTTTTTGTTCTCCTTGCTACTTTTTTTTGTGATTGTTTCTCTTGCACATTTATAGGTTAGTTTTTAAATATCTTATTTGGAGTTTCAATTTGATCAGAAACAATCTCTCTTCTAGATAAAGGTAAGGTTACGTATTACTAGACCTCCCAAGACTCCATGTTTCAGTGGAACTCTTACTGAGTGTTGTTGTTGTTGTTATTGTGGAGTTTCAATTTCAAATCCACATTTTTGTTAACACCTTAACCATTTTTACCTGCAAGAAGCATCAAGCTCCTCTTTTTAGCCAAGTATAGGAGATTTATCAAAAGTAACATCTCTGTAATAACAAATCTTAAAGTTCTATATCCTACAATCTATACCCTTTAACTCTAGCATCATATCCTAGAAAAATGCAATTTATTGCCTTAGACTCTAGTTTATCATCATTAACATAAGTAGGGCAGCCAAATATGTACAAAATAAAAAATAAGAGGGAGTATTGTACCATACTTCTTAAGGAGTCTTAAAATTGATTACAATTGATGGAGATGTATTCAGCAGATAAACAATAGTGTTAACTGTTTATAAACAAAATTTCCTCAAAAGTTCAGCATTTAATCATATACATCGAACACACTGTGTAAGTGTTTGGTTTATCGATTTTATAACTCTATTTTAATGTTATTTATGACGTACAATGCAGTGCCTCGCTATACCTTCCTTTTTTGTAGAGCTTATCAAATGATTTATCATAGAATTTCAGCTTATTATCTGTTTTGAATGCTTTAACCTATTTTTTGGTATGTTTTTCAATCATAATTTCCCACTTCTTGAAATTTTCAGACACTTCATCTTTCAATTTCATAAAATAAACCCACACTTTTTGTGCATAATTATCAATTAAGGTAATAAAGTAAATACATTCTCCATGAGATTGAACCAGAGTAGGACCTTATAAATTTGAATGAATGTAACAAAAAAGTTAGTTGAAGTGTGTTTATGGAACCAAATTTGACTCTACGTTGCTTATCAAGAACATAAAACTCATATAATTTCATATTACTAGATAAAATTTCATCTAACAACCCTTTTTTAACTCAATATTTCAAGTCACCACTCACTTATGTGACTCAACCTACAATGTCACAACTATATACCATTATCATTCTACCTTGAAGATAGAGAGATAGTCACCGATCTTATAATTATTTTCCTATCAATATATAGATTCTATACTATAGTTTTTCTTTCATCACAGTCATGACACCCTTTAACACTTTGAACTGACCATTAGCACTACCCTTAACTATCAAGGGTACCTATGAAAATTATATTCTTCTAAAACTTAAGAACAGGCATCTCATGTTTTAACAATTCAATTAGGCATTTGGATCTTTACTAAACAACTGCTTTTGATAGAACGTTGCTTATCATCAATTTAATCTAAGAACACTGTTCCATTCTTTAAAAGAGCATAATAAGTCCTTACTGTAAGTCATATGATAAGATGCATCAGTGTCTATGACTTACCAATTTGTAAAATTAGAATTGTTAATAATAAAAACCTTGTTGCCTCTTCCATTCCTTTTATTGAAAGTCTCCTACACTACATCAACACTTACTTTTTCATCCATTCTCTTTTTCTTATTTCCCTTCTTTTACTATGGATAATCCTTTTTAAAATAACATTTTTCTTTACAATTAAAACATAAAAAATTTAGTCTTTGATTTCAATTTTGACTACCTCTATTCCTAATATCCTTTTTCTAGTTCCTAACTTTTTTAATAACCAGACCTAAATATCAACCATGATTATATATGCTATAGATCTTTTTCTTAAGTTCTTTGGACTGCATAGTATCATTCACATCACTAATAAAAATAATCTCTTTACCATATAATATAGTATAAAAAAAGTTATTATATGAGTTGGGCAAGGATCATAAAAGGATTATTATTTGATCCTCATCTTTAATTTTAACCCTAACATCTTGTAAATCTAAGATGATTTGATTTAAATTATTTATATAGTATTTCATTTGCGTACTTTCTATCATCCTTAAGGTATATAAATATTATTTTAATAACAATTTATTAAGGAATACTTACTTTCAAGTCATTTCTATAACGAAGTATAAGGTGTTCCATCATCCACCTGTTACGGTCTAAACAACGCAATATAAATTAAATTCTATCTAGACCAACTAGAGGCAAGTGTACCTCGTCGACAAGTAATATAAAACAGTAAGAACCGGATATCGTACCCAAGGGATTCCAACACGTAAGACAATTAAATTAAATGATGTAAAATTACTCAGACGATCAAGAATTGATTGATTTGAAAATGAAATAAAATAAGCGAATTAAGGAAATATGCTTGATACAAAATATGAACTAAATGCAACTAAACTTAATCAAATGACAAAAATTGGCTAAGGTGTCAGATTTCAATTGGATTGGAACTAAAAATTGTAATGGTGGATTGATCTAGGAATTACTTCACTTAAACAATTCAAACCCAATGTTCACAGGAATTCCCTTCTCTTCTAAATCCGAGTTACCTACTTGATTCATAGATAATTCGAAATAAAAGGCATTCAATACGAGAAGCCTAAAATTAAGTTCGTTAATCCTAGGTATCCTTACACAAGATCCTAAGGTTGGCCTACACTTTAGTCTCAAGTATAATGCTTGATTAATTTTTCGACAAATTAAATCTCATTGGTTATGGCATTCAATCATCTAAGGCCTTAATCTAAGTGATCAAGCTAAATTAGGACTAAAAAAAATGCATTCAATCAAGCAAAAATTAATACCACAAAAATTGTCCTAATCCAATATCAATCTTAACCTTAACCGAAAAAACTTACTTACATATATTTATAAATGTAACACAAATCATAGTCATATTATATAATTGCATTGATTAAATCCACAAAAATTAAGCAACTACAAGGACATCAAGCTAAAAAAAAGACATAACATTCAGTTAATTAGCCAAAAGCAAATAAAAAAATCCAAAGCCAATGAAAATTGAACACAAAGAGAACAAAATGAAAGAATAAACTAAACCTAAGAATGTCTGAATGGGTGGCCTTGAAGAGTTCCATCGTCCACCACTTCTTTTTACTTAAAACCTTGAATGTCCACCAAAGAGAGATGCTATTCTTAAGGTCGACACTTGCACACATAAAAAAAACTCCACTTGGTTGTTCTCCAATAGTTTTCCTGGTGCAGGTCTCTACTCACACTGTCTTTCTATTTTAATGCTCTCCCACTACTAACGCAACTCCACTCTTATTTTTTTCTCTTCAAAGTTACTCACGCTACTTTTTCTTTCCTCCAGTCTCTACTCCACTCTGGTGTAGCTCTCTCTTATTTTTTTTTCTCCAACGTTACTCACACAATCCTCTTCACGCACAGCTGCTGGTTTTACTCTCTCCTCTTCACGCCCTCTAGCTACTCTCTTCTCTTCTCTGCTAGCTATATTCTTTTGTCACTTCTGCCTTCAATGTCCATCAGCTCTTGCATAAAACTCTTCTCTGTTCTAATAATTTTTTATATGTAGCCCTACTTTCACGCCTTTTTCCCAACCTTTACGTCTTCTTTCCAGCTACTATTCTCTATTCTCCTTTTTAATGCAACCGATACGATTTTTTCTGTCTTTTTCCAGCCGCCCTTCTATTCTTTTATTAACGTAGCTCTTAACCTTTTCTCTCTTTCAACGTCGCCAGCCCTCTTCTTTTCTACGTTATTTATTAATGTGATGACAAAAATTAGGATTTTGGTCCCCTCTCTATTTTTTTCAACCCGCCAGCTCTCTTCTTTTGACTGAAACGTTGTTTGATCTTGGGCTGCTACATTGTCGTTTTTGTGTCCAACTTTCTAACTTTGTGCTTTTAAATATTTAAAATACAATATGTGCCTAAAATCAAAACAAATAACTTTTAATTAGTGCAATTTAAACATTAAATGGTTAAAAGTTTAGCAAATTATGTATCAAAAATCAATATAAAATGCTCATTAACAACACCCCCACACTTAAATTGTTGCTTGTCCTCAAGTAACTTACTTAGATTACAACCAACATATTCTGTCATTTCATTTTCAACAAAAATCAAGTGTTTGCAATCCATTAAACTTTGGCAACTCAAGTATCAAGCTACTACATATGTCATAATCTTTTTCGTCAATGCACATAAACAAAATCAAAATTAGATATTATTTATCAAAAACAAGCATAAAATTAAAATGGACTTGCCTCACTGTATTCACTCATATCACTCAAATGTATAAGGGTTGTGTTTCACTCAAAGCTTCCTCTAAAAAATTACACTATCATAGGCTTGCAAATTCACCCATTTTCCACTACATAGAGTACATGCCATCATGGATCAAATGGGCTTTTATTAAAGGTTGTAATGGGGCTTAGGTTAAGGTAAGGTAAAAAGGGCGAAGTCTACTAACAAGCATTCACAAAGCACTAAATAACGTGGGATGATCAAAAAGAAATTATGAGATGTGCAAACAAAAACATGGGACTACAACTACTCATCACTATTCAGTGCTACTGTTTGATCTTCTTTTTTTCTTTTTTTTCTTTTTTTGGTTTTGTTTTGTTTTGTTTTGTTTTGTTTTTTTATAACACTAAATATAAAAGAAGATAGTAGTGGCGCAAATCAAGAACAACTGTACTGAGTAGATGTACCTCTAAAATATCTCAGAATAGCATATAAAATAAAAGTCCCTAAATCAAGGATATCAAATACTTAGTACTTTATTCAACTTGTGAAAGAGTCAGGCTAAAAAGTTTTCAGGTTTCAATTTAGTGTGATTAATACAAAAATAAACAAGGTTAAAGGCTCAAAAGGGGGTAGTAAGGGGAAAATGACTTGGTGGGTCATTTAAGCTAAAGGTTAAAAACAAAGAAGGTCTTTATCATATCCATGAGGCATGCAACTAGCAATATCAAATAGGTTCAAAGCAAGTTCTGAAGGTAATCTACATAGAGAAGCATCACATACAACAAAGAAAATAAATCACTATGAGATGCAGTCATATAGCTTAAGACCTCAATTTTGCTTAAATAAAAGTCCATCAAAACTCCATACATTGCTTTATCACTCAAACATCAGTTATTGATTAAGTTTATGCAATTAACTGCTTGCACATGGTTCAAAGTAGTTGGAAGGAGAATTGAGTTGTATGCTTGAATTTGGATTAGGCAACTCGAGAGGATAGTGAACCATGTAAATTAGTAAGTTCTGAAGGTAATCTACATAGAGAAGCATCATATACAACAAAGAAAATAAATCACTATGAGATGCAGTCATAAAGCTTAAGACGTCAAATTTGCTTAAATAAAAGTCCATCAAAACTCCATACATTACTTCATCACTCAAACATCAGTTATTGATTAAGTTTATGCAATTAACTACTTCAATAAATTCACATGGTTAACTATCCTCTCGAGTTGCCTAATCCAAATTCAAGCATACAACTCAATTCTCCTTCCAACTACTTTGACAGAATTGTATGGTTAAATAGGACCCAAGTTAGATAACAAAAGAGTCGCAACCTTTCAAGCGTGTATCTCTCAACATCAACATCAATATCATAAGCATTAGCATGCACATAATCTCAATTCCCCCCACACTTAATATGAACATTCTCCCTAATGTTCAAGTAGTTAACATTCAAACACAAAGAGGGAAAAGAGGAAGAAGAAATTTTCCTAAAAAAGGATCTACCAAGAACTCGGTGCCACCAATCACGTAAACCTTAAATAAAACTTAAAACAGCTCAAAGAAATGCATTAAACTAGAAAGAAATAAAAAGGAAATAACGAGAAAAGAAGAAGAAAAAAAACTTCAATCCTACTGAAAGGCATGCTCTATGATCAACGAGGAGAAAGCAAAGTGTCATAAAGAGACACTCGCTCCTTAGAATCATCCATACACTTGGGTGTATACAATTTAGCTCATTGTCCGTTTACCTTAAAGGAGTTTTCATTTTCTCATTTTACCTCAAGGACCCCAAAAGGAAAGACTCAGATCAGCTTGAATGGACCATAACACCTTAACTTAAGCTTCCCTAGAAATAACCGAAGAAGGGAATTGTAGATCAATACCTAGTCGCCTACTTTAAAGTCTCAGTGGAGGATCTTATTATCATGTCACTTCTTCACGTGCTCTTTATACAACTTCGAATTGTTATAAGCATATAGACGAAACTCTTCAAGCTTGTAAAGCTACATAAGTCTCTTAGCACCTACAGAAGACAAATCAAAGTCAAGAAATTTGGTACTCCAATATGCACAATGCTCTAACTCAACTAGAAGATGACAAAACATGCCATCCTAAATAGTGACATGCCTATAGGTGTCTTAAATATGGTCCTATATACCCAAAGTACATCATTTAGCTTTAAAGACCAGTCTCGTCTAGAAGCATTAACAGTTTTCTCTAATATTTTCTTTAATTCCCTGTTTGAGACTTCAACTTACTCACTAGTTTAGGGATGGTATGGAGTAACAACCTTATGGATCACCCCATACTTAGCTAATAATGAATCAAAATGTTTGTTGTAAAAATACAAGCCCCCATCACTAATGATAGTCCTAGGTGTGCCAAAACGTGTAATGATATTCTTTTTTGAAAACTAAACAACACCTCTAGCCTCATTTGTAGGAAATGCCTCTACTTCCACCCACTTACTAACATAATCAACAACAACCAATATATATTGATTGGAGAAAGATTTAGGAAATGATCCCATGAAGACTATACCGTAAACATCAAAAACTCCACAAATAAGAATTAATGTTAGTTAATGGCATGTCATGTCTTCTACTAATGTTTCTGACCCTTTTGCACCTATCATAAGATTTGGAAAATGCAAATGCATCTCTAAATAAGGTAGGCCAATAGAGACCACACTCTAAAACCTTATGAGCTGTCCTAGATGCACCATAATGTCCACCAGCCTCTCTAGAATGACAATGATATAACACAGAGGACATTTCCTCTTCAGGAATATAGCGCCTAACAATATCACCTACACAAATCTTGTAAAGTAAAGGATCATCCCAAAGATAGTGTCTTACCTCTGACAAAAAATTTTTCTTTTGAGCATAAGAAAAATCAGGGGATAAATATTACCAGAAAGGGGGTTTACATAGTATGCAAACCAAGGAGTGACTGTCATAACCATCAAATGCTCATCAGGAAAAGCCTCCTAAATGTCCTTCATTGTTGCACTCTCCATGGCAACTTCATCTAACCTTGACAGGTGATCAGCTACAAAATTCTCGACTCCCTTCTTATCCCTCAGATCAATGTCAAACTCCTACAAAAGTAACACCTAATGAATTAATCTTAGATTAGCATTGGGTTTTGTCATCAAGTATTTCAAGGTTGCATGGTTAGTATACATAATCACTTTAGACAATACCAAATATGAGCGAAACTTGTCAAAAGAGAACACAACTGCCAACATCTCTTTCTTCGTGGTGGTGTAACAGCGTTGTGCACTGCTCAGTGTCCTACTTGCATAAAAAATGGGATGAAAGGTCTTACCTCGTCTTTGGCCTAAAACAGCACCCATTGCATAATCACTTGCATCACACATTACTTCAAAAGGAAGAGACCAGTCAGGAGATATAAGAATAGGCACAGTTATAAGCATTTCCTTTAGCAATTGAAAAGATGTCGCATTTATCATCAAAAGTAAATATAGCATCTTTTTTAAGCAACTCAGTCAAAGGTCTAGCAATCTTAGAAAAATCCTTAATGAACCTACAGTAAAAACCAACATGGCCTAAGAAACTTTTAATGGATCTAACATTTTTTGGTGGTGGAAGTTTCTTAATGACATTAATTTTTGCTAGGTCTACCTCTATACCCTTGCTAGAAATCTTGTGATCTAAAATAATGCACTCCTGGACCATGAAATGACATTTTTCCCAATTAAGCACTAAATAGGTCTCTTCACACCTAATAAAGACTTTCTCTAAGTTTTCTAAGCATGCATCAATTGAAGTACCAAAAACAAAGAAGTCATCCATGAAAATTTCAATGTAAGATTCAAGTATGTCAAAAAAATAGCCATCATGCATCTTTGAAATGTAACTGGAGCATTACATAAACGATATGGCATGCGTCCATATGCAAAGGTACCATAAGGACATGTAAAAGTTATTTTCTCCTGATCTTTCGGGGCTTCCGAAATATGCAAATATCCACTATATCCATTTAAGGCACAATAAAAGTCATGTCCAACTAATTTCTCAATCATCTGATCAATGAAAGGTAAAGGAAAATGATCTTTCTTAGTGGCATCATTCAACTTCTTATAATCTATGCACATTCTCTACCTAGTTACCTTCCTAGTGGTTATTAATTCATTTTTCTCATTTTCAATCACAGTGGGGCCTCCTTCTTTGGCACCACCTGCACAGGACTAACCTAACCAAAATTAGAAATTGGGTAGATAATACTTGGATCTAAAAGCTTTACTACCTCATCTTTCACTACCTCCTTCATGTGTGGGTCTCCTCAGGGGATGCACTATTGCCTTGTTTCCATCCTCCATGAAAATGTGGTGTGTGCAAAAGGAAGGGTTTATAACCTTAATATCAATAATGGACCACCCAATGGCCTTCTTGTGGTCTCGCAATACCCTCAATAGCTGCTCCTCTATGACACCTGATAAACACGAAGAAATGATAACTTGTAAGTGCTCAGGTGGGTTAAGATAAACATACTTCAAATGATTCAGATGAGGTTTAAGGTCAAGAGATAGAGGCTCTTCGATTGAAGGTTTTGGACATAGCTTGGCTGGACATTGGAGAGCCCTGTATGCACTACAATGTGTCCAACAGGCCTGCTTCAACTTAACTCCACTATTCTCCAACTCTTCTTGCAATTCTTCCCTTAACTCTTCAATCATTCCTTGCACTCCCCCTTCCAACAAAATTGCACAACCAATATAAGAATTATCAGCATCAGAAGAATAAATATCAATAAAATGGCAAGAGTCAAGAGTAGAAGGATGCTTTGTAGCATTGAATACATCAAACACTAGTTCTTTATTTTGAAGTCTCAAGGTGAGCTTCCCTCGCTGTACATCGATGATGATTCGTGTAGAGGATGTCTCTATCTTCCTCCATATCAAGGTCTAAGAAATCTATCGAAAAGATGAACTTCTCGACCTTGACCAATACATCCTCAATGACTCCCCTCGGATAAGTAATGGACTTATCTACCAGCTAAAGAGAAATAGTGGTGGGTTTAGGTTTCATAAATCCTAACTTCCTGAAAACATAAGGAGGCATTAAGTTAATGCTCACACCCAAATCCATTAAAGCCCTGTCTATATACAAATCACAAATAACATAAGGAATAGTAAAACTCCCTCCATCCTTAAGCTTCGGTGGCAACTTTTTTGACAATATGGCCAAACACTCCTCATTCAGCTTCACCGTGGCATACTCCTCAAGCCTCCTCTTATTAGACAAGATTTCTTTCAAAACTTAACATAAGAAGGCATCTGTGCTATGGCCTTAATAAAAGGAATGTTTATATGAAACTTTTTAAACATCTGAAGAAAACAACCAAACTGCTTATCTAATTTTGTACCTTTTAACCTTTAAGGATAAAGAATCTGAGGTCTCACAGGACAATTTTATAATTGTTCATATAGATATAATAAACCTTCTATGGTTCATTAGTACCGTGAAGCAATTTCAGTTAGGTTAGTTATGCTATAAAAAAAGAGAACTCTTGGATTTTTTATCTCCTGCTTAGAAAATGTTCATTCCTTAGCCTCCTTACTACCCTTATGTCTCTCTTCTTCTTCACTCCTTTCCACTTATTTATCCTTTTGCTTCTCCTTAACTTCCTCAAGCTGTCTACCACTCCTCAATAAGATTGCCTTTGCATATTCTTTTAGGTTGGCCTCAGTAGCACTAGGCAATGAACCCAAAAGTCTTTCCTTCAATAAACTTGCAATCTAGCTCATCTGATTCTCCAAGTTTTTGATAAAAGATTCTTGATTCTGCATCCTAACCTCAATGGTTTAGATGTACTTTAAAAGTAGCTCTTCGAGATTGGATTTCTCAGGTGGCACGGGATTAGGATACTTGAAACTTGGAGGTGGCTGTCTCTAAACATTGGATGACTGTGGTTGTGCCATCTAATCATTCCACCAAGAGAAGCTTGGATGATTCCTCCACCCTGGGTTGTAGGTGTTAGAATATGGATCCCCTCCTTATCTATTATAATTGCCCACATAATGGCCTTTTCTATCTCTTCAGCAAAAGGATTCCTAACTTGACACTCAAAAGATGCATGGGAATCTCCACCACAATGCTCCCATATGGCATAACTCTTTAATAAAGAACTAGCTCCTCCTCTCACACTGTGCATCAGATTATCCAGCTTCTTTGTTAAAACATCCATCTGAGCTGATAAAGCCACTGTATTGTTTACTATACGGACTCCTATCAGTCATCTAGGATGCCTATCTGTATGATATTGAAAGCTACTAGTGGCCATCTCATCAATAAACTTATAGGCCTGATCTGGCATCTTTCTCATTAAACTACCTCCTACTGCAACATCTATGGTACTCCTGGTTGATGCGGTCATTCCTGTATAAAAAGCATTAACCTTCTGCCATATGGAGAACCCATGACTAAGACATTGTGTCAATATATCTCGAAATTGATCCCACGCTTCATATAGACTTTCATTTTCATATTAGGTGAAAGAAGTGATCTCATTCTTCATCTTTGCAACCTTGGCAGGAGGAAAAAATTTAGCCAGAAATAATCCTATCATCTCATCCCACGTAGTAATCGATCGTAACTGCAAACTGGCCAACTATGCTCTGGCCTTATCCCTTAAAGAAAATGGGAATAATCTTAATCTCACCGTATTATCCGACAGTCCATTCTGCTTGAACAGATCACATATATCCAGAATGGTCTCCAAATGGGTGTTCGGATCCTCCAAAGTTAATCCTCCAAATTAAGATGCTCTCACCGTGGATGTGATGCTGTGAGGAATCTCAAAACTTACAGCTGTGATCGTTGGCCTTATAATCAGAGGCATGGGTCTATTATTGTGTCCCATAGTCAAATCCATCATAGTCAACTCACTTCTCTCTTCAGGACGTGCTATCAGCCCCTCATCATATTGTTCCGTCTCTACAAACTACTCTTCTCTAATCCCTTCTTCTCTGCTACTTTTTTGAGCCAATCTAGTTTCCTTACGCAACCTATGAGCTATTTTTTAAATCTCAGTATCAAGTAGCAAATTCTCGGGCTTTCAACCACGAGTGAGCATAAACAAATGAAATAATAATAATAATAATAATAATAATAATAATAATAATAATAATAATAATAATAAGAACAACAACAACAACAACAA
>JANIIA010000008.1:42728167-42743193 GCA_027478495.1 Erythroxylum alaternifolium
CAATCTTCCGCTAATAATATTGTAATGAACTTACGTCGCCCACTTTGTAGCTTTTTCTGTGCTTGCTTGATATAGAACAATTGTGTCGGTAAATTTTTTAACACAAACAAAAATAAAAAATTAAATGCGAAATAAATAAATTAACACTCAAAGATTTGATAACGCATCAACATATCTTAGTTACGTCTGCGGAGCTCTCACTCAACTTGATTACTTTCACCAAATAACAACAATAATTTTACTTAAGACATTACAGAGTCGACTCACTCAATTCTTGATACTATCCCTCGCCCTCACAATCCATGAAAGTAAATTACTCTCAATAGAATATTTTCACGTTTGATAGTAAAAATAAGAATTAAATAACTTAAGTGATTTAAACAATAAAGACATAAACATCCACAACGTATGAGAAAAAAATAACCCCCCTAACAATGCAACTTCATCAATTGAAAGTGTGGGAAGTGGTAGAACAATATTTGTTATGAATCTCTGAAAATAATCAGCAAGCAATCCATGCCAATGTGACTAATACCGTACCGGCCATATTATCGGATTGGATTCTGGTACGTTACTATACCAGTACCAGTTAATATTGGGCATCGTTTCAAGTAATTTTTTAAATTTATGAAATAATTCCTATTTTTAAAAAAAATGCTAAATAGTCAATTATCATATTGTACGGTTATACTGTATATTTTATAAGTCTATGTCAACCATGTCTCAAAAAAATCATAATAATAAATAATAACCACAATTAATATGAAATAACAATAATTTTCAGACATTTCACATATAGATAATAATCATAATTAATATAAAAAAAGACATTCATCATCATACAAATATATAATTAAGAGCAATACCAAGTATTAAAAAGATTACAATGTCATCATATAATAAATAATAATTACATCAAAAAATTTAATAGAAAGAACAAATAATATCTTTGACTCTCAAACTATTACAAGTTACGACAAGAATTTGTGATGAGGAAACAACGAAGTAGATATAAAACCTGAAACAAAGTCATTTATAATTACATTACATATGTAGAATTTAACATATACATCAAATATAAATAAAATTAAAAGAAGAGGAAAATCAAAAACCTGGAACTTCAACGAGAGGATACCCGCTATAACTGCGCTGACCCCAATTATTATTTGGTATAAAATTCTCATCATTGAAAGTAGTTTCATCATCATCATCACTCAAATTCAATACACTAAATAATATATCAATGCTTTCCCATTCAAGATTATCTTCTAAGTTATCCACATTTACAAAATTCGGTTCCTCAAAAGCCCAATTTGCCAGAAGATCGATATTATTAATGAAAATTGGATATGTTACACTATTTGTACTATTAAGAGTACTAGTAAACAATACAATTTAATTATTTGAAAAATATAAGAAATTACATCGAAATTAATAATGATAATAACATACTTTTCCTGAAGCTTTAAATTGTAATGAACGAATACTAAGTCATTCAATCTTTTGTGCTCCAATCTATTTCCTTTATTGGAATGGATTAATTCAAATGTACTCTAGTTATATTCACAACCAGTTGCACTTAAACATTGACTTAAAATCCAAATTGCAAATCTTTGCAATTCTGGAACAACACTTCCAAATTAATCCCACTAAGAAACTGTAAGTCGTAAGATAGCAAAAGTAGCATTACAAACAAAATACAATGATAATTAATTTTCAACAAATAAGAAAAAGAAAACTACAAATACTGGGAGAAAGTTTTTCTCTTTGTTGAATAACAATTGGCAATCAAAATTTCCCAAAATACAGATTATAATGCTCCATTTGTGGGCGTAAGAGATCTTGCATCATTTCGTGGCCAACAATTATTGTAATAGTGAATAGCATTCCTCTACTAACTTCAACTTTCTTTGTAAAATCCGATATGGAATATATACTGGGATTCAAAAATGTCCCATATACAAACAACGGAGAAGAAAGTTGTCTTTTTTATCTTTAATTGATGATTGCAAGATACGGTATATACAAAGAAGACTTATGTTTCATATTGACCTGGATTACTTCCATTGCCCTTTCTATGTCATAAGAAAACCCATTGTTGACTTTTCTTCATTATGAGCCAAGCGAGGTAGCCTTACCAAAGGCTCACAAACTCAAATAACAAATTGATATTGAGACCAAAATTCTCCATCTTTCAGTATAATGCTGAAAATCTCCAATATTACATTAGACCTAGCATGCTGAGTTGCAACCCACTTATCACTTGTAAACATTTGTCTTAACTCTTTCTTCATTGAAACAAAAGACTGAAGTGATAAGAAATTCGTTGCAAATCTTGTCACACCAGGACGACATAAATTCCTACCATTGATAAACTCTTTTCTCATTAAATTCAACACCTATACACGATTATAGATAAACTTGGTCAATTTTTTAGCCTTCTGCATAGTCTCATCAATAATAGGAAAATACCTAAGATCCAATATATTCTCCAACATTAAGTCAATGCAATGTGCAACGTAAGGAGTCCAAAAAAAATTATACTTATTATGTAAACTTCTTCCTGTCGCTTTATAAGTGAAATCATTGTTAGTAATGAATGTGACAATGTTTTCTAGATCCACTTTATTCACAACTTCATCAAATATCTCAAATAAAGTATTAATATTTCTACTAAGGCCAGATGTATCAATAGACTTAAAAAACATTGAGCCATTTGCAAAATAAATCAAAAAATTAATAATAGATTTTTGTCTCCTATTTGTCCAACCATCACAAATGATTGAACACCCAAAAGTAGCCAATTTACTCTTCTTTCTGCTAAATAACTTTTAATTTCATAAATTGAGCAACTCAAAAGTTTATCTCTTAAGTCATCAATCGAAGGAGCTTTGTATCTCAGACCGTAAAAGGCTATTACATCTACGATAGGTTGATAATAATAAGACTGAGAAGCATTGAATGATTAACTTGTATCATACCACTATCTTGCTACTACCATATTGGCATTGTGAGCTGCATCTCTTAATTGCGTTACATTACGAATTGAAGGTTGGGTTTAGGAGTTATTCATGGTGCAAAAAAACTAGTCACCTAGCTTTTTCTTTTCGGTTAAGGTTAAGATTAGTATTGGATTAGGATAATTTTTATGGTATTGATTTTTGCTTGATTGAATACATATTTAATCCTAATATAACTTGATCACCTAGATTAAGACCTTAGATGATTAAATGCCATAACCAATGGGATTTAATTTGTTGGAAAATTAATCAAGCAACATACTTAAGACTAAAGTGTAGACCAACCTTAGGATCTTGTGTGAGGATACCTAAGATTAATGAACTTAATTTTAGGCTTATTGTATTTAACGCCTTTTATTTCGAATTATCTATGAACCAAGTAGGTGACTCGGAAATAGAAGAGAAGGGAACACTCATGAACATTGGGTTCGACTTACTTAAGTGAAGTATTTCCTAAATCAATCCACCATTACAACTTTATTTTTAATTTCCAATCCAATTGAAATCTAATACCTTAACCGATTTTTTTCATTTGATTAAATCTAGTCGTTTTAATTCACACCTTACATTTTTCATATTTCCTTGATTTGCTTACTTTAATTTAATTTAATTTATTTTATTTTCAAATCAATCAATTCTTGATCGTTCGAGTAATTTTTCATCATTTAATTTCATTGTCTTACGTGTTGGAATTTCCCTTGTATATGATATCTGGTTCTTACCGATTTATATTACTTGTCGACGGGGTGCGATTGCCTTTAATTGGTCTAGATAAAATATAATTTATATTATTTTGTTTAGACCGCAACATGGTGTCGGCTCAGTAAAACCTTGTATTAAGCTAGGTGAGGGTCCCGCAGAAGTAGACAAGGTGTGTCAAACTGCATTACCAAATTTTCATGTTGATTTATATTTGTGTGTTTACTTTTTTTGGTTTTTGATTAGTACTAAAAACGACTGCAGTCAAATCAGAGATTTTA
Source organism: Erythroxylum alaternifolium (assembly GCA_027478495.1). Lineage (NCBI taxonomy): Eukaryota > Viridiplantae > Streptophyta > Magnoliopsida > Malpighiales > Erythroxylaceae > Erythroxylum > Erythroxylum alaternifolium. Next base: position 42,732,168 of record JANIIA010000008.1, read on the forward strand.
CGAAACTACTACACCTCTTCGGAAACCTTTCAACATCAAATATTTAGACTGAATAGAGCAATGGAATGACAAAAAATATCAAATTTGATGTGGTTTCACAACACCTATCTTCTTAGAATTAAGGGAGAATTCCATCATTTTGGTATTACACATAAGTTATGTGACTTTTCAAAAACTAAATACACTATTTCTGATGATGTGCATTAGTTTTAATTATATAGCACCTTCATCACATTCAGTAACTTCTTAATCAGAGCATAAATAGTTATGTCTTTGAACTTCAAATCCTTTGGAATCAATTAGCAAATTATAATCGTTAATGACTTAATTTTACCTCTGTTATTGTTTACATGGTACTTTGTAATTGCCAACGTGCTTTACATCTTCTTATGAACTTAATTTCTGAATATGACTTTATTAGTGCCTCTTTACTCCATCGTATTTTGCTGCCTAAACTAGACGTTGTGATTTAGAAATCTCTATTTGAAAAACCTCATCTCAACATTTTAAGAGTTGAGCATTCATTGCCACCAACATACTTTATATTGGCTACTCTGTTAGGTACTACTTTTCTTTAACTTGTTTCTCAGACTAATGCTAATTTAACTATTCATCCATGTTCTCCCACTATGGCATGTAACTATTATAAGAAACTTGGGCATATGAAGGCTGATTATCGCAAACTAGTTTTGGTACTTTGAGTAATCCTAACATAAGTTCTTATAGACATGTCCCTTTGATCTAATTCTCTTACATGAAGGGCCTACATATAGAAATTTCACAAGATACATAAGTTTGGGCCTTATTAAAGCAAATTTAAGTAAATTTCAAATACAAATAGGGTGTAAATATATGAAAGTTACATTCATATCAACTCCCTAACACTTGAACTTTTACTTATGAAATAGGGTGCGATGTTGTTCCTTACTCGAGTGCCTATCAAACATTCTCAGACAACAAGGTAAAATTAAATTTCATAATCTAGATAGGAAAAAATTACAATTTATGAACATGCATGAGAATAAACATGTAAAGTGCAACTACAATAAATGAATTTTTATTTACAGTGAAAGATAGCTTAATGCATGACCAAATTTGAAAATTAACCTAAGTTGATTTTTTTGTGTGTAATGCATGAAATTAACCTAAATGAATTGATTATGAAGCTAAATGTAAGAAAAAATGAATGAAATGCATGTAAAGGAGTAGAACAAACATACTTATCTTAGAAAAGATGGATTCTCCTCATCTTCCTTTTGGTGTGAGTCTTCCAGAACTGGTAGTATTGGTTCATGTATTGCAATTAGTGTGGTTTGAAATTGTAGATGAGCAAAGTAGCTGCCAAAATTTTCTTTGATCTATCCCACATCCATTTTAGTTTTCTTTTACCTTGTTGCAATATACCTCCCTTCACTTTTTAGTTAGTTTACCCTCAACTCAAGTTCATTCTTGATTGTTCAGATCATTTCCTTCTTCCATTGAAGCTTGTCCCTGTTGAGGTTGAGATGATGAACCTCCAACATCTAGTAAAGCTTGAGACTGATAAGATTGAGGGGCTTAAGAGGAATTCCATGGGGGAGTTGAATCTTTAGGTGTCACATCTAATTCCTACTCGCCATCCAATTTGATCAACATATGCATGCTTTTCTAATTCTTTTTTATTCAAAGATTCCATATTGTGATCCTTTGTTAATGGCACACTTCTAATATCTAAAATAACCTCCTTACTAGTCTTGTAATGAATGATGAACTAGGAATCTTACCTATTACTCTACTAGCTATCATCTTAAAATGAACCGCCAAAGCAATACCCATATTACATTCAAGCCTATTATGTATGCAATATAAGTAAATTAAATCATTCAAGTTCACAATACTTTCACCTTCACCTATTTGTGTTAAAGATTTTGTCAATCATCGGTGTACCATAGTGTTTGAGTGTTTTTCTAGAAAGAAGTGCATCTTGAATTAGCTGGGTTATATAAGGTTTACTCTTCCCTATTAGTTGATGCCGAAGATTTTGTCTATCAAAATGTAATCCTCAAGTCTTCAATCAACTAATGAAGGTAGGCATTTACTTATAGGTGGTGGAGACCGATATACATAATCCAATACCCTCTAATGCTACCAAAACTTATTATATGACATCTCATACACTAGGCTATTCTAAATGTGATCAACTTTGTGTGACCATGTTTAACCACTTTACTGTCAAACTCAAATGTAAACAAAAACTCATAGGTTAATTCATTAAATCCTACCTTTCTAACCTTATGAGCTAACGTGAAACTACCTTCCTTAAGCAAGTTTTCAATATAATTTTTAAATCATAACTCCTGTAACACCATAAAATCAAGTATTTTGTCAATTAAAGGACCTCTTTCAAAGAATTGCATACCTTTCTTTATGCTTGGGGTCCTTAAGTTTTAAATATGGATGATTGTCAAATGGATTCCTTTCTTGGTTTGTTTACGGGTTCCTTGCCTTTGAAGGATGATGAAGCCTTTTTGGTCATTTTGTTGTTCTTTAGTTAGTTCACCACCTAAAATAGAAAACAAAATAAATAAATACACCAAAATTTAAATGTTACAAAAATATGGCATTTTGAATGTGTTTTGCTATTTTGTAAGTGATTATTTGTTAGTGGTGTAAATAGGTTTTTAGGGAACAAAATATATGAGTTTTGTGTTGAGTGAAGTCAGAGTCTTTAGGATTATAAAAATTTTGAGTTTTGAAGGAATTGGTGTAGTTAAAAGATGGGGTTTAAGAGGAAGATAAAGATGGAGAAAAGAAGAAAAGTGTGTATGATTTTGTTGAGTCAGACTCCTTTATAGGTCACGAATGCAGCAGGTCAAAACCTTGACCACCATAGCCTGTGACTAAAGTATTATGTCAAATTTTATAGGCCAGTATTCCCTTGTAAAAACACACATCAAATATATATTAAATATTGCATAAAAAACTCAATAAGTATGGAAATTGATAATATGAGTAAAAATTGAAATAAAACCAATGAAAAACACTTAGGCCCTGTTTGGTTGGCAGGAAAGTAAAGTGAATTTGGAATATGATTCCTCAGAAAATAAATCTATGGAAAATAAAGATATTCACATGTTTGGATACTTATAAGAATTCTAATAGGAAAGTTGGGTGGATTCTTATTATAGTGTTTGGTATGTCACAGTATTTTATGGAATGTAATTTAATTTTGACTTATGTTTTCAATTATATCCCTACAAATTGAATAAAATTGAAATCGTTAAATAATGTAAATTTATAATACAAATTATATTATTAAATGTTAACTTTTTTTCATTGTTATATCATAAATATAGTAAAAATCTAAAAAAACCTCAACTGAGTACAATGATAAATCTTAAAATTCAAATCAAATATCAAAATTTTTCTAACATTGAAAATACAAATATAAATATTGCATTATTATTAAATTTATTATTCTTAATATTATTAATTATTATAATTAATTTTCTACTTATGATTAATTTTATTATTACTAAATTTATTATTGCTATCAATTACATTTATTTTTATTATTAATTTAGTTATTATTATTATTATTATTATTATTATTATTATTAGTTTTTATTATTATTATTATTAGTTTTATTATTTTTATTAGTCTTATTAATTTTATTATTCGTATTATTAATAATGATAATAATTGTTAATTTTCTACTAATTATTAATTTTATCAATTATATTTATATTTATATTTATATTTATTATTAATTTTATTGTTATTATTATTATTATTGATTTTATTATTCTTATTAATTTTATTATTATTGTTATTAATTTTATTAATTGTATTATTATTATTATTATTATTATTATTATTATTATTATTAAATTCCTTATTATTATAAAAGAGTTGTCGTAGAGTTGAGAGAGAAGGAAGGGTTGAATTGGCTAGTCTATTTTTTAGATTAAATTTCTAAGGAAAGTAATCTAAATACCAAGGGAATGGTGGAATTTAGAATCCAAGAAAAGTGCTACTACTTTCCCTAGATTGGGAAAGTTTTTTCTTTCCCAATCTACTCAAAAAAATAAACCAAACATAATAATATAAATTTTAAGAAAAAGATTACTTTCCCAATTAAGAATTCATGCCAACCAAACAAGGCATTAAAGAAAAATCCCTAAAAGCAAAATAACATTAATCTTTCAGCCTCTGCTAGCCTACACTCTATAGTCTTTCACATTTGGGTTAGTATTTTATTCTACAACTTGTTGCGCTTAGTGATGTCAATGGATCGGGCTGGGCCTGGGTTGTCCTTAGTTTTTAATATAAAAATTACAAAACAGCGTCGTTTTAGACAAAACGACACCGTTTTGTCCGGCTAACTATAGTCGGCCTGCGGCCCGTGGTCGGCCCGTGGTCCATCAAATCAAGGCCAAAAACGGGCCTGGCCGAGTAGGATAGGTCGGGTCGAAATTGACATCCCTAATTACGCTTCAGATTCAAAATAGGCGTTTTCCTTGTCCAAAGCAATAGTTGGATTGGGCACTTGCAATTCGGTGCAACTTTCATTCTCAATTCTTAGTAAAACTTCTCTGTGATTCCCGCAATTTTCATCATCAATGAACTGCCCGTACTGCTCCTGTAGAGACTGTATTCTCTCACTGTAGCCCTAGACTGTACAGGTCCAACACAAAAGGCTCCGGTCCAATTGCTTCTTGTCTTTATTTTCGGGACCGAGCTGACACTGTAAACGTCGTCGTTCACCTCTGGGAGTAGGGGCTCGCTCATGAGCACGTGTTCATTCTGGAGGTTGATTTTGGGGTTAGCGAAGATGTGAATGAGAAGCTCAAAACTTTATTCCTGTTGCATGTTGAGAAGGTTCTGGAAGGGGAGTATGCGAAGAAATTGAAGAAAAGGGCAGCTGATTTGTGCGGTGAGATTACGAAATATGGGGTTTTGCTCAGGAGATCGAAGGGTATACAAGCTTTGACGGAAATTAAAGATAAGGAGAAGGGGAAGTTAGAGAGGAATAGGATTGAGAGGAGAATTGAGAAGTTCAGGAGTGGAATGAAATGTTTGACGAAACGTATTGAAGGTAAGCAGAGTAAGGAGTTTGGGGTTTTGAGATTTGGAACTGAGGATGGTTTGAATTGGTGTAGAATACATGTCATGTTGTCGAGAGAATGTAGAAGACTTGAAGATGGGTTGCCCATATATGGTTTTAGGAGGGAGATTTTGTGTAGGATCAATTCACAGAAGGTATGGTTGGTTTCTGTTCGAATGAATACTTGTAATTCTGATCTATTTCTTGTTATGACTTGAAAACGATTTGTAGTAGTCTTCTTGTTTTTGGAACTACAACATTCGACTTTCTTTTTGATTGATCGGGTTTGTGTACTGGAATTCTGATCTAGTAGACTCATATTGTTGATCTTGTAGTTAACCATTCTCTTTTGATAATTCTTTCTGTTTTGTTTATATTGTAGAGTCATTTAAGGGTTATTCAACATCTCCTCTACTCCTGCAACTTTCATTCAAGTTTGTGCTTCATTATACTTTCAGGCATCGTATGTACAGCAATATGAGGAATCTGTATCCTTGAGGATTCGCTTGTGTAAATACTCATTCGTTATCTTCGGCCTGCAGGAAGACATAACACTCTTATAGATGCTGGCAAGTGAAAGACTCCACTGTGTTTCCAATATTTGCTGTTAAAAAAACTTCATTACTCCTTTTTCTTTTAGGGCATTTCAATGAATATTGGTTTGATGATGCATTCATATATAAACTGAAGAATCTCTCAGTGGAGATAGTTGTCTTTGAGGTGTGATATTTGGAGTGCAAAATTAAGACAAATGCTTGAATATACAATAACATGAATGAAATTGGGTTGGTCTTTTATTCTTTATCTTAAATAGTTTAAGCCTTTCTTTTAATATAGTTGTTGAATTGCTCGGTTTGAATTCAATGAATTTGGCAGTGATAAGAACCACTTGAGATGTTCATGTCATAAGTTATCAGAAAAGAATATATAGCTGCACACAAATTTGCAAATTCTTTTACCTTACCTGCATCTACTACTGGGAAATTGCCTTTTTATAACTAGCTTCCTTCCTGTCAGGCCAAGAACAATTGATGTTGTTATTATTACTCAATTCTCATGCTGATGCAATTGGAGGTCTCTGTCGTTAACACTTTCTAATGCTATTTTGTCAATAAACAAATATAATTTAGTCTAACTCTAGCTTTAATCTATATGATGGTGTGAAATAATAAGATTTGGATGTTTATTTCTTGAAACTGTTTTGTATTTTCTAATCCATTATATAGAAAATGCTACTCAATTTTACAGATTCTCATGAACAACATTGTTGCTCTAGCTACTGCTATTAAGTACTTTTCTCCCTCTGTTTTAGATGGTTTGACCTTAGATCATGGTTGGCAGGGGCACAAAGTGTGGGTCGCTGAAGCAAATCTTTTTGGGGTGGTTCAACATACTAACCTAGTTAAGTTGTTAGGTTATTGTGTTGAGGATGATGAAAGAGGAATGCAGCAAATACTCATATGAGTTTATGCCTAATCGAATTGTGGAGTTCTATTTATCTACTCGATCAGAGACAACTCTCAGATGGCTCTGAACATTTATAATTTGCAAATTAGTTTATTTATTTATTATGTTGTTTATAAGAATTGTTAAAATTGTAATTAAAATTTTGTATACGAAGAATATTTTTTTTGTTGGTATAATTTAATGATAGTTTACTTTTTATATATAATGCTTTATATTTTGAATTAATAATATTTTATACAACTTATTTGTATAATAAATTTACGATTAAAAATATATTGATACATTATATGCAAAATATATTGTTTAATAATATGGATTAAAAATATAACAAATAGTTTATCGCAACATTGTGTAAAATTTGGTTAAGCATTTGACTTCGTTTTAAAAAATAACTAAAAACATTTAGTTACATTTTAAAAAACGTAGCTAAAAATATTTTACATTTTTAAAATGTGGCTAAAACTTTTTGGTTATGATTTTGAAAATGTAGCTATAGTATTTCGATATGGAAAAAAACGTAATTAAAAGGTATTAGCAACGACTTCTCAAAATGTTGCTGATAGTTTTTTGCTATGAAAATAAACCTTAGGCAATATCTTTTAGTGACAATTAGAATAAAATGTCGCCTATAATTTTTAGTTATGAGAATTTGATGACATTTTTCGTGACAAATATAAATCGTTGTTAATGTTTTAGCTACAATTTTTTTTGTAGCTAAAGATCATTCTTATTGTATTGTTAGTTTTTGCGTGAATATTCAGTTGTAAAATATATCAAGTTATTAACTCAAAATAAAAATATTATTTCAATCGACAATGGAAATCAACAAATAGGAAATATTTTTTTCATCCATAATATAACTCCATAAGTAGATAATTGAATTTGGCAATAGATAAACAATAATTTATTATTTACAAACAAATATGACATGCATCTTAAAAGAATTAATTTATATTATCTGTTATCAACAAGCAATCGAATAAAACACAGTTTGAATATTAAGACGCATATTATTAATGTATATTTATTCCTATGTCTTAATAATTATCATTTTAGAATTTATACAAATCACGAAGTAATTAATCCATTCAATATACAAACAATTTTAATTATACCAAGATAAGGTTCATGATTAGGGGACATATATATATTATAATTAAGATTGGGTCAATTATTGCCAAAATGACTAGAACTAGTTATTTGGATAGTTGGCCTTTGCTACTTATAAATCTTTTAACATTTTCATATTTAGTCAATATGAGATACTCTAATACTGTCTCTCAAGTGCAACTAGGACTGGACATCTAGTTGTCACTTGAAATAAAACGTTGTGATAATCAGACCGGGCCGCTAAAACTGGACATCTAGACAGACAACCATTAGCTCTAATACCATATTAGAATTGGACTTAGGTCAACTATTGTTAAAATGACTAGAATTAGTCATTTGGATAGTTTACTCTTACCACTTATAAATCTTTTAACATTTTCATGTTTGTCAATATGAAATACTCTAACAATATATAGTTTGCTCTAATACCAATGTAAGAATTATTGTTTAACATAAAGATAAATTATAGGATCTTTCAAACGTATGCATCATTAATTGAATTAAATCACTTATTTGAATTTGATTGTAATCCACCGGTTAAAGGACTCTTAAAAGTAACTCGTTTCTTGCAAAATTCGTTGTTTAGTATTTTTAGTATTTTCTGAAGACCATCATAAGATATTTCAAATAAAAATTCTCATATTTATAGATAATGTCAATTTATTAACAGATTACTAATAGTTAACAGATAAAAGATTATATCCCAAACTCATTAGGGGTGTCTATCCGATATCACATATTTTATGACTTATTTGGTTGGATGTTAATTAATAGAACGGAACGGAATGAAAGGGAACAATTTATAATAGAAAGAAATGTAATATAGTAAAAAGTTGTTTGGAATGGATGGAAGAGTTCATAATGTAACGTCGTGAAATATTATTTGGCAGATGGATGAAATGAAATGTAATGTGTAGTAAATGATTATTGTACCCCTGATATTAAAATAGTTGTTGCAAGAAGTTTAACGCTATGATTTTAAAACATGTCCAATTAAAAAGTCACGCACAATATGACAAATAATTTTTTATATTTTTTCTATTTTAAAATAATAAAAATTTTAATATTTTATTATATACAATTTATTATTAATTATATAAAATATTATTATTAATTATTTTTATATATTTTCTATTTTCATTAATAAAAATTTTATTACATTTTTATTTTATTATTAATTATATACAATTTTTATTAATAATATAAAAATATTATTATTATGGTAAGGAAAAATAATATAAAAATATTATTAATTATATACAAGGGGTTAGGGTTAGAAGAAATAATTAGTATTACGAAAAATTATTAAAAATATATTAGGTAGTATGTATTTATTAATTTACGTTTCATTCTAAACCTCCCAAATCGGAAGCTTCTTATTTTCACTGTTTATGATGGAATGGAACGTAAAATAAAACCCTCCGCTTCCATCACATTCTATTCCATTCCATTATAAAACCCTCAACCAAATGATGGAAGTGTGTTACGTTCCATTCTGTTCCATTACTAAACCTCCAAACAAACAGACTCTTAATATATAGTCGAATATAAGTTTTTAAAAGTGAACTTAAGAAAATTTTAGTTTAAAGTGTTTATAAGCTCTTTGGATGATGGAATATAAGTGATACAAAGGTTATCTTGGGACTCGAACTTTTACCCAAGTTGATCACCAACACCCTTTGCACGGCAGCCTTACTTAGATCTGCTTAAGCAAGACTTCAGCCTTCAACGACCCTCGAATTGTTTACCTCGCACCGTCAAAGAAACAATGCTACAAAAGCAATAAGAAAATAAAGGCAACTAGAAAACAAGAGAGATACGGTAATACCAACTTTTATATTACTTTTCCTCAAAAGAATATAAGGAATGCTCTCTCTTTGAATGAATCGAGAGCAAAGTTCGAATGAACTATATGTATAGGAACTCTAACTTAGAAGTCAAGTTATATTCAGAATCCCACTTAAACTGAAGTGCCTAAGATCGTGTTAAGATCACATCTATCTCTATCAAATTACATCACGTGGATCAATTGGATGATATTTTCATCTAAATAGGATTCTAACTGATAAGATAAAATCTACAAGATAACATAAAGATAGAGTTTACATTCAAATAGGAAACTGGCATCCATATCCTCGAAGATCTCCACAATCTTCAGATGTTGAGTCCCACTGTAAATTTAACTCCTAGTTGTCGCTACATCATCTAAAATCTCGCCACGATCTCTATCCGCTAATGATGCAGTGTGATCTTGTCGAAGCTCACATAGCACACTGGTCTGATCCAATGCTTACTACAACAAGTCCATTAGTCGTGGTCCATTCGTCCGAGCATGTGCCAAGTCCTTAGTCCATCAAGTCCTTAGTCTAGGTTGAGTCGATCTTCATAAGGTCCGAGACTCTACCAAAATTCGTATCAAATTCGATCCCACTCATCCATATTTACCTTAGTATTTTCGCATGCTTCCGTCATGCGTGTATTCCAGGTAACCTCCTTTTTAAGGTGCGTTGTGAAGGTCGTTGAAAAATGCTTTGAAATTTAAGGATCTAATAATAAGCCTCCTTGAACCCAAAAAAGGCTCTTGATTTTGTTAAGAATTGTTAAAACTTTGAATTATTTCCTCGACTTGTCCACAACTCTTCAGTGTTAATAAAATTAGAACATGAAAGTTGTGTAGCCTGGAAAGAAAGAGACATTGTGGAATAGAGACAATGGTCATTAAGCAAGTTCAATCACAGACAACGTCAGCTTGTAGTTATAAAGAAATTTCATCGTCTTCTTCGCTGTTTTTTCTCTCTGTCGCGGCAGATCAAGATTTTGTATTTTTTACCGTCTGTACGTAAATTTATGGTTCACAAGAGTAGCTGAACAACGAATGACAACATCAGGGGTGGCCTATGATTCATGTTAGGAAAGAAACCGTGAAGCTTCCTCAGAATGGGAGCCTTTTTAATGATAAATGACCTACCAAATTTATGGAAGGGATTAGGGATGTCAATACGTCGGGCCGGGCTCGAGCCGGCGATGGCCCGGCCCGGCCCATTGAAAATTTCTCTCGGGCCATTTCGGCCCATGGCCCGGGCGGGCCGCAGAGGGCCGGCCCGTGGCTCGGCCCATGCAGGCCGAAATGGCCCGTGGGCCAAAATGGCCCGCCAAAGTAATGGCCCGCGGAGAGGCCCATGGCCCGGGCTGCCCGCGGGCTGTTTTGGCCCGAAATTTTAAAATAAAAAATTTTAAAAATAAATTTAAAAATTGTTGTTTTATTTTTAAAAATTAATAAATTATAAATTTTTTATTTTATTTTTCATATTTACAACATATGTATATTATGCATATATGTATTTATGCTTTTTAAAACTTTT
>JANIIA010000008.1:42877767-42889391 GCA_027478495.1 Erythroxylum alaternifolium
AATAAAACTTGTACTTCAAATTTAATTTGTATAGATGTTCTAAACCATAAATAAAACTAAACCCTGAAATAAAAAACGTTTAATGCTAAAAAATAAAGAAAACTCTAAACAAAACTAAACCCTAATAAAACCCTAAACTAAACTAAACTCTAAACTAAACTAAACCCTAAAACAAAAAATAAAAAAATTTTGGCCTTAAAAAAATTGTTTTAGTCCAAAAAAAAAGGAATTTTGGGTGTCCACCCCGCCATTGTGCATGGCGGGATATCCACCCCGCCATCGTGCGTGGCGGGATGGACAAGGTGTCCATCCCGCCAAGTGCTACGGCGGGGTGTTATAGACGTACTCCAACCCCGCCATCGAAGTTGGCGGGGTATTCTACATCCAGACATCCAACTTTTTTTTAGCACACATCAGGGATTGAAAAATTTTTTTGTAACACATCGAGAATTTAGCCATGTAAAACTTAGGACACCTTTACAATCTCAAATAAAATCACCAATTTCATTTGTGTTGTTCCAACTCTGTTTCAATCTATCTCATCTATACATTCACGTGGGATCTATATAAATATGAGAATAAGATGAACTAGAACAGTATAAGTGGACCAGGTGATAAGTTCCCTCACAGTCCTCCCTTAGCTTTCACGTAGTCTTTTTCATCATGTCGACAAAGGTTGGTAAGGGCATAAAATATGTTTTCGCAAAAATATTAACATTACCTAGAATATACGGATTATTTTTAATATTTCAATGGATTATGATATTAACAACTGTACTCTTATATTTTATAAAAAGGATATTTCTGTAATTTAAATTTGTAAATTTATTATCACAAGTAACCGCATTTATACTATTTCTATGAATGTAGGTTACCACTTGTTACATAATCAGTCTATAAAACAAGAAAGTAAGATTTTCTTGACTGGCTTATGAAGAATGAGCAAAATATTTTCATATTTTATTTTATTTTATTTTATTTTTTACAGAGGGTATTCTACATATTCTATAGTACCCCTGCATGATAGTTCTAATTAATTGTACGGAACAAATTTAGCATAATCAGTCCTCATTAGAGTATTTTAAACGGGCATGTTTCACAACTTAACTTAGTTACTGATTCATTTTAGTTACATCTAGAAAGAACATTTATATTCGGAGTAGCTATTCTCCTTTATTATTTGTGATTAAGGAAGGGGTGAACATTACTGCCAATGCAGTTCAACCCGGTGGAGGTAATGCAAAATCAATACGCAGGGTTGGTGGTATTAACAATTCTTATTAATGGCTATCCACTCTACCCTTATTAAAACAAGTGCCTAGAAAGCTAAAATCATACGAACAGTTTGCCTTAACAAAACCAATTCATTCGATCAAGGGATCCCAAGTAAAAGATTAAAGATTGGACACCTGCAAACCCAGGGCTGGAGATACAAAAGAAGCAAGCTCGTCGTCTATTTCAAATTTGTCCATATCTTCCTTTTCCAACATCACGAAAATCTCTATGCCGTCTTTTTCTTTGGCGTCAAATATCACAATCAGATTTTTCTGAGGCCACAATCCCAAGCCTACCCAGAAAGGCTTACCCCATCCAAAGTCGCATTCATAAATTGGAAGCTGGCAACAACTGGAGAAGCTGATTGGAACTACTTGCCCACTACGTTGGGCCTCAGCTCTCTCCATCATCATTTGAAGATGATCTTCTCCGTCTTGGAGCTTTTCTAGTTCGTGTTCTGCTTCCACTTTTCTTATAGTTTCTCTCATTTGATTAATAACACAGCGAAGTCCATCGTCTGAATTTTTATCAACCACTGCTACCACTGGCTCGTAAATGAAATTTCCCATATGATTATCCGAGAGAGGAGGTTTCATCCTTGAACGCAAGTTCAAAGCGTGTTTAATGATGCAGCATGTATTAGAATCGGCTATTAGTCGCGTCGATTTCACAAGCCTGTTGGATATAAATGATGTTAAGCTCTCGATTCGTGTTGGCTTCTGATGTCCCGTGCTATTGTATCTTTCTCTAATAGCTGCAATACTAGACGCGCTAAACAAAAACCTCCTGGAGACGATGCCATGTTCGCCATTCAACATCTCGAAGCAAGTCTCAAAGTTTGATGCATTAACAGGTGAAAAGTACTTGGCTGCATCAAAACGAGGAATTTTTGTGTTATGATCCCCACGAGCAACAGCAGCCCAACTCCTGAGGAATACAACTCCTGACACGGCATCGGCGATCTTGTGTGATATGCCAGCCCCAACCACCATTCCCCCACAGTCGAAGTAAGTGACTTGGACATAAGCAACCAAGTCGATAGGATCTGTGACATCAAAAGGAAACAAGTCGTTGAAATGATTGCAATTTGGGTGTCGAAGGATATCAAGGATGGTGCCACTGGCCTTAGCTTCTACGAAAGGAACTCCCTCATCGTTGCAGTCTATGTGAGAGTGACCCATTACACGACCTGCAAAAGGGTAAAACAGGGTTAAGGTCTCAGACAAGGACTTCTTAAGCCTTTCGCATCTTTCCTTGTTGGTGATATTGGAGTTTCTTGGATAGACGAGAACCCAGGGTGCAAAAACTCCGACCATGATTTGATCAAGAGATGAGAGTTGACAATGACGAAGATGATCTGGTGTTGGAGTTGATGGTTTGACTAGACTCATTTCAGACAATTTCTCCAACTGGATCTTCATTTTCTCTGTTTTTCCAAAACGGGAGCAACAAGTGCTTCTTTTACCTTCTCGTTCGTTTCTCACAAAACATGCATATATAGCTAGTAAACAGGAAACTAGTTACTTCTGTTTTTGCAATTTGAATGGTTGTTAATATAAAATAAGAATTATTTAAAATAGAGGAAGGGCATCATGACAAAAAGTATTGTAATTGCAATAACAAGTTGAAAGATGCATATAATGACAAAATTGATTTATATGTTAAAAGTCTAAAAGAGAAATTGTCTTATTAATATTAATAATACTTTTCTCCCAATTATTGTATACAAAAATTTAAGAAATTACTCTTATTAATATTTGTGATATCCCACCAAAATTAAAGAGAGGCCCCAATACACATGTTTATTAGGCACATAAAAAATTGATTTCTTGTTTATATATATTTTCCGTGCAACTATAAACTCACATAATCAATTACTTACACAATCTTAATTTTGATCACTATAATTTGAATCAATTTTTTTGTTAGATTAGCAATTTGACGAATAAATTGAAAGTTAAAATAATGATATCATTAATATTGCAAAGTTACAAAGATGGTTGAAAAATGAGTATCACATCCAAATGTTTTCTTTTTAAAATACCACATACAAATGATGACAATCATATATGGACTTTAAAGTAGACGTTCCTAATTTCTAATGTAGAAACAGTTATGCGATCATCCGTTGTGAATCTGCAATATTGGTTGTCTGATGATTATCAATTAAGAGATATGAATCTCTTCCAATATTTTTAGTTCATGAATGGTATGATATCGTGATCGATCTATTTGACTCCTAAGAATTGAATGCCTTTTATCTTTGTAAAGAAAACAGTGTTTGACGAAGAATATTTTTTATTTCATCATATCGTGACTTAATACAAGTGTGAGAAATATATACAGTGCATGAATAAATGCTATTGGCTAATTGTACCTTTTTATAACAGAATGACAGCTAATGAGGAAAACTTCTAGATGATGTACGAAATGAATGGAAATAGACAAAAAGGAGATAAAATATAAAATGGGTCAGTTGCATAGGTAATGGTCCGAAAACATCGTAGGCTTAAGTGGAGTATGGGCTAGGTCTTTAACACCCCCCCTCTCAAGTCGGATCCCCGAGAAACCGCATAGATCTAAACTTGAGAAGTAGGGTTGTAAAACTTCGTGCAGTCAGTGGCTTAGTGAACAGATCTGCCAACTGATCTTGGCTTCGGACGTCTTTAAGATTAAGAAATCCTAGATTCGCTGCATCCTGCACCAGATGGAGATCAATCTCCAGGTGTTTCGTTCGCTCATGGAAGACAGGGTTCTTCGAGATGTAGCGCCGCCTGATTGTCGCAAAATAGAGGTATGGCTTCTCGAGTTTTTACTTGAAAATTTTCTAGGATCTGAACGATCCATTTTATCTCGCAGGTGGTTGACGCTAAACTCTGATATTCTGCCTCTGTGGAGGATCTACTTACTGTCGTTTGTTTCTTGGTCTTCCACGAAATGGGCGACTTTCTAAGGAAGAAACAAAACCAGTCAGAGATCGTCGACTGAAGACGCAACTTGCCCAGTCCGAATCTGAGTAAGCGGTGAGTAGAAGATTTGAGTTTGATGTATAGAATAGGCCTTGGTTTTGTGTGCCTTTGAGATATCGGAGAACATGTTTTATGACCTCCCAGTAAGGTTGTCTTGGTGACTTCATAAACTGACTTAGTTGCTGTGTGATATAGGTGAGGTCCGGACGTGTGAAGTTCAAGTAATGTAGCCGACGTACAATTCGCCTGTAGTGTTCCGGATCCTTAAGTGGTTCTCCTTCATCAATGGTAAGCTTTCTACCTGGGGTTATAGGGGTTATGCTTGGCTTGCAATTTAGCAATTTTGTTTCTTGCAAAATGTCCTGTATGTATTTGCTTTGACTGAGTATCATGCCATCTTCTGATCTTGCAATTTCAACTCCTAGGAAGAACTTTGCATACCTAGGTCTTTAATGGCGAATTCTTTGTTGAGTGCCTGCTTTACTGAGTTTAAATTTTCTTCTTCCGGCCCAGTAATGAGGATATCATTCACGTAGATGAGGATGGCAGTAAAGTTATTTTGTTGACCCTTTGTGTACAGACAATATTCTGATTCCGATCTGTGAAATCCCAATTCTCTTAGTTTTGTAGTCAATTTCTTGTGCCACTACCTACCTGCCTGTTTTAGCCCATAAATGGACTTTATTAATTTGCAAACTTCTCCTGCCCTTGCTTTCTGGTAACCCTGTGGGGGTAACATGTAGGTTTCTTCCTCTAGGTGCCCATGTAGATAGGCATCATTTATGTCGCATTGTAGGATTGGCCACTTCTTAACTGTCGTTAATGCTAGGAATGTTCTGATTGTTACTATCCGAGCTACAGGAGAGAAAACGTCCGAGTAATCTACACCTTCCCTTTGGTTAAAGCCCTTTGCGACTAGTCTTGATTTTAACTTATCAACTGTTCCATCTTGGTTGTACTTGACTTTGTAGATCCACTTAGATGCTATAGCACGCTTCGTTAAAACCTAAGTTTGATTATCTTTTAGAGCTATCAGTTGTGCATTTATGGAGTCCACCCATTCCTTTGAGTCTCTTCCTGTTTCATAAGATAAAGGCTCAAAAACAGTTGCCACGTTACCTATGAATTCCCTGTAGTTTGTCTTATGTGATACGTGGAAATATGACCCTTCTTTTTCTTTTGTTCCTGCAGGACCAAAGACTTTGAAGACATTATTAGCATTATCAGGGGGTAGAAGTAGAGTGATGAGCAGAATCTTGGAGAATGTAATCGTCAAGGTACTTAGGTGTGGAGTGAGTTCTTTAGCTCCTCCTCACATTGGTGTTTGTGATAGTCTCTCAGTTGATGATAGGTTCTGGTTGTGTCTGGGTGTCAGAAATTTCTGGCGTGTGGTTTGTGCTTTACATGATTGATGATCCTAGCATTTCACTTTGTGTGGTTATTGCTGCATCTTCATCTGTAAGGTCATAGGAAAATAGGTGTGTTGGATTAGGTTCAGAGTCTGGTGTTGTGTCAAAGGGAAAGGTGCTCTCATGGAAGGTCACATCTCTGGAACTGAAAATAATTTTGGTATCTATGTCCATGACTCGGTAGGCTTTATAGTTAGGCATGTAGCCTAGGAAAATGCACTTATGAGATCTAGGATCTAACTTGGTTATGGTGGGTGTTTTATTTAGGGCAAAACATAGGCATCCGAAAATTTTTAAATGTTCATAGGTAGGTTTCCTTTGGTACAGTTGTTCATATGGTGTTTTCCATTGCAGCACTTTCGTTAGGATTCGATTGAGTAGATAAGTGGCTGTAAGAAGGGTTTCACCCCAAAATTGTTTTGGTAAGTGTGCTGTGAATAACAATGCTTGGGTTATTTGAAGTAAATGTTTGTGCTTGATTTCAACTACCCCCATTCTGCTGTGGGGTGTATGGGCAACTTTTTTGGTGCATGATTCCCATTTCTGCAAAGAATCGTTTACACTTATAGTTTATGAACTCTCTACCATTGTCTGTCTGGATTTTTAGGACCTTTGTAGCATACTGTTTTTCAATGGTTTTGATGAACTGAGTTATGGTAGGGTATGTTCTGTCTTTTTGTTTGAGTAAAAAAGTCCATGTAGTTCTAGAAAAGTCATCCACAGCAGTTAGGAAAAATTGTGATCCATCCAAGGTAGGTACCCTGTATGGCCCCCATAGGTCCATGTGTAAAATTTCAAAAGGCTTAGTGGTTTGGGTACTGTGTTTAAGAAAAGGCTTTCGATGTTGTTTTGCCAAGGGACAGATTTGACAATTGGACAAATCGTGATCAGAAAATTTGATTTTATTGATATGCTTCATTTTCCCTTTAGAAACATGCCTTAATTTACTGTGCCAGGTATTTAAGGAAACAAAAGTATTAAAAACAACATTCTTGGTTTTGTAGAAATCTAGGAGGGGACCTTTCAAAGTTTCTGAAGGTAATAGGCTTTTAGTTGTCAGCTCATATAGTCCACTTTTGGCCTTAACAATAGGTATAACATCGTTAGTCTGTAGGTCCTGCAAAAACAGATCATTAGATACAAAAATAGCAGCAACATCATTCTGTGTTGTTAATTTATTCACAGAGAGTAGATTTTTGGAGAAGTTAGGGACATGCAGAACTTTGTCGAGGTTTATTTTGTCACCAATTGTAGCTTGACAAACATGTTTTACTTGTTGTTTGGTGCCATCCGGGAGTATTATAAGCTCATACATGTTGTTTACTTTATTCTCATGACAGAAATCTGGATTTGTTACCATGTGTAATGATGCACCTGAGTCAACCAACTATATGCATTCGTTTTCTGCACTTTGAATGTTATTATAAACCATTCCATTACCTGCGAAATTTGCAAGCCCACCAAACTTTACCTCACCCGTGGCCTTCCCTTTAATTGCTTTAGATATCTCTTGTTGAATGAAAGTAGCTAAGCCCTGTGGAATGTGACCATTCTTTTCAATGTGCTCATTCGATTCTTGTTGCATATCTGCAGGTGTGTCATTGTTCATAGCTAGGTTCGCCTTATTCTTCTGCCCAGTCAACTCTTTATACCAGTCAGGCACGCCATGGATCTTAAAACAGGTCTCAATTGTATGTCCCACTTTCTCACATTTTTCACAGTATTTATCCTCTTTCTTGAGAAAATGCTTCTTGCCACTGTTTCTGCCCACTTTCTTAGAGCTAGGGTTGTTTTGTCTCACCATCATTGCCACATTCAGATTACTGTCTTGACTGGTATTTACTGCTTTATGCCTTTCAACTGTCTGCATCATGGCAAATGCCCTATTAACCATAGGCAATGGTTCCATCAATAGGACCTGGTTTACCACATGCTCATAGTCTTCACTTAATCCCATAAGGAACTGTACTAGTCTGTGAGTGTTTTCCTTGATTGCAATAACTTTAGCAGCATCACAGATACACGTAGGAGTAGGACTTAGGCTAGCTAAATCATCCCAAAGTTTCTTGAGTTTGGTGTAATATGCTGAGACAGTGAGATTACCTTGTTTGAGTGAACTGATTTCTCTTTCTATTTAATATAAGAGTGGGCCATTTGCTTCTCCAAATCTTTCCCTTAGCTCCTCCCAAAGCTCTTTGGCTGTGGAGAATGACAGGAAGGCATCACTCAGCTCCTTAGTCATGGAGTTGAGAATCCAAGACTTAACCATGGAATCTGCTCTCTTCCATCTGGCAAGAAGAATGGGGTCTTCTGTTGGTGGTGTGCATATCCCGTCGATGAATGAAAGCTTGTCTTTGGCACACAAAGCTATCGTCATAGATTTACTCTAGGTTAGGTAGTTGTTCCCATTGAAGGGGGTAGTGACCAGCACGGCTCCAGGGTTTTCTGTGTTGGTGATGGAGTACTTCTCCAAGTCTGGGTTATGTGTGGGGGTAGGGTTACTGGTACCACTATCGTCGGCCATGTTTAGTAGGTAGGGTAAAATGTGTCAGACCTTTAGCTCTGATACCATGTAAAGAAAACAGTGTTTGATGAAGAATATTTTTTATTTCATGATATCATGACTGATACAAGTGTGAGAAATATATACAGTGCATGAATAAACGCTATTGGCTAATTGTACCTTTCTATAACAGAATGACAGCTAATGAGAAAAACTTCTAGATGATGTACGAAATGAATGGAAATAGACAAAAAGAAGATAAAATATAAAATGGGTCAGCTGCATGGGTAATGATCCGAAAACATCGTAGGCTTAAGTGGAGTATAGGCTAGGTCTGTAACAATCTTCATATGTGTGCTTGTGACAAACGATTGTTGTGTGCGTACCAACCATAGCATTCCCTCTTTTAGGTGCACGAGTCTTCAAGATTCTAAATCCTTTAGTAATTGAGTAGGTTCTATCTTATTTATGTTGCTAATTGAATTGTTTTTTATCCTGTTTGATTGGTATTAGCAAAAATTGAAAATTTCAATCAATTCGAATAATTCAATTATAAAAATTTTAAATTGTTTAATTTTTAATTCAGTTTTTAACTTTTCAGTTTAATTTATTTTAATAACTCTTATTATTATTAACTGATTAATTATTAATCAATTGATCAAATTTTCGTAAATTAATAAGTTACTATAAACCAAAATTAATTAATTAATTTTTATTTAATAATTTTTTAATTAAACTTCAAATGTTTTTATGAGTAAGGACAATATTTTTAATTATATTTCAAGTTTTTAATTTCATTCAATCTTTAGTCGATTTTATAACGATTTAATAATAGTTAAACATTTTAAACTTTATACTTCTTGTTTTATTGGTTTAACTTTCGGTCTAATTTTTAAAATATTGAGTATTAGTATTGATAAAATCATTAATTGAAAAATAGAAAAATCCAAAGTGTTAATATCCAAATGAAACTATGCTTCCTCATTTTTTAGACAAATTGGTGACTTTCGATTTGTATGCTTTTATATGCAACATTATTTGATTAAAATAATCGAATCATATGTAAGCACAGCGGATCTTACATGAAAGAAACTATAATGTGAGAAATGGGTAGAAAATAACATAATTATTAAAATTTTGTTTTGGAATTAAAGAATAGAAACAGAAGTAATAGATGCCTTGTAGGCATCGTGCATAATTTTTTAAATCATGATTTATTAAATCAAGACATCGAAGAACACAAATACGATTAATTAGTTTCTCACATGCATAGTTTATTATTTTAATATGGGTGAGTTTTTTTATTATTTTGACAGTATTTTTATTATATTAGAGAAATAGGTGACTTTCGATTTGTATGCTTTTTAGTCGCTAAGTACAACATTATTCGATTAAAATAAACGAATCACATGTAAGTACGACAGATCTTACTTGAAAGAAAGTTTAATATGAGAGATGTCTGGAAGATAACATAATAATAATTTTTTTTTTTTGGAATTGAAGAAGAAAAACACAAGTAATAGATGCCTCATAAGCACATGATTTATTGATTCATTTTTTTGAAACATCGAAGAACTCAAGTAAAGAGTAATTGGTTTCTCACGTGCATAGTGTATTATTTTAATAGGGATGAGCTTTTATTATTATTGTGATACTATTTTGTATTATAATATTATAAAAATATTACTCACTATACTTTGAACAGGTGTTAAAAAGCTACCAACAAAATTTTGTTTAAAGTTTTTATAAAATATTTAAATAAAAATTACACATTTAATTAATATTTTAAAATAATTATTCTTAACATTAATTAACACATGATTGATCCATATTACTTAATTTAAACAAGCGATCGATTAAATTAATGACTTATTAAAATTATAAATTTTATTTTTGGTAGTTATTTAAAAAAATATTAACATTAAAAAATTGTTTAGTTTGATTAATTTGTCTCTGGTTTTCCCTGCCCGTGCGTTATCGTAATAAGATCTTTAGACCAAGCTAGCCCTTGCCCATAAGAAAATTTCAGGCACCACCGTAGTGTGTCAGGAGACACTGCCCCTTTTGGATTTGCAAGAACCAATGAAAACTGCCTATGTTTGGGCACATTCTATACTAATCTGACACCTTACCCGATAATTTTTTATGACGTCCCTATCTATGTCTTGAGCAATGGTTGAAAAATCGGACCAAATTAACCGATTTGATTGAAATAAATACAAATCGGCTTTTAAAGTTCTGAATCGGTTTATATTTATATTTTTTATATTAAAAAATTGACTTATTAAGTAAAAAATTAACAAATTTCTTTTAAAAAGGGGTCAATTTTCTTTTTAAAAAAAGAGCATAAGAGTCAGCTCATTCCAATATGTGGAACTCGATACGATTGTCCTTGTTAACAAAATGTGTCAGGTCATTTAAGAATGTGAGACCCAACATGATGGCTCTGTAGCTCTCTATTTTTTATATCTGTTAACTTATTATTACTAGGTCTTTGTATAAAGTTAACTTTGTTTTTGTTGAGAAAATACAAAAGTTGAGATTTAAACAAATATATTTCATAAATCTTTTGAATTTTTAATAAATTTTTTTCTCAATTCTATCACGCAATCTAATTAATAAAATATATTTTTAAAATTTACATTTTATTTATATCTTTATATTTTAATTAAAATTTTTTAAATTATTATTGTTAAAAATGAATTACTATTTTTATCCTTAAAAATACTAAATTTATTTCTCACTAATAAATATTATTTGTCAAAATTTAAGTTCTCTATTTATCTCTTTATGCTTTAATTTAAAATTTTTAAATTATTATTATTTAAAAATTTATTATTTTTATCATGAATTTTTATTAAATTGAATTATTAATATATATATGTAATTTTGCTTAAGATAATTTAAGAATGTGTTAAAAATAATATTTAAACTATAAAGAAGCATGATTGAAGGACATTAAAAAAGAAGTTAGAATAAAGTTCGAGTCTTTTATATTGAATTTCTTTAAATATACTTCAATTTTTACGAATCTTTAAATAGATGATAACAAAGAAATAAAATAATAATAATTTTATATTTTATGTTTTATATTTTATATTAGATTCAATCTTAGTTTAAATTATTAGATTTATTATTAGATTTATTATATTAATAGTCATTATTAGTTTCACTATAAGAAAATAGTAAATTACCGACGGAAAAAACCAATATACCGTCGGTAAACAACATTACCGATGGAATAAACCGACAGCAGAAAACGTCGGTGATTCGGCCGTAGCTAAATTCACCGACGAACCTTATCCGTACCGTCGGTAATCTTACCGACCGAAATGGCTATCTATCGGTAAAATCAACGGAAAAGTTGCCGACCGTATAATATAGTTCGTCACTAAATTTACCGACCGGTGACATACCCGTATGTAAATTTGTCATCATACAGTCGGCAAAAGTGCCGACGGGAAGATG
>JANIIA010000008.1:42967306-42982154 GCA_027478495.1 Erythroxylum alaternifolium
AAGTTTCACCTGGTGGGGAATTCCTCCCTCGTGGGACGCACGTCTAGATGTCACGTAGGATGTCGGGCCCGTGACTCGCCAGGGTGGAGTTCCAGTATCTTCATTCTCTTGATGTTATTCTGCTATGAGTTCTGGTGTCCTTTGAAGTATAGGAGCCTATTGAGTTGTACTTGGAGAAGGAGCTTGTGGTATAGTTTGAGTTTTTGACGTATCTTTAGGGATCAAAGGATGCTCTTCGTTATCTAAATCAATAGTTGTTGGTGAGGGAAGTGATTTATCAAATACTACATGTATTAATTTTTTTATCCTCTTAGTTTTTTTGTTGTAGACTCTAAGTCCTTTACTAACAGTGTTGTGTCCTAGAAATATGTCTTCATCAGACCTTGCATCAAATTTCTTGATATTGTCCTTACAATTATTCAACACAAAACACTAGTAGCCAAAAGCTCAAAAATAGGCAACATTTGGCTTTCTTCCTTTCCACAGCTCATATGAGGTCTTTTTAAGAATAGGTCTTATAAGACACCTATTTATAATGGAACAGGTCATAGACACAACTTCTACCCAGTAGCTATGAGATAGACCACTTTCACACAGCATGGTCCTTGCCATATCAGTAAAGGTCATATTCTTTCTCTCAACAGCTCTATTCTGTTGAGGATTCCTTAGACATGAGAAATTATGAGTAATACCATTATCATCAAAGAAATCTTCAAATTTTTTGTTATCAAATTCTTCTCCATGATCACTTCGAATTGAAGTAATGCAGTACCCTTTTTCAATATGAATTTTTCTGCAAAACTTCTAAAAAACTTCAAAAGCATCATTCTTATTTTCTAGAAAATAAACTCATGTGAATATGAAATAATCATCTATTATAACAAAACCATGGTGTTTACCACGAAAACTTTGAGTTCTAATAGGACTAAATAAGTCCATATGTATAAGCTCAAAAGGTTGGTTGGTAAATACAACATTCTTGGTTGGAAAGCTACTTTTTACTTGTTTTCCTTTTAAGCATGCTTCACAAACTTGATTAGTCTCAAAGATCAAATTTGGTAGGCCTCTTACTAATTCATTCTTGGACAAATTTGATAAAATGCTTATGCTAGCATATCCAAATCTTCTATACCAAATTAATGAATCCTTGTCTAGAGAAACAAAGCACTTAACTTTTTAAAAGACATGTCTTCCAATTGAGCACAATATATATTTTAATTTCTAGGACTAACAAACACAATGTTATCATTATTATTATCAATTATCTCGTAATGAGATGTATACAAAGTGATTCTATATCCTTTATCACATAACTAACTTACACTCAATAGGTTATGTTTAAAACCATCAACATAGAGAACATTGTCAATAAAAGTAGAGTCACAGGCACCTATTTTATCAATTCCATGGACCTTTGCTTTGTTTTTGTCTGCAAAAACAACATTACCTCAATCTTTACTTTTAATATAGTTGAAGTGTGATATTTCACCTGTCATGTGTCTGGTGCAACCACTGTCAACTATCCATTGGTTTTCTCTTGTCATTGTTTTTAAGCATATCTGTAAAATGTATTATCTCAATTTAGTTACCTAAACTTTTCTGGGTCTTTTCAGGTTATTAGTCTGACCTTTTGCTCTCTAAACATATATTTAAGATAATTTATTCATCCTACGAATGTTACAAGAATAACTAATATATCTATGTTTGCCATAGTAGAAGCATAAAATAAATGAATTAGAGATACTATCATTTTTGGTATGTAATAAGTTCCTGCTCAATTGCTTAAGGCTACTGCTAGTTTTAAGAAATAAGTTCTTGTACAATTTAATATTATTATTTTCATCATATCCTGTTCTTGCCTTATCAAAGACACCTTTACCATTACCAAGTAATGCATTAAGATTATTCTTTTCATCAACAAAATTAGTAAGATCTTTTTCTAAAGAAGTGATTTTCCTAACAAATTTTTCATTTTCAAGTTCCAGTTCAACAACCTTTTCTTCTAATTGTTTTACTTTTTCAGAATCATTCTCAAGCAATGCATTTTCTAACTGAGCCACTTTTTCTTCCAATAATTCTTTTTCAGAAACCTTTTGCTTATAATCATTTTTAAAAGACATATTCTTAGATAAAAGGTTTGTATTGACTGATTCTAATGATTTAATTTTAGTTTTTCATAAAAGAATCATTATTTTTAGACTTCTTAACCTCTTTGAAATACTGCACAGTTAACTTTTTATACTGAGCATGCAATTTATTATATGCATCTCTTAATTCATCAAATTCAATATTAGATTCAGAACAATATACCTCATGTTCTCCTAAATCAGCCATAAGACAAACATTGCTTAATTTTTTAGACTCTTCTTCATCAAAATTTTCAAAATCTTCATTAAACCAAGTTGTAACCATAGCTTGCTTTCTGGTTTTTCTATTTTTGGACTTGTCCTTTTGAAGGAGAAGAGGACATTCTGATTTAATATGTCCAGGCTTTTTGCAATGATAATAAATAATTTGAGTATTCTATGTATTACTAATACTGCTACTGCTTTTTGATAGAAATTTATTGTTTCTAGGTTTCTTATTTCCTTCTCTTTTCTTTATTAGCTTCTTTTTGTTAAAGCATGCATATTTTTTGACCATAAAATTAAATTCATCATCTCCATCTATCTGTAATTTAGTGTCACTTTCATCACTATTTGATGGGGCTGATTCATCAGCAGCTTTCAAAGCCATTCCTCTTCTGTAGGAGGATCCTTCATCTCGTCTAAGTTATGATTCATAGATCATCAAATTTCCTCTTAGCCAATCAACTAAGATAGTGTCTAGATCCTTTGCAATTTCTAGGGCTATCACTTTGGGTCTCCATTCCTTTGGCAGTGACCTTAGGATTTTTGTTACGAGTTCATCATTGCGATATATCTTTCCCAAGTTCTTCAAGGCTATGATGATGTTATTGAATCTTCCAAAGAATTTGTCTATGGTGTGTCCCTGTTTCATACTAATAGTTTCATATTGATGCACCAAAAGATGTATCCTATGTTTCTTTACCTCATTTGTTCCTTTAAAGGTAACCTGAAGTTTGTCCCATATTTCCTTTGTTATAGAACAGTAAGATATCTTTTCATATTCTTCTAGACAAAGTGCACAAATAAGATGATGTCTTGCTTTAGCATTCAACTGAGCATTTCTTCTATCAGCATTAGTCCATAATTCTACATCATCAGTAGCAGGAGCTGTATCTCCCATTTTGATATCTTGCAAGACTTCAATATCCACTGATTAAAGATAAATTGTCATTCTTTCCTTCCAATATGAATAATTGTTTCCATTAAAATAAGGAGGCTTTATGATAGATTGTCTTTCGAGACTTCTCAAGTTGTTTTCCATGATTTATCATATGCTGTAAAACACAATAAATGTGAAACTAGTCTCTGATACCAAATGATAAAGCAAACACAAGCAAGAGGGGGTTGAATTATGTGTGACTTGAAAATTTTTGCAAGTTACTATCAATTCTTATAAACGATAAGAGCCTATTAAAAAATTAAAACAAAAAGAGTTTATTAAGAAGTAAAACGAGAGGAGCCTACTAAAAGTTTAAACGAAAGGGGCCTCTTATAAACTGAAAGCAATAGTAACTAAAATGTAAAAATTTAAAAGTTAAGGAAAGGGAAAGAAGGACATAACCAATTTATACTAGTTTATACTAATTTGTTAGAACAGTTTTAGATTGAGTTTGTTAGATTGATCCCTGTAAAATAGAAAAAAAATTTTCCTTTTATTTAAAGAGATAACTAAGATATATAATCATTATATTTCAGGATAAATCCAATAATTTTGAATTTTGAAATGTAACTACATATTTATTGATTATTATCATCAAAATCAGTAATTTAAAAACCTTAAGCTAAGAATACGAAGAAAGGATGTTGTGTATTGTATATAGTCAATTGAGGAATGTTTCTTAATATGCAACATGCTGATAGCTAGATAAGGATAAATAGAATAAATGATAAGAATAAACAAAAGATACAACAACTTGATTTAGGCATGTAAAAAATAATGACAAACTATACAATATATGGTGGTTGAGATTTTGAGATGTTTTCATCCCCCCTTAAGCTCACGAAAGGAGGAGATCGTGAGTTTGTCTCAAAGTCATTGAAATGCTGAAGAGAAAAGAACTTTATTCATAATATCAGCGATCTGAGTAGAGAAATAAATATGTTGAATGAGTAAAGCTTTATTAGAGACTAAATCATAAAAAAATGAACGACAATTTCAATAAGCCTTGTACAAGCATGAGAAACTGGATCCAAGGCTAGAAATGTAGCACCAAGATTATCCCACCAGAGGATAGGTGATAACCAGATGTAGATTGTCAATCATTGGAACAACCAACCAAATCTACATCATAATAGGCTTGTAAAGAAAGGTTGGGAGATTGGTGAAGTGAATGCTATGAGAGGGTGTGGATTAGAGATATCGTAGAATTTGTTTCACTACGAACCAATTAATGTCAGTAAGAAACTGTAAAAATTGAGATACCTTATTGATAGCCAATTGAATGTTAAGATGGGTGGGACAAAGATATTAAAGAGTACCAACAGTGCTACGATATTCAGTAGGATCAGAAAGGGGAACACCATAATTTTTAGACACTAGGAGACTTGGAGTGATAGGTGTATAGACTGGACCTAAGAAAGTGACGAATTGGACATAAGTTTTTTTATAGAAAAAATAAAGTCGAGATCATGGATAAGTGTTGTGATGAAAGACGGTGAAGAATTGGTTATTAAAATATCATCCACATAAACTAAGAGAAAGGTTGTGTGAGAGTTGGAGATCGAGAAGTTTTTTATTTAGGAAATGAAACCAAGCTTGAGGAGCTTATTTAAGACCATATAAGGCTTTATGGAGTCTACAAACATTGTGAGGATGATGTGGATTTATGAAGCCAGGAGGTTGAGACATGTAAATAGATTCTTGTAAGTAACTATGAAGAAAGGCATTATTAACATCAAGTTAGCGAATAGGCCAATTATAGGATATGGCCAAGGTAATGATGATACGAATAGTTGTGCGCTTGAAAATAGGACTGAAAATGGTAGTGTAATCAACTCCTGGGATTTGATGATAGCCTTTGGCTACAAGATGAAGTTTGAAAGGCCATCATCATTTTTTTAGTGTGAAAAACCCATTTATAGTTGTCAATATTTGTGTTAGGTAGGGCAGGAACAAGAGTCCATGTGGCATTATGATGGAAAGCACTGAAGTCTTCAAACATAGCTTAAAGTCAGTATGGAAATTTGTTAACTTGAGTAAAGGATATGGGATCATAAAGAGTATTTTGGGTAGTGAGAGTGTAGGTGATGTAATCAGAAAAGTGACGAGGGGTATGTATATGACCTCTAGTACTTGTTATCATAGGATGAGGAGGATGATGTGATGTGGTTGTGGTAAAGGGAGAGGAGGAAGTAGAGGGTAGAGGGAGAAGAGGTAAAGGTAGAGAAATAAGAGAGGAGGAAGGTGAGGTGGAGGATGACACAAGTAAATTTTTGTAGGAAAAAAGATGTTTAAGGAAGCGAACATGACTGGAAATATAAAGCTTAGAGGTGATGGGATTAAGGCGTCGATAACCCTTATGTTAGGAGGCATAGCCAAGAAAAACACATTGTATAGAATTTGGCATAAGTTTAGATAGACAAGTGGAGCCTAAATAAGGAAAACAGGCATAAGCAAAGACCTGAAGATGAGTAAGGTCGGATTTAGTACAGTATACGACTTCATAAGGAGATTTGTGATGAACAATAGGAGTGGGTAAGAGATTGATAAGATAAACAACAACTGTGAATGCTTTGTACCAAAGAAACTTAGGAGGGAGGCATGAAGGAGAGAGATCAGTTTTAGAGATAAACAGCAATGGTGAATGCTTCGTACCAAAGAAACTTAGGAGGGAGGCATTAAGGAGAGAGATCAGTTTTAGTGATGTGACGAATATTTTGTTCAGCAAGACCATTTTGTTAGGATGTGTAGCGACATGAGATACAAAGAGTAATTCCATTGGAAAAAAGATAGTGAGCAAAGGTATCTTTTGTGAGTTAAGGAGCTCCATCGCATTAAAAGGTTTGTATGGTAGTGGAGAAGAGATTTTAGCGGTGGTTTTAAAGGATTGAAAAAGAAACAAAACATGATTTCTTGGGTTAGAGGAAAAATTTAGGTAGAACGACTAAATTCATCTACAATGATAATGAAATATTGATAACCAGAGTAGGAAAGAGACAAGGAGAGACCCCAAATATCACAATAAATTAGTCGTAAAGGTTTGACAAAGATTCGAGAAGACAGAGGGAATGAAAAACGGACACTTTTGCCTTGAAGAAGAAGTACATGGATTGATGACATTTTTAAATTGCAAAATATGACCTAATTTAGATAATGTGGACTGACATAAATGACCAAGGTATTGATGCCATAAGTTGATCGAAGTGGAGGCAAATGTGAGAGCAACTGGATTTGTGAAGTGCATTGGAATCTTCATTGTGTAGAGGTTATTATGGATGGGGCCTGCAAGAAGCGGTATCTTAGATTTGAGGTTCTTTACAATATAACCAAATAGATTAAATTCAATGACACAATAATTATTAGTAACAAATTTTGCAAGAGATTAAAGATTAGTAGTAATGTGAGGAATAATCAATATATCACAAAGGTGAAGAGTACAGGAAAAGATGGGAAAGGTTAAGGTATCAGTTGATGAAATAGGAGGAGTGTGTCCATTCTCAACAACTTAATTGGATCCTTTATATGGTGTGACGAATTCCACAATATGAGAATATGAAGTCATATGACCAATAGCGCCAATATTTGGTAACCATTCAGTAACATTATTGATATTGAAGGGAGCTAGGTCATGATAAAGTTGGATATTCATGACAGAAAAGGCTGTGGTAACATTATTTGTAATGTAATGGAATCCAACAAATTTGACATTGGGTAGGTGGTTTATCGTTAAAATTAGGCTTATGATTAGAGGAAGTATGTTGGGTTTGGGCCTGGAAGTGGGATTGGGCTGGAGTATAATTGGAAAAGGACTGAAAAGGTTGGGTTTTCACTAAATTGCATAGGCTCAGAATTTGGTGCATCGAGGGGTCCATTGAACAGGCCCTTAAATTGGTCAGCCCGTATGTGGACGTCCATATGCATTAGGGTTAGCAACTGGGTGTCTCCCGCATCGTGTCCTGTCAGCGTCTTTGCCATGTGAGCTATAGGTGGAGCGGTTAGTGTTGGAGAAGGCAGCGAATGCGGAATCTAATGGAGGTGGCGCATTGAAGAAGATCAACCGCTGATTATGGAGCAAATGTTTTGCTTTAAGTTCTGTAAAGGTAATGTTGGTGTTGAGATTTTCGATTGTCATTATAAATGACTCTAATTCTATAGGTAGTCCTTTTAAGGTGAAGAGAACGAGGTCATCATCTGAGATAGAGTCTCCAATCGAGATGAGTTCTTCGACAGTCGTGGACAAGATGTTGAGGTAGTCGATGATGGTGCTGCGACCCCTTCTGAGTTTGTTAAGTTTTCGACGGAGGAGAGATCGATGAGACGCGGACTGTAGCATGAAATGGTCCTCAAGTCCTACCTAGAGAGTGCGAGCCGTGGTATGTTCGAATGCAAGTCGCGCAGTTGAGCTGGAGAGCGATCTAGTGAGGAAGCAATAAACCGGTTGATCAATTTTTTCATTTGACATAATCAGTGGATTGGGAGTCAGATTTTTCTCCAAGAAGTGCAATGGTCTCATCAACATATCCAATAAGATCTGAGATTATTAGAATAGCTCGTATTTTGGTTTCTCCATACCAAGTAGTTCGTAGAATGTAGAGGTGTAATTACAAAATTGGTGATTTGGTTGAATGATAATTTAAGTAGACTGTTTTTTGACATGTTTTTGGCTTTGAAATTCCTCTCGTCTTGTGTTAGTTCTGCTGATGTGTGGTTATGTGGAAACTGTTGGTGTTGTTTCCTGGGATTGAAAAAGTTTGCTAAATGGAGGCTTTGGTGTGTTTCTGGATTCGTATTTATAAATTGGTTTCGATGGCTGTGTTGGGTTGTTATGAATTTATGTATGTGCTGAGTTTTCTGAATTAGGATACTACAACAGAACACCGTTTTGGCGACGAAAAATTTTGTCGCCCGAAAGACAATATACTGTCGCAAAAAATTTTGTGTGATGGTAAAAAATCATCAAAACAATGGTCGCAAAAGTCTTGTAGCAAATAATTATCTGCGATGTTATGATGAAATCGTCACACACTAATTTTGCTGCGATCACACCTTCGAAAAACGGAATAGGTGAGGAGAAACAAAATTGTTGCAAATGACTTATATCGACTTTTTATTTTCGTGGCTAAAGATAATTAGCTTTGTTAGTTTAGGTGTAGGTAATAATTTTTAAGTACGATTTATTTGCATACTAGAATATATTTAGCTAAGTTTTTTGAAACGTAGCTAAATGTTATTAGACACGTTTGAAAAATGTAGGTAAAAAAATTTGGTAACAATTTTGTATTTGTAGCTAAAAAGTTTTAGTGAAGAATTTTTATTTTTAATTATACTTTCCTATTACCAATTTATCATTTAATTAAAATTATTAATAACATTTTTAATTCATGTTATCGTTTTTAACATGGTTTGAATTATAATTAAGTCACATTTTTAAATTATTGTTGGTAACATTGTTTGAATAATAATTAAGTAAAATAAAATATGTTTCATAATTAAAAATTAAATGCATTTTATAAAAAATAAAATGTAATTAAATGTTAATTACAAAAGTTAAGAAAAAATTTATAGACAAACTAAGACTCCCCATCGTCACTACTACTTACATAATTTGACCCAAGTAGTTGTTTTATCATTATTTTAAACTTGGTCAACTCTCCTTCAGTACGATCTAATTTTTACTCATTACGTTGTAATTTTCCTTCAATACTATGTAATTTTCTTCATTACATTGGAACTTAGCCTTAAACAACTAGTTTTCCTCTTGAAGCGTTGTTACATATGCTGGTCGTAACGATGACGAATCAATTGGCTTAGAGTCATACCTAAGACCTTTGATATGCTCTGAACTTGTACCAAGGACGTTGTTGCAAATGTCATCCACATTGGGCTCACTTCTATCAGACAGTGATCTCTACAACATCTCCTGCTTCTTGTCCTACAATTTAAAGCACAAAATAGAGATGTAATTCAAATATTATTAGTTAGTATTATATAAATAAATAAACTCTAAAATTAAAATTTTTTTAATTATATAATTATTTTGCGCTTCTTTAGACGTCCAACCTTCACCTTCCTTGTAGTGTGTCAGTTTGTAGAATATGATTTTTTCACTCTTGTCTATATAATTAAGTCTGACTCTGATATATGAATTAAAAAAATGAAACATAATAGATTATATTGTATTTACTAATATAATAATAACTTCTAAACAAAGAATTTACAAATTCTTACCCTACGACAACAAATGATTTGGAGCCAGTTTTGTGAGAAGTTTTCATTTTTCCTCTGCTAACCTTGGTTTTCTCACATTTTTCCTAAATAAAGAAAAGAAATATTCATTAAATGCAAAAACAAAATTAATGGAAGCAAATGTAAAGAGAAAGAAAACAAACCTTAACCCTTGCAAAGGTCCAATAATCACACATTTCACTCCAATTCTCTGGAGTCACCCATTTTGGAATATGTCTCCTTGCCTCCTTATTCGAAGGAAAAGACTTGTAGTATTTATGAAGTCAATAACAATGATCCTTCGCCCTTTGTTTCAACAGTAAACTCACACAACTTGAAACTTCAAAGTTCTTGATATTGATGATATTGAACTTTATTTGTGAACAACAAGTATAAGTTAACTTACTCTTTAAATAAGTAAAACAAAATTGCATATGATAAAATGAATTGAAAAATTATCGAAACTTTGTCCAAATCATTCTACAGCAAATTCTCTTCCTTCAACTGCCTAGCATGCTAAAGGCAAGGCAATTCATTCTTGACAACGACTCTTAACTCACTGGACAATTTTGCTGATTGGATCTTGTCAATAGGATAATGTCGCGTGGCGTTAATATTTGCAGACAACTTGTTGTTCACTGCAACATTCATTGCAACTCAGAATCTTTAGTGATACCTCTGCCTCTTTTTTCTTATGTCAGTATTGGAACTTGACAACAAAAGAACAATGATACGAAAAAACACATTAAACATGTAAATATATATTTGAGCATAACTCTAATTATAGGTGGTTAACAATAATAGACCTGAAGATCCCTCAGCATTAGTCGAGGTAGATAGAGGTTGTTGCTGACTGTCTTCATCGATGGATGAAATCAGTGATTGTTAGTTGATAAGGTCAAATTAATTTGGTTGTTATGAGGGAGGAACTTCTTCGATAATTGCCACACTTTTTCCCTTATTTTTACTAGGTTCCATTATATTGAATATCTACAACATTA
Source organism: Erythroxylum alaternifolium (assembly GCA_027478495.1). Lineage (NCBI taxonomy): Eukaryota > Viridiplantae > Streptophyta > Magnoliopsida > Malpighiales > Erythroxylaceae > Erythroxylum > Erythroxylum alaternifolium. The sequence goes on from JANIIA010000008.1 coordinate 42,977,821, forward strand.
CACATAATCTTTACTCAAACATTAACATTCCACATTAATATAAGTCAAACATGAACATTTCACAAAAATACTAGTTAAAAATGAATGTTCTATAAAAATATAACTCAAACATTAACATTCCGCTGAAACAAAACTCAAACACACACCAACATTCTGCATGACAAAACTGAACGACACACAAACATTTTGTATAACATAACTCAAACACCAACATTCTGCAATAACATAACTCAAACACATATTAACATTCTGCATAACATAAAACACACTCCAATATTCTGCATAACATAACTCAAATACCAACCAACATTCTACATAACATAACTCAATAGCATGACTCCACAAAAACATAACTCAAACACACACTAAGATTCTGCATAATGTTGTAACAAGTAGGGGGAATAATGTATGACCCATTATCTATTCTTTTCAAATGCAAGTCTTTTCTTATATTCATGTCTTCCAAGCCAAGTCTAGCCTTAATTGTGTCTTTCAATTTCCCAGCAATTCCCATCACGGTTCCTAAAATATTCTCAAAAATATTTTTCTTAATATGCATCACATCAAGATTATGCCTCATAGTAATTCCTTCCAATATGGAAAATTGAAAATTATGCTTTTTTATTCCAATTGACGTCAAGATCATTTCTCTTTCGTTTTCGATTACTTGGGTGTTTTCCAGGTGTAATGTCATCCAAATGTGATAGCTGGTAAACAATATCATCACCAAATAACTACAAAGGAGCTTCACCCAATTCTACTTTTCCATTAAACGATTTGCTTCTTCGCCATCTATGCCTATGTTTTAAATAATGGCAATGACCCGTATAACAAATTTTACTTTGTAGCCTCATTGAACAAGTTTGATGGTTACATGCAGGACAAGTTATATACCCTTTAGTCCTCCACCCAAACAAATTCCTATAAGCTGGGAAATCATTTATAGTCTACAAAATAGCGACATGGATTATAAATGTTTCACCTTGAATAACGTTAAAAGTTTGTAATCCAACTTCCTATAGATCGTCTAAGTCATCAATTAATGGTTGCATGTATACATCGATATCTTTGCCAGGAGCAGTAGGTCTTGGAATAAGCAAATAAAATTACATAAAAGGTTCCTTCATATATTTCCATGAAGGTAAATTGTATGAAACTAGAATTACCAGCCACATGTTGTATGAAGTACTCATATTACTAAAAGGATTAAATCCATCTGAGGCTAATCCCACTCGAACATCAAGATAATGTTGTGCAAACCATGGAAACTTTCTATCAAATTCTTTCCATGCCATTGAGCCTACTGGATGATGCACAACGTTATCATCAATGCATTTCTCTTTATTCCACTTCATATCTATGACTGCTTTTGTTAACATAAAAAGTCTTTGTAGTTGTGGTTTAATAGGAAAGTATTACAGGATTTTTTCGGTATCTTTTTCCCTCCCTCATCATCCACTTGCCACCTTAATGTACCACAAATCAGACACTCCTTAATATCTTTACTGCCCTTCCAAAATAGAGCATAATCATACTTATAGGCATGTATTGATATATCTCCTAATCCAAAGTCTATTAACAATTTCTTTGCATCATAGTAAGATTTGGGCAATTTTTGTCCTACAAGTAATACATCATTGAGCAGGTCAATTAACATGTTAAAAGACTAGTTACTCCATTTATTATAGACCTTCAAATGCAATAACTTCAAAACAAAAGATAGCTGAGAGAAATTTGAGCACCTTGGATATAATTCTTTTTGAGCAACTTTCAATAACTTCCCAAAATTATCTTCTGTAATACTACTAATTATGTTAGACATATTTGTTTCATTCATAGTCTCTATATAATTCCCATAATCGTCTAACATCTTGCTAATCCCATCATCACCATCATCATTAACATCACAATCATCTACATCATTATTGTTACTATCATCATAACTTGTGCCAACATTTCTACCACAACATGCTTCCTTATGCTTCCCATTATAAATCCATGGAGTATAGAATTTATCTATGCCTCGGATTAGCAAGTGATTATATACCACATCTTGACTTTAAAAGTTGTCATTTAAGCAATCGATGCAAGGACAACGAATACCACATCCATCACTCATTATATGTTGTACAACTTGCATTAAACTCTTAACTCCTTCTACATATTCAGTGGATCTTTTTCGATGAGACATCCAACTTTTATCCATGTATCTATAGAATAAAAAGTTAATAACTGAATTATTAAATGCAATCCTCTTTCAATTTTACATGACAATAAAAGTTACTACTAATTAGAGTATTTCTGATTGAAGTTCATTGACAAAGTTCGAAGCAAAGAAACATTAAGTTACGTGGCATTGTTTACACTTATGAATCGAGAAAGGGTCTTCTCATTGTCGCTCCTAGGCTCGTGAAATTTTTCACTGATAAGTCTCATCAGAGCTGCATCACCGGTTTCCAGCTTATATACCATCCTATGCTTCAATGTTTCAAACAATACCTAAACTAAAATACTTAGACTATTAAATCAGAACATAAAAACTCATCAACGATACTCAGAATATTTCAAACAACAAGACAAAAACAATACCTTATTTACAATCACAAAAAATTATTCTCACAAATGCTCCAACTAGTAAAGCAAAACATATTGGAGACATTAGTTGGACGACTTATCTGAATAGACGGACAACCACAAACTACAAAGAAGAATGACGACATCAGACGATTATCGAGGCTCTTCAACACAAAACAGAGCCTGCAAAATAAGGAAATTTCATATTTATTATAATACAGTTGTTCTTTATCTTTTTCGGATTAAAAGAAATTATTATTGCCCATTGGTATAGTTGCAAATAACAATATAGTTCATCTTATATTCAATTGTTGGTAAATAAAATGAACTAGATATCCATAACAACTCCAAAATGGCAATTTCAAAACTTAACCAACTTTTAAATGCCATAAGTACCATATAAGACAATTCCAACAGTCATTTAACTGACTTCAATATCCAACTTCAAATTCCATAAAAACAATTTCAAATTCCATCTTAAAATTCCATAATAAGCAATTTCAACTTAAAGGTACCATAATAAGCAATTTCACAACTTCAATTTCCAACTTCAAATTCCATGCAATTTTAATTTTAGTACAACATCAATATCTTATGAGATTCAAAATAGAAATCCCTGTTGTAAAATCTAAACACATCTATGTATTCATAAAAACACTATAACAATCAACAGTTTCTGAATTTAAAATATACCCTATTCCAACTTGTTATACAAATATCAATGCATTTAGGGTTTTCCACAAGGTGAAGGCAGACTTAGATGGATATCAATGCATTTAAAACTTAAAATGGAGAAGTTTTGGGATGATTTGTAAAGTTTTTCCAAAAGTAAGGGGACACATAGAAAGATATCAATAGGGGAGTCCTAAATTAGTTTCTAGGGCTTTACCCAAGATAAAGACATATTAGACAAATATCTAGACATTGAAGGGATACAAAGACATTTAAATCTAAATTGGGAAGTCGTAAAGTAGTTTATACAATTTTACACAAAGTAAAGAGAGACCAGAGGGATATCTAGTCCTTTAAGGGATATCAAGACAATACAAGCTAAATAGGGAAGTCCTAAAGTAGTTTTAAGCGTTTTACCCAGGTTAAAGAGAGACTAGAGGGATATCTAGACATTTAAAACTAAACAAAGTAGTCCTACAGAGTTTTTAGGGCTTGTCCAAAATGATGAGAGATATAAAGGGATATCTAAGCATTTAAATTAAACAAAACAAAAAAAGTCCTAGGATGGTTCCTAGGGTTTTACATACAAACATTTAAAACTAAATAAGGATGTCCTATAGTGGTTCTAGGGTTTTTTCTTAAAATGAAGAGAAACCTAAAGGGGTATCTATGCATTTAAAATCAAATGTGGAAGTCTTAATGTAACACCCCACGCCTGCAAGACTCGAACCCGACATCGATGGTGATATCCAAGTCCGTACCTCGCAAGGGTGGTGTGCTAGAGCACTAAAACAATCAAAAGTCGGTATAAGCATTTTTTATTTTTTTATAAACACAAATTTGGGCCCATTTGTTTTTTTTCAGAAACATTTTCACTTACAAGACAAAATGTCGATTAGCCCATTCCAAAAATAAAACATATTACACTTTGATCAAGCTCTTTTGCAAAACCCGAAAACACAAAATACAATAATTTGCAGAAATTACAATTCAGTGCGAAAACAAAGGGACACAATGCAGACGCGAACTGATCCCGACCTCTTCTTTCACTCACATGCAATAGATATACTCCCGCTGCCTAACGGGGT
>JANIIA010000008.1:43193392-43220646 GCA_027478495.1 Erythroxylum alaternifolium
GAGAGAGAAAAGAAGTGGTCGGGATCAGCTCGCGTCTGCATTGTGTCATTATATTTGATTGTATTTTCCGCAAATTACATTATTGATTTGTATTTAATTATTACAGTTAATTTTGAGAAATTGTATTGAAATAATTGTATTTTGTGAAAATGGAAATGTGCCCAAGTGGCTAATAAAAGTATTGTGATTTTTCAGTGTATTGTGACATGTTCTGATCTCTGATTAATTGGACAAAGTGTTTTGAAAAGAAAAAGTGGACACATAATAAGTGCTAAGTGTAAAGCGTTTTAAAAAGTGTTTTAAAAAAAAATTTATACCGGCTTTTGTTTTAATAAACGATCAGTGTTAAGTGTTAAGTGATGTGACACGCCACCCTCGCGGGGCACGGATCCGGGTATCACTGTCGATATCAGGTTTGGGTTTTGCGGGAGTGGGGTGTTACATAATTGTTGTTTATTGTTCTAGTTTAGGATTCATTTTGTATGTTTTCATTAAGTTTGATTTCCATTGTGAACTTGTGTGTTGGATGCTAATTAAGGGTAAGAATTGCTTATTTTGTGTAAGAAAGGAAAGGAAGCAAGTTGGAGGATAAACAAGAGAGCATAGAAGAGAAGACAAGAGGATCATATTTGGGACCAATTCCCACGTTTGTGGGAATTAGGCAAATTCCCAAGGACGTGGGAAATCAAGACAGAATGTTTCTACCTGTAATTCCCATGCTTGTGGGACTTATGTAGATTCCCACGGACGTGGAAATTATAATCTAAGGCAATCTGTGAGGCTTCATTAAACCTAGGATTTTTGGACTATAAAAGGAACATAAAGCCTCCATCTTGAGAAGAGACGAAACCTACCTGTAGAAAGACCATCCTTGGGTGAAGAACACATGTTTGGAGCGTCAAAAAAGGATTAAAAACAAGGATCATCATCAAGATTGGGAAAATAGCACATCAAAACCAGAATTCCAGATTTTGGCAAAGAAGAGAAGGAGTTTTCTTATTTACTTTCTATCATTTTAATCTCTTCCTTTCTTTGTAAAGATGGATTATTTGAATGTTGAAACTGTTATGGAGACCATATTAGGCTAATTTCATATTAGGGATTGCTTTTTTATTATTTTGTCAAAACTCATATTTTATTGAATTGAATGAAGTGTCTTTGATAATTGATGTTTTTAATTGTCATCTTGTAAAAAATCGAGAGAGTGAGTGAGATGAAATTCATGTAGGATTGTACAATAAGAGTTGGCGACCTATAGACCAGTAATTATTATGTCAATTGAATAATTAGAAGAGAGATATCAATTAGTCAATTGATCATCCATAGGATAGTGTAATAACTAGTTGAATCGGTAGAGTCATTAGGTAGGTTGAGAGATCGTCCAAACGATTCCTGTTAATTCAATTAGGGATAAATAGTTACACCTTGAGAAAGGGTAATTAGTGCATTCAGAAATTCAGGGTGAGACACAATTCAATAAATAAAATATGAGGGAGACAAAATAAGAAAAAAGTAATCTTTAGCATTTAGATCCTTGAATTCAGATTTTTCTACAATTGCGGTATTGTTCACTGTTTACATTAGTCTTTTAATTTTAATTTAATTTTCTAGATTAATTGCATTGAACAATTTTATTTTTTAAACAAAGTCTTTTCTAAATTAAGTGGTGTTTGGGCATCAATCTTTATGGGATCGATATCTACTCTTTCTAACTATAAGTCACAACCCATTCACTTGCAATTTTTGAGCATAAAACAAATAGATAGGTTTTACAATCCATCAACAGCTACTAGCACCACTTTTTAACTTTGACCTTTTTATGATACAAAGCTAGATGACTGAAATTATTTATGCACATTTATTTTTATTTTTATTTTTATATGTGTGATAATAAAAATACTCAAAAAAATTTACATTTAACTCAATGTATATACTAATTATACATAAATGAACTAAATTGAATCAATTTAATCATCAAGGCTCATAACTATTTACCTAAACAAATCAAATCACATTAACAACCAAACTCATACTGAATCATCTTGATCAACATCCTCTCTTTTAAAAAAAATATGAATTTTTCATTATTAAGATAATCATTAAAAAATTGGCAAGTTAATTGCTACCTTGTCCCACACTTTAGTTTTTTACTGTCCTTGATATATAAATCGTGCAAGAACAATCAAAAATAGGAAAAATAATAGGAGGAGGTGAGGATAATTGATACTCCCCTTATATAAAAGATTTCCACGCTTATCTATTGTTATTAGCTTCCATCCAACACAGGTGAAATATTTTCTACTCTAAAGCAAGGGGTGATGTTACCTTCATAACATGTGGAACTCCATCAAATATTAAGTACAGAATTAAGACCATCAAACTAAAATTATAAAAATAACTAAACTACTAATGAAACATACAAATCAAAACAAAATTACATAATTTTTAGGTTGCCTCCCAACTAGTACTTCTTTATGAATCTTATTGTTGGACTTCTCAACAAGTCCTTCTTCAACCTTAATCTAAAATTAACGGCTTGCTTCCACTTATTTTTCCACAAAAAGATTCAGTAGCTTGCAAATAGGTCGCATGCTACAAGATAATGACATAAGGTATCAAATTAATGAAATTGAGTAAATCTATTAATGTCTTTTTTAGTAACAAACTATCAATATAAAAATGAAGAATAAAACCCCCCTGGATCTTTGATTGACTCTGACAGTTTGTTTTGTGTGAAGTAGGAGCCCTTTATACTTAAGATGGATATCAACACCTCCTTGATAACTTCCTTATTTGGCTCTTCTTCTTCTGAATCTTCCTCTTTTTCCTCTTTTTTCTCTTCTTCCTTTTTTTGAACAGCAGCTTCCTCAGTTTCTTCAAGCTTTATCTTCTCTGCTAACTCTTCCTCCTTCTCGTCTTGAACTGCAACTTCCTACATGCATTCAACCTTTGACTCTTCTCTACTCTTAAAAATTAATGCACTTACATGATCTTTCAAATTTAACTTAATGTATTTAGATGAAGTAACTAGCTTTTGAGTCCATTGAGGGTAGCATTGCTTGAAGCAATGCATTTCATTAAGATATCTTTAAGAAGTTCCTCTTTATCTTGCTGTGATTTTTATATAAATCCAAATGAACGTGATTGTTCCATACAAAGTCGTAACAGTTGTTGCATTATGAATTATAAGTATTCTTGTAACAGGTATCTTGAAGTGGATTTTCCATATAATTCAGATGCTCCCACATATAGTTTGATGCCTAACATTCATGATTAGGGTGATCTCCTCTACAAATGTCATAACACACCATGGATATTGGTTGAGCTTCCGAATACATGTCACCATGCCTCTTGCTCTAAGCTTCCAATGCTACGATAAGTGCTGGCATACTATAGTCCCTTTGAGAATAATGTCCTCTCCATTCTTCCATTATGTTTAGTGGTTGCGATGACAAATATCCAATTCCTACAAAATAAGCTACAAACACAAGATCAAGAAAGAGAGCTCTAAGGAAAAATAAATAAACACATAAATAAAAGATTGTTGTTTTGGACAATGACATCAAAAACTTCATATTAATTTTAAGTTTTAAATTGCAAGTGCATGTTATAGTTGTAGCTATCATTGGCAAATACAAGTTGATCCCATTGAGATTAGAATTACTAGTAGTTATTGTCTTTTTATTATCTAACCTAACAAATTATGGTGTTTAAGAAAAAATAAATACAAAATTAAAATATAAACTAAAATAGATCAACTTGATTAACTAACAAGAACAAAGATTAAACTAATAACCAATTAAAGATAATAATGGTACCTCGGCTTCGAATCAAGATTCCTTGTGCAATCAGAATTTCACTACTCAATTTAATTTATAGTTTATTAGATCGTGAAAATTTATATTTTATGTTAATATCTTTCTCAAGAATATTAGCACCTAAACGTTGGTTCACTAAGTAAAATCTCTTTCTAGTTAAAACCCTTAAGATTGTATTAATTGATTCATAAATTTCACTATTAGATTTGACCCTGATCTAGAGGATTTATATCTATCTATTTCTAGGTTTACATGCAACTCCTTTCAACTATAGTATATTTATTCATACAAAAGGATTTTTCAATCTCAGTTGCATAAAATCATACATGAAATAATACAATAGCAATATTAATTCAAGAATAATTAAGAACATAAAATTGGATCTCAATGAAACTAAATAATGAATTAAGTTAAAATAAAACCATTACAAGGTCTATCCCAGGGATCATCTAATCCAAGTACCAACAAAAGTTTAACTTACAATCATAACATCAAGACTAAAGGAAAAACAGAAAACTAAAAGAACCATGATGAGATCCCTTTTAATCTTCACAAAATCTACTTTTGATTAATGGAAATTCACCCCAAAATATGTTTTCTTGCTTATTCTTCACTCTTTCTATCATTCTAGGCCATCGATATGTGTTTCCCCAAGCCTCACTTGAGACTCCTATGAACCTCTTATGAACTAAATTTTTTGTCTCTTTGTTTTATCCATTTATAGTTCAAATTTAGAGTTTTTTGGAGTTGACATGGTCAACCATACAATTGTCTACATGATTGTATCCCTCAATCTTACTTAATTCTTCGAAAATCACCAAGAAACATAATTTCAAAGATTTACATGGTCACTCACACGGTCATGTAGACTTATTAGACATGTCCTTAATCGGACTGGGTTCCTAAAAAAAATTTCTAATTTTTTTTATTTTCTGTCCCTATTTCGTCCTAATTATTCTTCTTTTTATTCATGAAGGCAAATAAGACGTAAAAATACAATAGAAATAAGATAAGCACATGAAACAATAAGAAACTCTCAAATAAATAAGTAAAATGCATTAAATATGAGATTAGAAATATAGTCTACTTAGTATTTATCAATGTCTATATGGTGGCTTAAGACAAAATAGGATCTTAGATGGTAATTTTCTACCAAGTTTAGTAGAAGTAGCCTTGTTAATTAAGTAAACCGCTGTCAATTTGTACTCTTCTTAAAACTCGATCGATAAACAAGTTTGCCCTACCCACTTGTAAGATGTGTCTATGTTTTAGCTCCACTCTCTTTTATTATTGTGTCAAACATAACTAATAAACTATCACATTGTCTTTATAAAAATTTTGTATAGATCCAGACTCAAACTTCGATCAACAATAAATTAATTTTAGGAGGATATACTCTAATTCAACAAATCGGACAAATGGGATTCTTAATACAAGGTTAGAGAAGAAGAATTGTGGTCTAGTGTGTTTTCAAGTATTAGTAGGAATGTCAAAAGATACAAACTTCCTATATTTTTCTCTTATTCTATACAAGTAAAACTTATTTAAAAATTTTAGTAAATACTTTTTATTGAAATAATGTCAAATTAAATATATAAACTTTATTGTAATATTTCCAAAAAAATAATAAATATTTGAAGTAACCAAATAAAAATTACAAAGAGAAGGTCAAATTTCTTTTCTTTTGCCCCTTGTCTTGTAAGTTGGAAATCGGAATGTTCTTTGGCTTCTCAATTCGTGGAAAGAATGCAAGTAGAAGTTTGGCTTGTGGCACTTGAGCGATTCAGTTTCATTTTATTTTAGCGTTTAGTCGACACCCAACAGACCGAGACTGATGTCCCATGAATAAAAATACACAACTAATCGATAGCATTTTATCAATGGCATACAATGAGTGACCATACACGAGGCTGGTCATGCCAGTCCATTACCAGACTGGTAATTCTTGTAATTACAAAATCCATCCCAACAGGAGAAGGGAAAGAACGGCAAACGAAAAGCTTTACATCACTTCACTCAATAATGCAGGACTGTAAATGTGAAATGCAGGACTGTAAATGTGAAACAACTATATCCACCTTCTTTCACTTTCCCCACTTTTGACATCCTAAAATTTCCTTTACCTTCTGGTTTTTAGGTACCAATGTGATGAATACATCTCAAAGCCTATAGTATCCCATATGCTTATTCAAAGTTTGGCAACTCAAGGCCCTCGGTATTTGCGGAAGCAAAGGCAACCACCCTGCTGATCGGGAGGAATCATTCCCCCTCCTTTTGTCGTGTCGATGGCCTCCAACATGAAGACAACCTCGTCCATTTCAGGGCGCTTGTCAGGATTAGCATCCCAGCATCGTTTCATCACATTGGCCAGACAGTTCGGACAACACCTTGGTATCTCTGGTCTTAGGTTCTGCAGTTCCAAACACAAATCGTTATGTTATGAAACTATGGAGTTGATTACTTCCAAAGTTGGTTACATTGCCAGAAGAACAAATTCTGATAGGCAGCATACGCTTATATACCTGGCGGACTACAGCTGAAGTCACTTCCGAGAAACTAAGATCAGGATATGGCATGTCGCAGCAATAAATCTCCCATAAACAGATTCCAAAGCTGTACACATCACATTTCCTGTTGTATGCATTGCCATTAAGAACCTGTAGGCCACAAATATAGATGAGGTAATTGTCTCCAGTTCACATTCTCCTTTGATTTACAAACTTAAAAAACTCCAACGTCCACAAACCCACATTTTGCAACAATCATCCAATGAAGTCAAAGGTATTCAATTGAAAAATAAACATCCTTTTGATGCACGGAAACTTTTTCTACTAATATATACCTCAGGAGCCATGTAGCCAAGTGTTCCAGTCTCCCCAGTCATATCGTTGGGATTTGAAGCCTCGACACGAGCAACCCCAAAATCCGCTATTTTCACGGTTCGAGTCTTATCTAACAACATGTTCTCTGTTTTTACATCTCTGTGAACAATCTTCTGGGAATGAAGGTAACTTAACCTGCAGAATATGGTCAAATCACGTTCCAATCCCTTACACATGCAAAGTACCAATTACCAATCACTCTGATAATAAATAAACAGTAAGCATCTCAAGAACATTAGGAAGATATTCGAAGAGATACCCTCTAGCAAGATCAAGTGCAAGCTGCACAACAACTTTGAAAGCTAACTTTCTTCTCCTATTCTTTATGAGATATGACTTTAGGGTCCCCCCAGGAAGATATTCCACTGCCACACAGCAGATATTACTTGGCATGCAAATTTGACCATTTTCCGTTTGTATCTGCAGCTCTGATGAGCCCATTGTTGCCCCAATAAACTGAAACAAAAAGATGAGAATGGGTATAACACACACATAGAAAGAAGCTCTGGTCTTGTACTTAAGGAGATAAAAATAGCTGGTAATTTATTGTTAAGATACAAAAAAACGATCTTAGAGAAATTGTAATTTGTGTATCTTGAATAAAAAATGTAAGCAGTTGAAGCGATCAAATTACTCATAACTTAGCTTTCTGGCACTCGGAAAAATGCATCGGACAAAGTTGAGTGCATGATATCTCCAAAAAAAAGAATTTTAAATGTATACAAATTGACCTGGATAATGAGAAAATGTAGTAAAAAGTTATTCATTAGTTTTGAATAAGAGAGAAATCTCCTTCTGATGGTTCTACAATGAAGCTTTATTCTACAAATCTGTCAGATGTTAATTGATCTCCAATGACATAAATGCTGAGATGGGCTAGCAATGGGATCAGAAAGGACTGAAACTGGAGTTGAATTCTCAACGTGCAACACATTTGGTGCAGCTATCATCTGAGAGGGACATAGCAAGCCAAGTTCTGATTTTGAATTCCATTTACATTTTAAGCAACGCACCAGAAGTTTGTCTCTTATATTTAAAACTTGAAAATGCTCTAACAGAAACCTATTGCTCAAGTCTGACTAAGCACTGAAGACAAAAAACAAAGAAGGTGGTTTGTCTGTATCTTCCTCCAAAATAATATATTAGAAAATGAGAAGAAAACAAGCTGACCAAGTTCAAAATATTTATGCTTCTGGACAACTGAAGATTCCTTTTTCCAAACACATAAAAGTTAAAAGAAAAAGAAGCAAGAGAAACTATAAAAGAGTGTACACAAAAATGTGTCCAATGGTTGCAAACTACAAAAAAGAGCAGACATGAGAAGACTGCAAGTACAAGGTGATCAACATCGAGTAACTTTCTTTGTTGATAAAGAAATTTATGGGTAAAAATCAAGAACGAAGGACAAATTTGCAAAGCCACAGTTCCACTATAAACATCCCTCCTCCAGCAGCAATCTGCGAAATTTTGCAGTTTGATTCAAATAGAGAAAACTATTGGTCTCCAACACACAAGCTCCCCTTCAGAAGCTGGCCCATTCAAACACTAAGAAAGGAAAATATCCTCCAACCGAAGTAAACTTAAGAATAACCCAAAATCAAGAGGCCCAGTATCTAATGTAAATGAATTTCATACTTACATAACCTTCACTAAAGACTGTGCAAACAAAACATATGAACTCTAAACATATTAGACTCCACTTTGAACACATTAGATTACGCAGATATACAACTATAAGGGGAAGAAACCGCAATTGAAAATTTAACCTTAGTAACATTGGGGTGATCGAGTTTATGCCAAACAGCAACTTCTTGTGAAAAAGCCGCTCTCAACGACGCAATCTCAGCTTCTGTCCGGTGGCCTTCTTCACCCCAGTCAAGCAGCTTAACTAAAGATCATAAAGACAAACTAAGGAATAAGGATCAATAAATACAAAACAGAGTAGAACAGAATCATAGCATTACCTGCCCAACTGTGTAAAACCAACGAATATTACTAATACATTGAAGGAGAAGGGGGGGGAACAAAAGGACAAATCTGGAACCTAAGCGCACTAATGTTCATAATTATAATCCCAAATAACGTGATCATGATAATCATAAATTCCAGCACCAGGCCCAATTTTTGGTATTTGTTCTTCATCGAGATGGCATTTAATTAGCAGCTGGGATCACATGAAAGTTTGGAAATATCAAACCATCTTGTCAGAAGCAGCGCCAATCCAAGCCCGTGGAGAAGTCACGGGTATCATAAGATTACTAAGCATGGTCCGATAACCAACAAGTAAATAATGGTTTAAAGATATGATTTCACAGACGGAAGATTTCATCATGGTAATAAATAAAAAAAAACTTAATCAAAGTTTGGTCAATTCAACTTCATCAAAGTTTGGTCAATTTACCCAATAAGACTCAATGAAGCGCTCCTAAATTATCGCTTCAAGTATATGAACTTACAATTTGCATTGCCTTCTCTACTTTGTCCAAAAAGATCTTTAAGAAGACGTAAAAGAGTATAGAAAGAATAAGATCGGGATTCAAGAACTTGATTTTCCGAGATCACGTAGCAAGTTATCCAAAGCAGAACACTAAAAAAGCCATAATGAGCACGCATCAAATCTAACAACTTGGCCTGAAACGAACATAACTCCTCCATTACCCTGTTTTACACATAGTAACCCAACAAGAAGATACAACGAACGCCAGGAACAAAGCAAGATATCCAATTATACTCAAAGCAGGAAGCAAAATCACAGACCAAATCATGAAGTCGACTAAAATAACAAGTAGGTCACTGACCGGCTACATCCTGATCGTCGTAAACGCCACGGTGAACGGTTCCAAAGGTGCCACGCGCAATGACACTCTTGACAACAAGCTTAGAAGGGTCGATCTCCCAATCCTGCCTCTCTCTTTTGAACGTGGCGGCACCGACTTTAGCTGGGGCGACAGTGACCGAACCAGCGGCGGCTTTGGGATTCCCATCATCGTCCTTCTTGTTCTTGTCCATAGTCCGTACTTTGTTGAGGTGCCTCTCCAATTGCTCATCGAGACTTTTGAGATCAATCTGATCTGCTCTCACAAACCCATCACCAGTTTCCTTCATTTTGACTCAAAGATCAAAGCTTTTTCAGTTTCTTGCAACAAACGACCTTCTCTTATTCACAGAGCCGTGTTTTCAAGTAAAGTTTGTAGAACCCATCGTTATTCAGTCGTTCCTGTTCTTCTGGGTAACAATAATAACAGCCAATACCAAAAGAAAAGCAAATGAATGAGTTGGAAAATAAGTTTTCTTCTATTTTTCGTTTGTGTATGTATGTATTTGTCTTTTTATTTCCTATTTTTGGTTTTGGAGTGTATTCGTAAGAGTATTCGTATTGTTAGATATATGGAAATTTACAGGAGGTGAAAATCTAAGGGCGGTGGCGGCTGGTAAGGTGGCGATGGCGGTGATGGTGGGGACGGTGGATGGTGAGTTAAGCAACTCCCTCCATCTGCATTTAGCCATGTGGGCACATGGAATTGCCTCCTCTTCTCAGCGTGGCGCTGCTTCTCAATTTCTGACTTCTGACTTCTGACTTCTGACCCACCTCTATTGGTTTATTCTTGGCTCTCTTTCGACTTATCTTTCTTTACCTGTTTTTTATTATCCAGGAATTAATATGATTCGTGGTCCTTTTTTAAAATTATAAAAAAATTTTATACTTTAGTTAATTTTATAATTATAATTAAAATTTAGAAAAATAACAATTAAATTTTTAAACTCTAACTTGACGTTAATACCTTCGTTAACGTAAAGTTACGTGATCTGAATGCTAACACTTAAAAAGAAAGTTTCGTGACAAATGCTTATATTGAACTTGCTTTGCAAAACATTACTGTCATTCCACCCAATTATTCTACAATTGATGATTTTAACTCAATTCCAAATACAAAAGCATATCAGCTTAGAAACAGGAGCAATTGGATTTCAAATGATGAGTTTTGACTTTTGAGACGTTAAACAATTAGGTCTATAAGCTGTGAGTTATGATCAATGACAATGGATAATGTGGGGGAAGTCTACTGTCAATGATGTTATTCTCTTTGGTATTAAATTCTAATATTATAAATAAATTATTTAATAAGTCCAGAAATGGTTTGATCAAGAAGTTATTAAAAAATGGATATCTCTACTACATACTCTAATCTTTAATAGGTAGAAATAAATCAATAATTCGACTAAGACGCGTATGATTATATTATAATATTAATTAGTGCTCCACTGATCGAATTATAAATATTTACATAAATAATTATACATCTTTGTTCTACAAATAATTATAAATATTTACACAATTATTCGTTATTTTTCCAACTACTCCTAAATATTAGCAGTCGTAACTAGCATTTCATTAAGGGATTTGAACTAATTATATTATCTAATTTAAATTATTATTTCATCTAATAACTTATTAAAGATGCATAATTTATAAATTAAATTCTAGAATATATCAAATATAGATTAAATAATAGTATAAAGAAATTTTCATTTATTTGGTTAGGACAAAAAAAATTATGCGCACTTGTTAGGAAATTCAAAATTGAAGAATGTGGTAGACAGATGATTAACAAATTGAATTAATTTAACTAATTAATCATAAAAAATTTAAATTATTTAATTTTTTAGTTTAGTTTAACAAAATAAATTTTTTCATTAGAAATTGATCAATTTATTAATTAAAAAATATTTTTATAGATTTTGTAAATGTTGAAAACTGAAAAAAAAAACTAAAAATACAAATAAAAATTCAGGTCTTTTTACTAAATGTAAAAACTAAAATAAAAAACAAAAAAATCAAACTAGATACAAAGAGCGCTCTATCTTTTCCTCAGCTTCCACTCCACCTGATAACAGAGGCGTTAAAGTGATCTTATTCTAAATTGAACCGGATAGTGTATAGAATCCATCATTTCAAAAAGATGAGGATATGTTGACAAAACTTATAACCACTAAAAACCCTAACGTCAATACCTTTCTAGTCATGGTCAAGAAAGCAAAAAGAGTCATCAGCATCTAGAAGAGAGCCAAAAAAAGAAGGCTATTCACCTCCCTCGAAATTTCCAAATAGATCTTTCCAATGAGCTGATTCTTCTTCAGTTGTCCGGAAAGTCCAGATGTTGGGCTTGGCTTTCTCACGTGAATCCAGAATTTCCTGCACCCAGATTCCACTTCTATAAGTCACATATAGGATACGGTACAAAATGAACAAAGCCATACACCTGCTTGACGAAAAAAAGATCAATCCTTGATATACTTGATGTTCCAATATTTTGTTCATAGTAAAATCGAACTAAGGTTTTCTCATAATTATAGAACCAGAAGAATGAATAGAAACTAGACAATGGTACAAAATAAACCTATCACATTAACTAGGTCCATAAGAGAATAATGGTTCCCATCAACATATAGCTTAAGAATGATAAATTATGTGTTTTTTTCAAAAATTGGACTTGCTTATAAAGATGAGTTCCATTTACTTGTAAACTTGAAAGGATCAATCACAAATTTTCCCAACCCGAACTAAGATCTTCCTTATGCTCCAATTTGTCAACCACAATTTTACAAATGTTCATATATTTTTCAAACAAACTGCCTTCTCACATCTAGTAAAATTTTGATGTGGTAAAACTAATTTGTTAAGATATTATATTTTATTTTTGGCATTATTTATATTTTAATTTATTTGGGATATCTTTTATTATAAGGAAGTTGATTTGGTATAGGATGTTACTGTCTTGAAATAAGTATATTTTTTGGACGTTAAATATATGTGGAAGGAAGGAATCCTAAAAGATATAGAATCCTAAAGGAGGAAGGATTTGTTGTAGAAAAACAAGCAGTCCATGGTGTGACACACATTTATTGATTTTTTGCTGTCGTATTTTCAGGGTGCTTCAGAGATTAATTACAATGTTCTATCTATGATTTCCGGCTACTGTGCATGAGGGTTTTCATAGATCACAGCAGATTTTTTTTGTTTAAAGACTCTCCATGATTATGGTTTACGGTGGTTGCTCATATAGGGGATTGTTCTTTGACTCAAGTGCTTTTTATTTCCCCTATTTTTGATTTAATCATTTGAGACAATTTATTTTTGTTTCATTCTTTGTATTAAAAATCTTCTGTTGAGGTTAGGATGAGGTGGTCATGCTATTGGGTGTGAGATACTTTCAAAGGTGTGAGTACAAGTGGATAGTGTCAAAGAGTGAGTGGTGTCGACTCCGTAATAGCCTTGTGTAAGCCTATTGTACTACAGTAAAAGTTGCTTAATCTAGGTAAGAGTCCCGCAGACTTAGGTCGTATATGTCGAACTACAATAACAAATTTCTTGTGTTGATTTATTTCTGCACACTTAATTTTTCTACTTGTGATCAGATTATAAAAAATTATAGTTGGTAATCCAGTTACTTTTTGATAAGCAATTGTAAGTTTCAGTTTAAAGCAACTGTGGCAGAACATAAATTTTATGGAACTTCAACCTTGGGTTTTTAAAGTGGTATCAGAGTCTGGTTCACCTCGTTAAAACTTAGTGTGTTAAGTTGGTGTAGATCAGTGTTCCGTGCTCATGGTTACTAGAGAAGGAGGCCACCTTTATTTGATGGCTCCAATTATTCTGCTTGGAAATTGAGAATGAAAGTGTTTGTTCAAGCATAAGGGACTAAAGCCTAAACTTTGGTGTTGAAAGGCTAGACTCATCCTCTGACAACTAATGAAAAGAATAAAGTGGTACCTAAAGATCCGTCTGAGTTGACAAAGATTGAAGAAGAGGGAGTTATCTCCTTAAAAACTCTCTAACAATACATGCAATTTTCAGTGTTGTAGATGAAGGCAGTTTCAGTTTGATATCAGCGTATAAATCAATAAAAGAAGCTTAGGATACATTACAAACCATACATGAAGGATCACAATCGGTGATAGCATCAAAACTTCAAATGTTGGCTATTAGATTTGAAGAACTTAAGATAGCGAAAAGTGAAATTATTGGAGACTTTCATGAGCGGCTGCATAATATTGCCAATCAAACATATCAACTTGGTAAGAAGTACTCAAATCTGAAACTTGTCAGGAAAACCTTAAGATCATTTCCTTTTAGATTCATACTGAAAATTGTAGCTAATGAAGAACCCCATGACATTAATGTGATATCTTTGGATAAGGTAATTGAAATTCTCACAAACTTCAAAATGAACCTATTGAGAGACAAATGTGAGAAGAATAAAGGATTGGCACTTCAAGCCGAAGTTGCTAAACTTGTGCATGATTTAAGAGACGATTATGATGAAAATGAAGATCTGGTGGTGCTAATAAGAAATTTTAACAAGTGGTTGAAGAAGGTGCAGAAAGATAGACCTGAGTTTAGGCAGAATGGTGTAAGTTCATCCAAAAATAACTTCAAACAACAAGCAAAAACTTAAAAAGGTGAAAAGAAGGCAGAGAAGCTACAATGTCATGAGTGACAGATTTCGAGCATATTCAAACAGAGTGTGCTAACACTCTTAAAAGGAGAAAAGGGAAGTCTTCCATTAGTAATTGGAGAAAAAACAAATGTGAAAGTGAGGATGGTAGTGAAGAAGAAATTATGAGTCATCATACTACATTGGTAGCTTTAAATAAAGAAAGTCCAATTGCTTGCTTAGTAGCAACCAGTGAAGAAATTGAAGAGGAAGAATTAGAAGTTTTAGTATTAAACTTTAATTCTAATAACGATAGCGATGACAGTGACTTAGAATTCAAAAAGTAAGATATCTACAAGTCTTATGAACTAATGTATAGCAAATAGGTGAACACGTGTAAACAAAATGAGAAGTTAAAGAAGGAGAATTCTACAATAAAAGATGTTATTCAAGATTTGGAAATGAATTTATTGTCAACAAAAGATTAACTTAATGAAACCAAGGTAAAGCTGATCAATATAAAAAAAGGAATAAGAATGTTGAATAGTGGTACCGAGAAGCTAGACAAATTGCTAGAAATTGGCAAAAACAAAGGGGATTTTCAAGGTGTTAGATATAAAGATGAATGCTTTAAGGTGAATAATGAGCAAAATTGTGAAATTAGATTTGTCCAAGAAACAAGATCAATTAAGGAGAAATTTCATAAACATGCATAAAGTTTGTGCCTACATGTCACTTTTGGGGTGTAAAAGGTCACATAAGGCCAAATTGCTACAAACTGTAGCAAATGCTATTCAATAAAGCTCAAAATAGGAAATCCAAACATTTTTAGAAGAACTTTCAGCAGCAGAGGTTATCAAAGCAGATTTGGGTGAGAAAGAATCAACCACAAGCACTTGTGGCTCTTAAATCCACGTGCACCGCTTCTCACAATGAATGATATTTTGAAAGTAGGTGTTCAAGGCATATGACAGGTGAAAGAAGCTAGTTGATGAATTATCAAATCTGTATGGATGGTCATGTTACATTTAGTGATGGAAAGAAAGTAGAAGTGATTGGTAGAGGAGCTCTTTGCGTAGATAGATTGCCTTATTTCGAAAATATGCTTCATGTGGATGGTTTAAAAGCCAACTTGGTGAGTATTAGTCAGCTTTGTAATGATAGGTTGTTAGTCAAGTTCACTAGTGATGAATGCAAGGTGTTAAACCAACAAGGAGATTGTATGGTAAGCAGAAGAAGATCGATGGATAATTGCTACATGTTGCAGGTCATATGATGATATGACTCTATGGTACCAAAAGCTTGGCCATGCTAATTATGACCTTATTAACAAGTTCAGCAAATATAAAGCGGTAAGAGGCTTACCTATAATGAACAAAGATGATAAGACTATTTGTAGCATTTGTCAAACGGGAAAACAGATGAGGAGTAAAGTTGCAGTTCTTTTTTACGTAATAAATGAGAAGCAACTGGCCAATATTTTTACCAAACCTCTTAACTCTATGAGGTTTAAACTTCTTCGTGGGGATGTTTTACAACTTTGAAGCTTATTGAAGTAAAAAATTTGAAAAAATCGAAAGTCTAAAACTAAAGAGATTCAACATGTATTATCTTAAGTTATTGAGGAATCCTCCTTTTAAGACTTTTCCTTTAATTTTCAAGATTCTAATGTTGTGAATAATGATTCACCACCACTAGTTGTTTCTTATCCATATGTTGTTCCTTCTTTATCCAAAGGCTGAGTGAAATTGCTAGCTTTGAAGTTAATTTGGATGCCTCGCCATCAGTATCCTACTAGCTTCTCAATAGAGCAAGCTTTGTCCCTCAAAATTTACTCCTCAGTAGCCCAAAAATGATGGGATATTTTCACTTCAACCAGGTTTATTCTCGATCATCCCATTTATTTAGCTAAGTATAAAATTTAAATTTGGATGCTTTATTGACTAAGAGGAATTTTTACATGTTATTTTATTTCCATAGCATTTTGATGATAAGTTGGTGCAAGAATTTTATGGTAATTTGGATGAGGGTGTGTTGGATGATAAAGCTTTATGCTTCATGTGGTTTACGTGAGGGGGAGATTGATTAAGTTTGATCCTGATTTATTGAATGCATTTTTGGAGTTTGTAAATTTAATTGGGGATCAGTCTTATGAGGATGGATTTGATGCAAGTAATGATATGCTAGCAAGTGTATTGATTGGTAGTAAATTGTTTTCTTAGCCTTCTATTGCTGCATTACATGCTTATGATCTATCATAAAAATATTTTATTCTTCATAAACTTTTGCTCACTAATTGGAGCTTAGCATGTATACTATAATAGTTTATCATGCTCAAGCCAAAATTGTGTATGCGATAGGTAGCGGGGTCAATATAAATCTAGGGAGATTGGTTGTTGAAGCTTTGATTGTGGGTGTTGGTAAACAACAAACATTATTGGGTTTTCCTAGTTTAATCACTCATTTTTTGCATGCACACAGTGTCTCTCATGTTGATTTGGTGGTACTTAAGCCTGTGCCCTAATATCTCTCATCGGATTCTTAATGTCAATAAGCAAGCCCAAGCGATTAATTTGTCGTACTCCTCGTCTGAGTCTTCCACACAGCTTGCTACAGCTACTACTGATACTCATGCCTTCTTATTTGTTGAGATTGATCACATTAAATGCATTCTTCATACAGGTATGACTACACTTCAACAACTTAAACAACGAGTTCTTCGTTCTACTTCGTCCTGTGATTCTTAGTTCCTTTTGGCATTGATTTATCCCAAGGGGAACTTACTGGTATTTATAGTTTTGTTAGTGACTGTTGACTGTTGACTTGACGTTGACCTTGATCTTAATTTTTTGACATGATCTATCATGATTGTTTATTTCAAGGGGAGTTTACATTTTTGTTATTCAAGGGGAGTTTTTGATGTGAAAATAAAACCAAAAAGGAGGAGATTGTTAAGATATTATATTTTATTTTTAGCATTATTTATATTTTAATTCATTTAAAATATCTTTTATTATAAGGAAGTTGATTTGGCATGGGATTCCACTATCTTGAAATAAGTAGAATTTTTGAAAGTTAAGATATGTGTGGAAGGAAGGAATCCTAAATGATACAGAATCTTAGAGGAGGAAGGAATTGTTCTAGATAATCAAGCAGTACATCGTGTGACAAACATCGATTAATTTTTTTGTCATATTTTTTGGGTGCTTCAGAGATTAATTACATTGTTCTATCTATGATTTTCGACTACTGTGAGTGAGGGTTTTCATAGATCACAGTAGATTTTTTTGTATAAAGACTCTCCATAATTATTCGTTAATGCGGCTGCACACATAGGAGATTGTTCTTTGACTCAAGTACTTTTTGTTTATCTTATTCTTAATTTAATCACTTGCTATAATTTGTTTTTGTTTCATTCGTTGTTTTAAAAATCCTCTGTTAAGGTTAGTTTGAGGTGGCCATGCTATTGGGTGTGAGATACTTTCAAGGATGTCAGTAAGAGTGAATAACGTCAAAGAGTGAGTGGTGTCAGCTCCGTAATAGCCTTGTGTCAGTATATTGTACTACGGTGAAAGTTGATTAATCTGGGTGAGGGCCAGCAAATGTAAGTCTTGTGCGCCAAACTGTATTAACAAATTTCCTGTGTTGATTTATTTACTGCGAACTTAATTTTTCTACTGTGATTAGATTCTAGAAAATCGTAATTGTTAATCCAGTTACTTTCTGATAAGCAACTGTAAGGTTCAGTTTGAAGCAATCGTCGCAGAACAGAAATTTTGCGAAACTTCAAACTTGAGTTTTTCATAATTCAAAGCAATATGAACCCTATAAGAATAGGTATCTATTGACTGAGTTATTTTAACAAGTTTTAACAACTTTTCCTTAAACTTAATGATATAAGCAATTGGTTTATCATTTTTAAAAACAAGTTCTTAATAAGCTACACAACCTTATGAAAACATTAAGGACAAAAGGGTCAATTTTGACCCTAAGTTTTTCACCAATCGACAAATTTAATTCTAGCATTCTAGAGAGAACACTTAAGACGCTAACATTTAGAAACGTTAAAAATTTACCCCATTATAATGGAATTAATAATGGTCGTTAATTAAGTGGAAACTACTTTTTTTGTCTTAATAAACCAATCTCACAGTACCAACTTTGGTAAACTCTGTAAGAAAATGAAATGTATATCTATATGCCTCTGGTGATAATGCATTATTAAACTATTTGAAATTTTTATTGTGAAGTTACTATGATAACAAATGCTAGTTATTTCACTTTGATTATGATCTAGTTGAACACCCTTTTCAACTATAAGACCTATATGCATAGGAAGCTACAATAATAAATTCTACTTTAAATTACTGGTTGTTAGTTAGATGATTAAGAAACATCTCCTAAACTTAGTAAAGAAAAATAATTTAATATATGTTTTTTGTTTTTCAAGTCTTGATCATATAATCACTATCGGCGTAAGCAATAAGTTTATCATCTACTATCTTCTTATAATAAAAAATTTTAAATTCATTTATTCCCTTTAAATATCTTGACACCCCTTTTATAACTTTAAATGGAGCTTATTGAATGTTCCATATACTTGCTAATACGACTTGCTATAAACATCAAACGGGATTTTTATCAATCAAAAGAAGTATGTCTTGAAAGTATTATAAAGGTTTGGACTAGATTAATGTAATTCGATTCATAATCTAGTTGTTTCGGGTTTAAGATTAGTCATGTCAACTCATGCTCTTATGAAAATTTTAAACTTCGTAAACTTCAATTCATCATTTTTCAATAAAAAGAAGATCATCAATTTACAAACTTACAATTAACATGTTGTCATACTTTCTTTTCTTAATAATAAAGTATACTTATAGTCAGACTTTTTGAATCCTTCCTTGCTAAAATAAGCTTCTATACATTTGTATCAATTTGGTACTTGTTTAAATGCACAAATTGCCTTCTTCAACTTATAAACCATTTATTCATTTTCCTTTTATCCATAAATGTAAGGTTTCTCTGAAAATATTAGTTAATTCGCCATGTAAAAATATATATTTCATAACTAGATAAGTTGTCCTTTTTTAGTTGCAAATGCTACTACTAAGAGAACTATATCTATTCTTGTCATATAAGCAAATACTTATGTATAATTTGTCTCATATTGATGAGCATACCTCTTTATCATAACTCTAGCCTTATACTCATTTACTTCTCCATTTTCATTGAATTTAGTATTGCAAATCCACTTTATTATAACTTTTCTTTCTCATCCAAATAATTCAGTTAATTTGCAATTGTAATTTTTAATATTACTTCCATTTCAATGTCCATGACTCTACTCATTTTTAATTCTTCACAGCATCTTCGAAATGAATAACATTAGTATATGCAAGCATAGCAAAATCAACTACATCTTCTTCAAAAATTCCTCAACTTTGTTTTGTTATTGTTATATGCGTCTTTTAGTTGTCTTTTGAATTCTTATAATATAAATTTTCCTCTCCAATATATGCATTTCTTTTTGTTACAAGGGAAGGAATATTTTGTATTCATTAATTTCTTCTATTTATATATACGATGAGAGCATAAAATGGTAGGGAGATAATTTTAGTCCCTATAATCAATACAATCAATCCATATAATCCAATCCTAAATATATACATAAATCAATTCCTAATATGTAATACTCCTCCTCAAACTAAAGCGTGGATGTTAATCATCTCTAGCTTGTTACAACTTACAAAAATACTCAACCTAAGTCTTATTTAAAGCCTTTATAAAAAGATCTCCTAGTTGTTCTCCAATCTTCACATATCTTGTAGAAACCAAGTTTTTTTACACTCTTTCACACAAAAATAACAATCAATCTTAATATGCTTATTTCATTCATAAAGCACAAGATTAAAAGCATATAAAAGAGCAATATGATTATTACACTATAACTTTGTTGACATTGAGACTTTGAGACCAATTTCAATCAAAAGCAAATATATCTACATTATTTCACAAACAAATTGTGTCATAGCTCTGCATTTTGATTCTGTACCCACGTGAGATACAACATTATGTTTCTTACTTTTTATAAGAACAAATTTAATCAAACAAAAACACAATAGCATGTGGTAGATTTTTGATCAATTTTGGATTTTCCTAATCTGTATACGACAACGACTCTATATAAGTGTAAGTATGATTTTTATACAATATTCCTTGTTCGAGAGCTCCCTTCAAGTAACATAGGATCTAATCTGGTGACCTAATGTTAAATTATTGGAGAAGATATAAATTGACTCACAATGCTATCAAAGTAAGCAATATCAAGATGAGTTATCATGAGATAATTTAATTTCTCAACCAATCTCCTATACTTCTTAATGACCTTGAAACAAGTCTCCATCTTTTTTAAGTTACATATTGGGTGCTATAAGAGTATTATATGGTTTAGTCCCTAATTTCCTAGTTTCAGAAAAGAAATTAGGTACATAGTTTCTTTAAGATAAGAAGATACCTTTCTTATTCCTTGTCACTGCACCCCTAAGAAGAACGCTAATATGCCCAAATCTTTCATTTGAAATTAGCTGTGAAGAAACATTTTTAAAGATGAAATTTCTATGATGCCATTGTTAATAACAATATCATCCATGTACACTACAAGAATAATAATGCCATAGAGTGTTTGTAAAAGATTGAATGCTTAAACATGCTCTAACTCCTTCAAAATTTTCTAATTGCTTGACTAAATTTACCAAACCAAATATGAGGATTCTTTTTTAGACCATATAGAGTTCTTTGAAGTTAACATACTTTCCTATACTCTTTTTAAGCAATAAAACCCTAGATGCTTGCACCATATAAACAACCTTATATAAGTCTCCATGTAAGAAAGCCATTTTTTATGTCCAACTAATACAAAGGTCAACTATAAGTAGCTAACATATAAATAAATAAACAAATAGATGTCAACTTGGTCACAAGAAAGAAAGTATCCTATTAGTCCATATCATAAGTTTGGGCATAACCTTTAGTAAAAAGGGAGGCTTTAAGCCAAGCTACTCAGTCATCGTGGTTGACTTTAACTATAAATACCCACTTACATATGATAGCTTTTTTTCCATGTAGGTAAACTTACTAAATACCAAATACCTTTAGAATCAACAACATTATCTCCTTTATCATTATCGCTTGCCAACCAAGATGAGACATGGCCTCATAACTAGTTTTAAGAAGAGATCTAGCATAAAGAGAGGCAACAAAAGAACATGAAAAAGATGACAAATGGTCATATAAAATAAAAGAAGAAATTAGGTATGTGCATTGGCATTTACCTTTATAAAGAGCAATTAGAAGGTCTAGATCATTGTTTTAGGATCTAATTTTGAAAAAGGAATTGGTGTTGAACATGCGTTTTGAACATCTCATCGTTTGGAATAGACATAATGAACATATAGAGGTGGAGGTCATTGTATTGGAATAGTAGGTGTAGAAGTAACATTTGGTACTGCTAATTGATTTGGTATACTAATAAATCATCATTATTCCCTTGAATATTACAAAGGTTTGAAGGAGTAGGAAAAGACGAAAGATTTTCTATAAATATGAAAGCAACATATACAAGATATTTATTAAGATTGGGATAATAATATCAATACTTTTTGAAGATGAAAGTAACTTAGGAAGACATATTTTATAGACTTGGGATCTAATTTGGTGACTTGAAGGCAAACATAATAGACGAAACATATACTCCCAAATATACGAGGCTTAATGAGGAATAAATATTTGCTAGGAAAGAGAACGTGATAAGGAATCTTACTATACAGGATAGATAATGGCATCAAATCGTATCATGTTAAAAACACTTGAGGACATGTGTTTAGATCAAAAATGCCTATTTTTTCCAAGGAGATATCTTTTTTCCTTCTAGATACACCATTTTAAGATGTTGGATCAACATAAGAAGTCTGGTAAAGATGTCATTTTTAAACATATAAGTCTAAAAGGAATAAGAAAGATATTCTTTGGCATTATCACTTTCCAAGGTAATAGGACCTTGATACCATAACTAAAAGGTAACAGGACCTTTAGTTCTTCATAAACTTTTTTAAAATTCATATGAAGAGACTAGTTATATTGTTTAGCCTAATAAAATTCTCATAAACCTTATAGATCGAGAAGAATTTCTTTTCCAAAATATGGAAACTCTAGATAATTCATTAATTCCTTAATATACTCAAAATGATTAATCATGCTGACTACCTCAATATCTATCAAATTTTGGATGTGCAAGAACAATCTAGCATTATCTTTTATCGATTCCTTTTTTGTTTCTTATCAGTCGTTAGATCATATATAAGGTGATCATCTTTAGAAATACTACGTAATTAAATCATAATTATCTTGCTCCAATATAGATAGTTAGGTAAGCTTATGTTCAGTGATCTTAAACATTATTGGAATAACTTCAATAACCACAATTAATTTATACTTATCAATTATACCAAAATAAATCAAATATAGACTATATAATTATGTTGAAACTATTTGGTAGATAAATTTGAAAACTTTAGTAAACCAAACCAAACAGGGACATGTGTAACAAACACGTCTTTAAAAGAAGAATCACACCTACAGGTTGAATTTCTATGCTCACCAAGGAAATTAACTCGATCCTAGCAGCCACACCAAGGAACTAACATTCCTAATAACTCCAATTCCAACACAAAAATAAGTTCTTTGTAGTAACAATTACACCATCATATTTAGGAACACAGAGGAGCAAAGGACTAAAACTTGATAACAAAAAGTTCAATGGTAAAATAATGGAGAATTGATTTGATAGTTAATGGTGATGAAGAAAGTAGGCATCTAGGAGAGGTGGAGGATAGAGGCCACACCTAAAAACGTGACTAGATATCATAGCTCCATTGCATGCACATCCATACACTTGCGTATAGGATCTTAATCGCTGGGCCTCTTGTGACCAATCTTAGGGAAAAGGTCGATTAATGTCTAGCGAGTCTAAGAGTCATAATAAAAAAATCACTTCAAGAATTGATCTACCTAAGAAGCATGCCTAGGGGGCTAGAGGATCATTAATAGGAAAATTCCCCTCTCCCCCCTTTGTGGTGACTCGAACTCAAGACCTCCTACAAATGAGAGCCTTAAGTGAGGAGTTGAAACCAGTTAGGTCACTCCTACTTATCAACTAGGCTTTGATACTTGTTATGAAAGAAGATATATTTTTTATTCATCAAGCTACAATCGATCTCTATAATCCTGTCATAAATCATTTCTAATTTTGTAAAAATTTTTCAACTTGAATCTTGAAAGTTTTTTAAATAACAAATGTTCCTAATTTTTTATTAAGAAATAAAACCATGATTTTCTATAGTAGCCATCCATAAAAGTAATCAATTACCTCTTCTTAACTATTAGAGACAGGCTTGATTGGCACCTAGATATCAGCATAAACGGACTAAAGAATTTATGAAGCTTTCCAAATGGTATTCTTTGGAAATGAGTCTATTTGTTGCTTCCCAACACTCCTTGCATAGCTTTGAAAGAGACTTAATCAATAGAAAGTCATCCACCATTTTTTACTTCTGTGAAGATTCTATAAGCCTTTAAAGTTTTAATTTTCCATATCTAGAATGCCAAAATTGCACCATATCTACAATAGTTGCATTAAAATAAACGGATGCAAAGGGTTGAGATATAAAATGTTGAATAAACATTAGACTAAGAAACATGTTCATATTTTTAATTAAGCCTTCCTCATATTGAAAAACCTTACACTTTCCAAGTTAAAACTGAATAGTCGTACATTTTGCTTATAACTTCTTAGTATTTGTTTTGGTACAAAGGAGCAATCAAAGAATGCTAGGTGCAAACAGGGATAGCCTTAGGCCGAGCAACACCCATGAGATCCTCCTGAAGAAAATGATGGAGTTGTCTAGGGGGATTATTAAGGTGAGTAACATCAAAACTGCCTACATAAACCCAAGAAGCCAAGTATTTAGCTCACATATTTGCTTCACGATAAGTATGCACAACACGACACTGCCAAGGTCGGGTAAGCAGTTTCTTACAAGCACAAATAAGTTGATAGAATTGATCTGTAGGCCAAAGGTCATTATTCACTTTGTTAACAGCTAAAAGAAAGTCGGATTCAATAAACACATTTTGAAAGCCTCGATCCCAAGCCAAAAGCAGTCCATAATAAATTCTGAACAATTCAGCTCTTATAATGTTCCCCCAATCGAGTCTCCTTATAAACCAGAACAACCATCTTCCTTTAACATTCCTTGCAAGGCCTCCAATCGCTGTGTCTCCTAAATTTGTGAGTGTTGATGCATCCATATTAATTTTGATGCAACCAGTGGGAGGTGGACTCCAAGCAATTAGCATATCCTGCTTTATCACCAAGGCCTTTTGCATCTTTCTATATCTGCGAAAATTCTGCACACTTGTATAAATGATATTAGTAGCATGGGGGGGCCAGACAAAGTCTGGTTTAAAAACAACACAATTACGCTAACGCCATATATATCAACAGGCATAACAAAAAAGGTCAGCCCAAGGAATATTATTAGCAATAATAAAAGAAGAGTTACAAAAATTAACACGAATCCAATCAACAAGAGACAAAGAATTAAAAACATCTAACCAACGACCTAGAGCCAAGAGGACCAGATGACTTGCGACTCTTGACAATCTCAAAGTAAAGTAAAATTGATTCACAAGGGTCATCACATCTTGGACAATTGGTTGTAGTAATGATATGGCATCAACACAAGTTTCACTTGTTAACAATCAGTTATGAACTACCAGTCACAAGAAAAACTTGATGCGAGGAGGCAAGTTCTTCTTCACACTAAATTCCGGTTGAAATTCGCTGGTGATGTCCTAAGCAGAAGATTGCAAGATGAACTCATTGAGAACACACCAGAGGGAGAAGCAGACCAAATAGTTTTGTCCTTTTCTACACGAACAAGCATGAAAAGAGAAATAAGATTTTGGGTTAAGAAGGAGTGTACAATATCCTAAAAATCAGCTTCGTTGTCTAAGAAATTAGAGACTTTCGCATCTTGCAAAGGGGGCAGGGAATTTGGATCAATTAACGAGGCCAACTCAGAGTTATTAAGCCATTTATCAAACCAAAAGGATGTTTGATCACCACACCCAACCAACCTTGAACAACCCTAATTGACAATTTTCTTACTAGCACAAATGCTCCTCCAAGTATAAGAAGCAACAGGTTTAATTTTCGATTGTAAAAAGGTGGAGCTTTGAAAATATTTAGCCTTTAAAACATAGGCCCATAAACTACTATCATTGGCCTCAAGTTTCCAACCAAGTTTAGCAAACAAAGCCAAATTCATACATGCAGTTTTCCGAAAACCCAAGCCACCTTCCTTATGTGAACGACACACCATATCCCACTTAAGAAGTGGCACTTTTTTTTTGTTAGCCGTTGAACCCCAGAGAAATTTCCTATTGAGAGAGTCAATTTCTTTAGATTCAGCGATGGGAAGTCTCGTGGTTTGCATAGTATATGTAGCCATAATACTAGTGACAAATTGTATAAGAGTGGCTCGACTAGCAAGCGAGAGTTGATCAGCCTTCCAAGCAGTCAAATTCTTCTTGATCTTTGTTAGGATATGGTCATAGGTTCGTTAAGAAACACGTTACGTATGAAGGGGAACACCAAGATAAAATCTAAGATCAACACAAGGAGCAATGCATGTACATCGTTGAATACCATCTACTATTGTCTTGGCAGTGTTCAGGGAAACACAAAATCTAGATTTAGCAACATTAACCTTTTCACCTGAAAAGGCACAAACTTTATCTAAACAGGCGATCATGGTTTTGCTTTGTTTAATTGAAGCTTTACCCATCAAAATTAAATCATTTACAAACCTCACATGAGAAATAGCAAGCCCACCCCTTGACAGTTTGATAGGCTTCTAGTTACCCACTGTTACCTCCTGTTCAATCAAGTAATAAAGCTTATTCAGACATAAAACAAAAAGATAAGGAGATAAAGGGTCACCTTGACGGAGACCTCTAGACGGTTTAAAGTAATTAATGACTTCCCCATTCCAAAGAAAATTCAACGTTGTAGAAGTGATACAGAAAATGATAAGAGACATAATGGTAGAAGGAAATCCCGCATCTTGAAGAACCCATCTTAAAAACTCCCAATCAATATGATCATAAGCCTTTTCCAAATTAGTCTTCATCATCAGGCCACCACTTTTCCCTTTCTTTTTAGAGAAAAGTGAATAGTCCCTTGAACAAGAATAATATTATTTAAAGTACCCCTGGCTGGAATAAACCTACTCTAAGTAGGCACTGTAAACTGTTGGAGTCAAGGTCAGAGCTGATTCACAATGATCTTGGACATGAGCTTTACCAAAACATTACAAAAAGAAATTGGATGAAATTGAGTAGTCGTTTCCGGATGATCATTTTTAGGGATAAGATAAACTAACACACGACTTAGAGTATCATCAAAACTCCCTCCTGTAAAGGCATTTTGGACAAAAGAAACCAAAAAATTTCCCACAATGAGCCAATTAGCTTGATAGAAGCCCGCCTAAAAACCATCCGGGCTAAGAGATTTGAAAAGTGCCATCTGTTTCAAAGTTGCATGGACCTCATCAGCTTGTGGAATACGAATAAGATCCAAAAGGAAACACTCATTGATTGGCTATGAAAACCTTGGACAATCCTGTCGAAAATCTAACTACAAAGGTTTAGCCAAATGTACTTGATAAAAATCATGAAGAACATTCTCTCGAACTTGTACTTCATCCCAAATCCAATTACCAGTTCCATCTTTAATCATATGAATCTGATTCTTGTTCCTTCGTACTAAAGTAGTGGTATGGAAGAAATGTGTATTATGATCACCAAGTTGAACCCAATTCTCTCTTGATTTTTGAAATCACAGCAATTCCTTTTGATTAAGGACCTCATTATACACAACATATAACTTTTTTCCAAGGCAAAAAGAAATGGATTGGGTGTTAGAACCCACTTGCCGGAATCCAACTACTTAAACCTAAACTGTCATAACTTGTTGCTCTTAACTCCGATTTGGA
>JANIIA010000008.1:43221480-43236650 GCA_027478495.1 Erythroxylum alaternifolium
TACTGATTTTCTGTACTTTATGTTGTGTTTAAAAAAAATTATATCGACTGTTTGATTGTTTAGTAATGTGACAAACCACCCTCGCGGGGCACAGACTCGGATATCACTGCCGATATCAGGTTCGAGTCCAGCGGGAGTGGGGTGTTACAAAAACACCCTGGGGTACCCTTACGGGAAATCTAAAATTTTTTTATTTCACTGTAGCTTGTTCGTACGTTGATGTCAACATGACGTCAGCTTGCTAATGTCAACACAACATCAGTCGTGCATCTGGCTAGTGCTGCACACACTCGCGTCATGCGTAGACGCGCCTACCAAAGTTGGCGTATGCTTTGCACGCGCCAGACACGTTTCTCGCCCGTATGTGGCCACGATGCAGGTGCCTTATACATCACCACGTCCATTTCACTGTGCACGGTAGAGCACGTGTGGCACACACGCTCGACAATGCGCGGATCCTTGTCACAAAAAGGTGATTTTTGGTGAGTTTTGAGATGATTTTCTAGCTTCCTGGGCTTGTTTTCAACCCGTTTCTCAATGCTAAACATATGTATACTACTTTTATGCAATAAAAAGAAAGAAAAAATCAAGAAACAAAAGCTAATCTCCGAAAACCTTATGGAGAGAAAAACTAAAAAATCTTCATTTTTAACCACCCGATCATGCCACTGCTATAATACCACGTTTAATATATAACGGTACCTTAGTTACATACCCCGGATCGAATGTGAAAGGAAAAAAATAGAGAAATACGGAAACACCTAATTTTAAGTTCTAAAACTTCAAACGAGCTTTTGGAAGCCGAAACAATCCCGAATCAACCGTTGTTTTCATAAAAATCCATCACAAAGACACGAGCTAAGTCTTTCTACAATTTTCTCAAAATGTAAGCTCTCTTGATGGGTCAGAGATTCCTTATGCTTACGATTAATATGAGCAACTGCAAGAGACCATAACTTATTTATATAGCTTCCATATCTGGCTTCCCCATCACAAGGCCGATATAGATCAGGTCCACACTAAAAGGGATCTATTTTCTACTCGAACTTTGACCTATTGATTTAGATCATTTATTGGGCCACTTTATTATCTTTATCTTGATCAAATTACGTAACTTAACGAATAATTTATTTAAAAACCAAATTAGAATTAATAGCTGTCAACTGTATGGGAAATTGACAAAATTGCCCTTAGGGGCAAAAATGTCTTACAGAAAGAACATAAGCTCATCTTTGAATTTCTCATATATAAAAATCTAAAATAATAATTTTTATAAACATCGTAATTGAAACAATCATCAAATCAATAATATAAGGATTATTATCTATTCAAAATCTGTGGCTCTGATACCACATGTAAATTTTTCATTCTTAATATTCAAATATTAAAGACATAAATCATGAATCATAAGTAAATCATTCGTGCGCATTCAAATCTTGAATATAATAATAACTACATAAATAAAGTGAATGAATCACTTGCTTTAAGCAAAATTCGTCATTATGTAGAGAGAAAGCTTTCAACGATCACAAACTAGTTCCTCTCTCTTAACCCTCTTTCTATATGATAACTTGATGGATAGCCCAATACAAAAATACCTACATTTTGTATTTGTTTTGTCTATACTTTTAGGGTAGAGAGAGGACTAGTTTATATACACTTCTCTATTAAGATTAAATCTTGTATGTCCGTCAAGTACTAAATTAACGGTCAAGATTTAATATACTATTAAAGTAAGAAAATTCCTAAACTAAGTTTAATATGGGCTTATAGAAAATATGAGCCATAACATTAAGCCATATATTTCTTACACTTCATGCTCTAGCAAGCTACTTTGTAATTCATTAATGGTTAAAATGCTCATATCTTTGAATTCCTTAATAGAACAAACAATGCAACAAAACTTATTAGGTCATTGACCTTAAAATTTTTTCAACAATAACATCTCCTTTATCTTCATCATCAACTTTCATTTTGATAATTTATGGTAAGGTACGAAGCAAAATACTTATTAACTAATTCTTTTACTTTTATACGGAGAACTTTAAAGGCACAGATCCTCTGTTCCGAATCTTGTGTACCATCCTATGCTAAACTTCTCCCGTCCACATGTTTCATAATAAATATACGGTACAGTGTAAAATATAAGGATGGTAGAAGTTGGTACTGGGTAGGTACAAGCAATTCGGAACAGACGATCTCAAGCCAAACTTTAAACTTCTTTTGTTATGTTTGCAAGTGAATCCGTTTGACCCATGTTATACTTTAATATTTCTACTTAATAAAATCTCATATATTCTTTGATATGTCGTTGATAATTTTCTTTAAGATTGAGGAACCTAATTCTTGAAATAAATTGTTCTTAGCTTTTAAATTCTTCAACTTCTGATTTTCATAATTCTTTTTTGTATCACTGAGAACCATTCTGATGTTGTAGAAATATCATTATCTACCAAAAAAATAAGCATTACAAATTGGTAAATAATTAATTGATATAATATTTTGTTACACATTCTTAAAATTAGTATAATAGTATTGAGTATAAAATTATGCAATTTCCAATTAATAATAATAAGAATATGGAAGAGGAGTCAAGGAGGTCCTTGTAATTTTATAGTAAATTAGTAATAAAACTAAAATCTAATCAATTGTATTTCTGAGCAGTTAACATTTTCCAAATGTATCGTTGATTTGTATAATTGTATCTCTATTTTATTCATTTCATAAAGTCATGGATCTATTGATTCTTTCAATTATCCATTAGCAATCTCTTTCAATTAAGTTGTTAGTTGATTAATTGGTAATTACAATTAAATTGTTATGCATATCGTAGAATAGACCAAAAAAGCTTGCAGATTTACTTTCAGATACTACCTAAATTTGACAAACCATTGATCAGATTTATCATAAGAAGAGAAGACTCTGGTTTTTCTTTTCTTTCACTTTTTAAAGAAACATAAAAAGATGAGGACATAATAGCAATATAGTAGAAGGAAAACTAAGTTTATTTTGAATTGTGTTGGATAAAATGTAATTGTGTTGTATGAAATTGAATTGTGTATGATGTAAGCATACAAAGTGAGTTATATTACATATAATAAACATGTGTATTGTGTATGTTGAATACTTGAATTATTAGTTTTTGACTTATTGATGAATTATGTTGCACAAAATTAAAGTGTGTTGAATGAAATTGAATTGTGTATGATGTAATCATACAAAATAAGTTATATAACATATGATGGACATGCATATTGTGTAATTGTATATGTTGAATATTGTTAGTTTTTAACTTATTAATGAATTGTGTTAGATAAAATTAGATTATGTTGGATGAAATTGAATTATGTAAGATATAATCATACAAAATAAGTTATATTACATATGATGGAAATGCATATTGTGTAATTTGTATATTGAATACTTGAATGTTGGTTTCTTACTTATTGACAACTTTCTTCTCCATTGTTTACAACGGGGGCGTTTTTGAATCCTCGTGTCTATTTCAAACCAGATTTTACAAAGAAAATTGAAGTTAATAAGGGAATGTTATTTACTATACAACAATTGTTGTCCATGACATGATCCAAGATCTCTTGCGCTCGCAAATGGAGTTTTATAAGGTCTTCTAGGGATTTTGAAAATGTCAATTGCAATTTGACAAAAGTCAAAACTTTCTCCAAGTATTAGTTGTTTCCTTTTTCTTACTTGTTGAAAATTTATTATCACTTCATTTTGTTTACAACGCTACTTTTGTTATCTTACCACTTACAGTTTCTTGGTAGAATCAATTAGGAAATGGTGTTCCAAAATTTTAAAGGTTTACAATTTGGATTTTAAGTCAATGTGTGAGTGTAATAGGCTGTGAACAGAACTGGAACACATTTAAATTCATCCATTCCAAGAAAAGGAGTAGATTGGAGCACAAGAGATTAAATGACTTAGTTTTTATTCGTTACAATTTAAAGCTTCGGAAAAGGTATCTTATTATCATTATTAATTTCGATATAATTTGTTATAATTTTCTAATAATTAAAATTTATTTTCTGTTAGGACTCTTAATAGTATAAGTAGTTCAACATATCCAATTTCTATTGATAATATCGATCTTTTGGTAGATTGGATTTTTTAGGAACCAAGTTTGGTAGATGTGGATGACTTGAAAGATAATCTTGGATGGAAAAGCATTAACATGTCATTTGACACATTGAATTTAAATGATGATGATGATGATGAGGCTCCTCTTAATGATGAAAATTTTGTATCAAATGATAATCGAGGTCAGTGCAGTTATAGCGGGTATCCTCCCGTTGATGATTGAATGAAGTTCTAGATTTTTGTTTTTCCTCTTCTTTTAACTTTACTTATATTTGATGTATATGTTAAATTCTATATATGTAATGTAATCGTAAATGTTTTTGCATTAAGTTTTACTTCTGCCTGATTGTTTCCTCATACGAACTCTTGTCGTAAATTGCAATAGTTTGAGAGTTAAGGATATTTATTGTTCTTTTTATTGGATATTTTGATGTAATTATTATTTATTAGATGATGAAATTGTAATTTTTTAATACTTTGTATTGTTCTTAATTTTATATTTGTATGATGATGATTGTCTTTTTTCATATTAATTGTGGTTATTATTTATATATGAAATATCTAAAAATTATTGTTATTGCATATTAATTGTGATTAT
The DNA here is from genome assembly GCA_027478495.1 of Erythroxylum alaternifolium. Lineage (NCBI taxonomy): Eukaryota > Viridiplantae > Streptophyta > Magnoliopsida > Malpighiales > Erythroxylaceae > Erythroxylum > Erythroxylum alaternifolium. The sequence goes on from JANIIA010000008.1 coordinate 43,226,177, forward strand.
TATTTAGTATTATAAATTTTGGAGACATAGTTGATGTAAACTTATAAAGTATATAACACAATTGTAAAATATGACAATTAACTATTTTGCAATTTTTTTAAAAAAAAATTTAGGTACTATTTCATAAATTAAAAAAATTACCCAATACGATATCCGGTATTAACCAATACTGGTACAATATTGTACCAAAACCCAATCTAATATTAGGGCGATACAATGTTCGCAACTTTGATCAAATGATCTTAAACAGTGCCCACTTTTAATGTGGTTACCTAGTTTTTTTCTTTCTATTTTTAAAAAACTACTTTGTGAATATATGTATATGTTAATAATTTATCAATAATATATTTCTTGTAGATTATTTCACAAATTAATTACTTAAAATCAAATAACATATTCAATTTAAATAATATTTATAATTTTCAATAAAATTCCACATATAACTAACATATTAAATATTTTCACTTATAACCAACTCCTTTTTGTCAGGTTGGGCAATCCTACATCTATCAAAGCTAGGGTGTTGCCAAGTAAGTAATTAAATTCCAGGCCAGTCCTAGAGTATTGCCAAGTAAGTAATTAAATTCCAGGCTAGCCTTAGACTATGTTAATTATTTTCTTTCCTTTTTCTGTTTTTATTATGATTTTTTATTTATTTTTAGTTTCTATTTTTTCAGAAAAAAGCAAAAAAAAACTTGGTTGATAATATAAATATAAATATATTTTTATTATTGAAAATAATTAAATATTAAATAATACTTAAAATAAATTAATATTATGAATTAATTAAGTAAATAATTATATTTTTCTCTCTTATATGATCTTTATTAATACATATTAGTGAAAATTCATTATAATTTGTCAAAATAAATAATTAAATAAGTAAAATTTATTTATAAAATAATGTTAATTATTAAAATATTTTTAAATTCCATGTATTTTAGAGATAATTTAAATTTAAAATATATTTATTAAATAACTATAAAATGTAAAATATATTATGTTCAAAAAAATTAAAATTTTATATTAAATAATAAAAATAAAATTAAGTAAATAATTAAGTTGAATTAGTCATTATTATTATTTATTAGTATTAAAAATTAAAAAATATATATATTTAGTTAATAGTAAATTATGATAAAAATATGAAAAGTGAAAGAGACCAAAAGTCATAATAGAAATAAATAATTTTTATTAAATTTAAAATAAAAATTAAAAATCACAGTGGAAATAAATTGGCCTAAATTATGATCTTCTAATTATTTTACTATGTTAATCATTCCATTATTATTTTGGTCCTTTTTCGTTGTAGTTAATACTCAATACAGTTACTAAATTGTGATCCTGTAGTTATTTTAATAGTTTCTCCCGGTGATCTATCTTTAATTCGCAATTTTATAACAATTTACTAGAGCCTGATTTCCAAATTATTAAGAAAACTCAATTAACTAAGATAAAATGTCATTTAAGGACTCTTGTCTTTCTTAAATTTCATTATAAATTTTTCTTGTTTCAAAAAACATGTAGTAAGATACTTTATTTTTTCACATAATTTTAGCTATACTGGCACTAATTTGTATATTTGTTAGCTTATGGCTCCAATTTATATGCTGTCTTTGTGAACATGGACTATGGAGCATGAAACAAGCTTCTTTGCTACTTTCGACAAGATGATTAGTATTGATTACCATGGGCAGCAACATACTGGTTTTCCACTTCTCCACAGATGCGAGAGATAAATTAAAGCAAAACTTGACGGAAAAGAAAGCTGATGGTACCAAAAAGGGGAGGCCTTATTTTATTCCTGTAGAAAATGCATATTTTGCATATTTATATACACCTCTTGTCTCCAACTGATGAGCGGCTTACGCATGCGGATAATGGGTAGACAACAACTCATTCATACCAACGTTGCTTCCGTCTTCTTTCTGGTCTCATCTTTCTCATATTTTAAGGTTGTAATCTCCTTTTTTCTGTGTTTCAACTCTTTAATTTCTTGTAATTTATTCCACGTTTTCATTTATATAACTTCAAAATTCTTTTCAATTTTCACGATGATGTGCAGGTATGCTTCGCAGTTGCAACTAGCGCCCACAAGCAAAACCTATCGTCAAAGTATGACCCTTTCTCGCCTAGGGCATCTCTAATCCGTTATTGGAACAAACAAATCCCAAACGACCTACCTAAACCGCCATTTCTTCTCTCTAAAGCCTCTCCACTTAGTACCATCGACTCTGCTTCCCTCGCCAAGCTCGCCGCCCAACACTCACTTTCCTCACACCGCGACACTTTCTGTTCTTTAGCCAACTTATTCTGCTACTTTGACTCGAAGCCAACTTCCGGCAATCGTGGCCAAGATGCCAGCTTTGCTCTGTACTCTAACAAACGCTTCTCAAACTATGGAGGGTCAAGACTTAATGGGGTTGATTCTTTTAAGAACTACTCCGATGGGTTGAATTCTGCCACCGGTTCCTTCATTAAATACAGCAGAGAATCAACTCGCCACAGTCAATCATTCACAAACTATGCCAGCGATGCAAATGTGGCCAATGCAACATTTGGCAACTACGGGACTGGTGCAACTGGTGGCTCTGCCTTATTCAAGAATTATGACAACCGAGTCAACGTACCTGGTCTCCGGTTCACCACTTATGACTCGGATGGTAATAACCACAAGCTCTCATTTTCCAGTTACAGCAGCGACACAAATGCTGGAGCTGAGACATTCACTAGCTACGGCAAGAGAGGAAATGGTGTGCCAGCAGAGTTTACAACGTACACAGAAGATTCAAACATCGTCGAGTCTACATTCACAGGCTACGGTGAGTTGGCTAATGGAGGTAACGACTCCTTCACAGCTTACGGTAACTCAGGTAACAATCCTCGTAATACTTTCAAGGGTTATGGCACTGGTGGAAACTCTAACATCAACAGCTTCTCAAGCTACAGAAATGGAGCCAATGTGGGTCAAGATTCATTTCAATCTTATGCCAGGAACTCAAATGCTGGCAAAGTCAGTTTCACAAATTATGGGAAGACGTTTAACCCTGGAAATGACTCCTTCAAAGAATATGGCGAGGGATCAAAGGGAATGACTACCATAGGATTCACAAGCTACAGTATAGATCGATCGTTCAAGGAGTACACTGATAAGGGTGTCACATTTTCCAGTTACAGTAACTCAAGTAAGTCTCAATCCTCAAGTGACAAAAACGTCCCTGTAAATAAAAGATGGATAGAACCTGGAAGATTTTTCAGGGAGTCCATGTTAAAGGAAGGGAATGTTATGACAATGCCCGACATAAGAGATAAAATGCCACAAAGGTCGTTTTTGCCACGGTTCATTGTGTCTAAGTTACCATTTTCAAGCCAACGTCTAGATGACATCAGGGAAATTTTCCAAGCTCGAGAAAATTCAACCATGGAACAGGTTATTCTCAACGCCTTGGCTGAGTGTGAGAGACCACCGAGCCGCGGCGAGACAAAGCGTTGCGTGGGCTCGGTGGAGGACATGTTGGACTTTGCCGTCACGGTCTTGGGGCACAACGTTGTGGTCAGAACCACCGAAAACGTCAATGGTTCAGCAAGAAGTGTACTTCTGGGGAAAGTCAAAGGAATCAAAGGTGGGGAGGTGACGAAATCTGTCTCGTGTCATCAGAGCCTGTACCCTTACTTGTTGTATTATTGTCATTCCGTGCCTAAAGTTAGGGTTTACGAGGCTGACATTCTTGATGTTCAGAGCAAATCCATGGTTAATCAGGGTGTTGCAATTTGTCATCTCGACACGTCAGCTTGGAGTCCTAATCATGGAGCCTTCTTGGCGCTGGGGCCCGGTCCTGGCTCAATTGAAGTTTGCCACTGGATCTTTGAGAATGACATGACTTGGACTATTGCTGATTGAGCAATTACATTTTTTCAATAAATTATATGTACTTAGTAGAGATTAACGTGAGAAATCAATCAGATTATCGGACCAGTCCGTTAATGATACAAGTTGTTCTCAAACTTATTTAGAATAAAAAGATTTTAATATATTTGGATTTGTTTTAACTAATAAACAAAAATTTTAAAACACATAATAACTCGGTAATTACATGTTGTGAGCGATTCATTTAATCTAATTATGTGTTTTATTAAATAATTTGATAAATCATGCCAAACTAATAATTGAAATCCGTTAATTAAATATTTTAACCGAGTTATGTGACTACAAAAGTGAACTAATGTAACTTAGAATGTTCATGCACCAGAGGTCTATAAGCTTTCTTCGGTAGAGATTTTGAGCTCAGTTCACTTTATTTCGAGAAGACAAAAAGAGTTGGGCACGAATGCCAAGAAATAAATCCCAATATTCCATTGCAAAAGATGGGAAGTCAAGGTTGAAGGGAGAAGATCTTTGTTCTTTCGCGTATTCCTGTCTGTACTCTCTTGCTGCAAAAACCAAACGTCCTGATTCCTGTTTCCTGTTTCCTGAACAGAAACTAGAGTGAGGCCAAGCAGCATTCTAGAATTTAAAGGTGCGCGTGCTATGTGCAACTGATTGTGCTCTCCACAAAGTGGAAATGAAGAGCAGCTAGCTCTGCCATAACTAGCACAGAACCAGCTTTGAGTGAAACCCAAGAAATGCCCCACTCAAGTTTCATCGCCTTTGATGGCCTCAGAAGCTCCATTTTCAGCTCTGAATTGGACCCCATTAGTCACTGGGTCCTACTAAAGTGTCTGAAATCTCCCGCTCCTTTTAGGACCATCGACCATATTCAAGATTTTAGACTTCCAATTCACGATTCATTGTTACTTTGTAGTTACAAAAAAGTAATTTTAATATTTATTTTAAAATTTAAATAATTATTAATTTATTATAAAAAGATTGAATTTGAAGTAATTAGTAAAGTTATTTTTGATAATTATTTAATATATATTTAAATAATACCAATTACACTTTTAAAAAGAAAAAAAATTACGTTCCGATTCTATATTAAAACCAGTAAAGTCATGACCAGATAAATTTTATATTTTTTAGATAAAAGAAAAGATTTTTCCAATATCTTTTCGCATGTTTATTCTTAAGGCACAAACACTTGAAGTCACGCCTACTCATGACAAACAAATTATGTCTTTCAAAATTGTTAGTGTAATCATAGTTAATTTCTTCCCTAGTCATGAAGCCATTTAAGTACTCCTATATATATAAGTAAGATAGCTAAGAGGATTGTCGTACATTTGCCATCATGTTTAATTAGTAAAGTAGCAAGATGATTATGTAAATTTGCTTCTTGTAGCAATAATCTTCAGCGAGTGAATTGAAGTTCTATATTCACCCTGGAAAGTATTTATATCAGGCAAGAGCTACTTAACAAGGCAATAAAATTAATAATTGTTATGTTTCATTGTGAAAGAGAAATATCTTGTTTTTTTTTTTTGTTTAGCAAAAATGGTTTCCTTCCCTCTTGAAAGATGACTCCTCCTTCCCATTCAAAGTTGATTCTTTTTCTTTTTCTGGATTTTGATTCAATGTCCTGTTGCTTTATTATTCTTTACATAATTAAAGTAAATAATTGGTTGTCTTTATGTAATCTTCACCTTTTGGGGAGAGGTTAGTAAACTGTTATTAAAACTAATTTCTTCATTAATCTAATTTGGTATTTAAGCTATTGTTTATTGCTTATAATTAATTTGCTTTATCTTTTTTTCCAGTATAAATTTTAAATATTTTAGGTATTGTATATTTTGAATAAATAAAAAAAATCAAAATCAAATGAGATGAAAGGATGAATTTAAAGAATAAGTACAAGGAATTAAAACAAATAAAATTAGTCTTCTATTAAAAAAAATCCGCAATTTAAGTAATTATACAAGAGCTCATTTAACCCGAAATGCAACTCACGTACCTTAGATCTTACCTCTGAAATTCATTGTAGCCCACTCCAATGATGTGGCCTGCAGGAGTATGAAAAGTTTGGATCAGGACCGATAGTGCCCTATTCGGCAGTTATTGGGCCCGATTCTTAAAAGGAAATACAGTTGTAGGATTTACGCCTTGAAATGAGTTCAATTTTCTTTTTCTGGCTTGAAGGAGGCATGCACGAGTCGTTCACTTCATGTTTCATCTTCCTTTCTTTAGGTCATCCAAGTACAGATTTCTAATTAAAGAATACAATGAGTGAAGTCACATGGTTACCAAAATTTTGATTTGCATTTAAATAGTTTTCTTATTTTTCCTGAAACAGGAACTTTGCCCGCGTGGCTCAGCATCTGATGAAACGGACTTTTCGGACATCAGATACGCCTGGGTTACGTACAGAGCAACGGACAAGAAGATTTTATCATTGTCTTCACATTAAATATCATTGCTTCCTTTCTTCACAACCCAATCAAGCAATTAATAGCGAGAAAGCCACCTTGTCGTTTTGTTTCGCATAGTGTTTACTCGCTCTTCACGTGTAATAGTACTCTTCTTGGTTGAAAATAACAAACGGTCCATCACGTGCACTTCGCGTATATTAGTGAACTACTCATTTTTTAAATTTAGCTTTCATTGTGGTATAACGAAATTCTCATAATTTATTTGGCAAACGTCAACCTATAAATAATTATATAAAATTTTATTTTTTTCTTATGAATTTTTCAGACTAACAATTTTTTTATGTGATGAAGATGTATCAATAGAAGTTAAATATAATTAATCATATAAAATTATAATATTAAGATTATTTATAAGTTTATTTTTAATTTACTTTATTGAATTACTCATTTTTAAATTAAGCTTTTACTATAATATATCAAAGCTAAAACAGTAATGATATTGCCAATTAAATTTTAATAGTTGTTAGTTTTTTCTAATATCATGTTTACCATTATTTGAATAATTTCATTAAAAGAAATGACTAACTCAAATAATGCTTTCATTTCACACATGTTAGAAAAATAAATGTGAACAATAAGACAATGCTATACACTTTTATGTTAATGATGAAAATTTTATGTTAATGTTTCAATCCATCAAACAACGAATTTAATACACTTGTTAGCCTATCACTTATATGAACCTAATATTTAGAAACAAAAACTAAGATCAAGTATAGCAAAACAAAAGAAAATAAATGTACATTTATCATAACATATCTCTTAAGCATTATTTACATTATTATGTGATCATATACAGTCCAATTGTTGTTAATAGAAAGGGATGTCACATCCATATAACCCCTTCTTTTAATTTTTAGATTTTTACATATCTGACGTGAGCATTACTCGTTCGTCATAAACTGACAAATTCTTCAACGTTGTACCCTTTTTTGCATCACAAATTTTAAAGACGACCTTCTTAATGATATTTCAAGTAGGGGTCTTAAAAATTGGATAAAGTGCTAAAGTTAATATGATCTATATTTGAAAGTGATATTCATGCCTAATGATAACCCTTGCAAGCAAATGCTTAAGATTTTCAAAATCATGGTTCGGGCTGACCATGATTTGTCAGGGCCAAGCTACGGACCAACTATAGTAGGCCTGCATGAGCCACAGGCTAGCCCGGTCCGACCCGCGACCTGCTAATTTTGAATAAAACGACGTCGTTTTGTTACTTTTTTAATTAAAAAAATTAAAGACGGGCTGGTCTGGTCTGGCCCATGGGCCTATCAGCCAGCTGATAGGCCAGGTCGCGGGCTGGCCCATCCCGACTTGTGTGGGCCACGGCCTACCATAACTAAGGCCAGGCTGAGCCGGACCGAAGTCAGTCCAGGCCCGACCCGACCTATTGACATCCCTAACAATTAATTAACATCAAAGGCTTTCACAAAAAGACACTTCAAATTCAAGGGCTAAAACTAGCTTGGTAGAATAATTAAAATAGTACATAAAGTAGCTTTCATACCATACTAATGCTAAAATCAATTTTAACGTGCTAGAACCAATATATCATTCTTGTTGACTCCGTAACAAGTTGAACCTTAGTCAAATTTATATGATATTCTTAAATAACCAGCACTTTCCTCAAGCAGTTCCTGCGATATTTATATCTTAATCTTGAACACCTACAAATCTAACCATGCATTTCTAATACCATATTGTATTAACGAGCAAACACTATAAACATCAGTATGGAAAACAAATTATTAACAACTCAAAGACTAGCTAACTTACTGACATTGTGAAAATAACATTTCATAGAATGTTCAACAAACCTTTAGATTTGCCTGCCCCCGCCCCTAGGCCCACCCTCATTAAGAGCCCACTCTCAATCTTATTTCAGCATCTTACCGTTCCAATATTTCATTCATTCAATCGTTTAAAGTTATTAAATACTAATTAATGGGAGTCAGAGGAGTGGAAGAAAGAATTCTGGGTGGCGATAATATTGCTAACAAAGGAAGTTAAAATTTTCAGCTTCCATGTTTTAAGTCAACTTCTTTCGTTTATAAATTCCTTTTGAAGCATTTGGGTATATTTTTTACAGTCTATTTTTTTTATTTCCATCATCATATAAATCTAAGATAAAATATAATAAAAATTATTTGATAATTGAATAATACCGTAAATAGTTGATATGACATACTACATTTACCATTATGTTAAATCCCTCAAAAGAAAATTTTATTACTTAAAATTTAATAAAATATAATAAAACTTATTTGATAATTAAATAATACCGTAAATAATTGATATGATATGTTGCATTTATCATTATGCTAATTCTCATAAAAGAAAATTTTTTATTAAAATTCAATAATGTTAATTAAATTCAAAAACTATTGAAAATATTTGATTTAATAATTTAGACCTTTATCTAGTTGCTTGACAAAATAATATTTAATGATTTCCACAACTTGAAAAATAGGATAATATTTGGCTTGGCAAACTTAGAATAGTTAATAACTTAGAATATAAATTACTATATTTTCTCTTAAGTATGTTAATTTCTTGTATTTTTAGAAATTAGTATTTCTTTATCATAAAAATTTTGCTCTTTGTTTTTTCATTTTTAATATAGGATATTAAATTTTATTCTTTATTTTTTTCCTCTGTCACAAATATAATACTATTAATATATCTTTGTGATATTATTAAGCTATTAGTGTTCTGTTGTGCTTGCATACTTCTTCTATTTACATATAGGTGCTTTTGTTCTTTTTCTAGTCCAATTATGTTATAATTGTTTATATTATGTTACCAAAAAATATTTATCAGGAAGTGAAAAAGGGAAAAAAAAAAGAAGAAAATAAGTAAAACAGTTAACCAAATCCTAAAAAGGAGCAATTAATAAATTTATTAAAAGAGTATGATCCTCTGGTGAGAATCCTGAGGTATTAGGTGAAGATAGTTTTTAAAGAAAATTTAAGTAATTAGATTCTTATTCGTGAGGATATTAGTAATTTGAGTGAGCATGATTATGTACCAAATGCATCCACTTTAGAAAATTTAAAGACAGATGAGTAACTAATCCCTATATTGGATATTTATGATCCTAGAAATTAGGATAATCTTGATAATAAAGTAAGAGACATTTTAGTTAAAAAAAAGTGCATGTAAGAGAATTGAATCTTGTATTTCTTTTAAACAATACCTCTCGGCATTTTCCATATTCTTATTATTATAAAAATTTGAGTGATTAAGAGATTAGCAATAGAAAATATTTTTTTAACTCATATAGATAAAGTATATCTTTTTTTATAAGTTGTTCATATCTAATAGCAATCAAAGTGCATTATCAAATGTTGAATTTAGATATTGGAAGCATCCTAATGATAGACTCAAAGAACATGAGAATTACATTGACTATATGACTAATTTGAGAACTTGCATTGAGCATATGACTAATATGTTAAAGCTATTAGATTTCAAGCTTCTCAAATAAGATTGACTTTGATGAAATTATCTAAATCAAGTCAAAGAGTGAAGTGGAAAGTTTGGTTAGTGTACTTGAAAGTTTTGAGTTTTTACTTGATATGGTTATTTAGAACCATACCATAAAGCAAGTGATGATACCATAAAGCAATTGGAAGTCACTACAACAAAATATGGAGTTTAATGACACAAAAGGTAGAGTTTTTAGACGCTTTTTTGCGTCTTAAGAATAATTTTAGACGCTTTATAAAGCGTAAAAAAACAAGTGTCACAAAAACTATTTTCGACATTTTTCTTAAACATATAAATGCGTCAAAAAAATATAGATTTTTTATGCATCGAAGCGTCGAAAAACATAGATTATTTACACATCTAAGCGTCAAAAATCTAAGCATCGAAAATTTATTTACACATAGATGCATCGAAAATATACCTTTTTGACAATAGTTTTAGACACATAAATGTTATTTTAAACTCTTTGTGTAAGCTTTTAGATGCTTTTCTGTAACACCCCATAACCCTAGGGTACGCATCGGGACGCCCGTAGGTCATTCCGATATATATCCTAAAATAAGGGAGCGCTACGTGCGATCACTACAGACTCCACATGGCATCACATACATTTAAATAA
>JANIIA010000008.1:43247429-43257616 GCA_027478495.1 Erythroxylum alaternifolium
TATATATATATATATATATATATATACAAATTCTATTTTAATTATTCAGATTCTCTTATGTACAAATTACTCTTATCATTTATTTATTACACTCTTATCAATTACTAGACATTAATTCGATCAAAATACTAAAATTAAGAAGTTATTGATATAAAAATAATATTCTGATTTTTTAAAATTATCCTAATTGTAAATAAGGTATTCGTATAGCTCTTAAGCTTACAAAAAAATGTCATGATTTATGATGTAAGAAAATTTTGCGGGATTTTATTATATAAATTGTCCCATAAGGTCATACTTTAATTGGTAGATAATTTAGCCAAAATACCTACAATCTGATTTAGATTAAGATTATTTATTACTAAAATACATGTACGTGATAATCATTAGTGTCATGAATAATTGTATGTGTAGATTGACCATATAAGGAAAAATCTTATACTCACTAATGAATACTTGAAATGAATTCACCATTTCTATTCACCAATAATTTTTTAGAAGGTTCAAAGTGTTAACTCAAGATTTATTATTAATGATTTTGATAATAGCTCTATAATATTTTAAAATTCAAATTGGATTTATTTCCTTATATAGATAATGATATAATTCTTAAAAGAAAATGATATCATAAGATAAATGCTTTCTTTCTTACAATAACCTTCTTAATGAACTTACCTTATTAAAAAAGATACCACAATATCTGGAATAAGCTTACCTATCACAAAATTTGCACAATTAGCTCTAATATTCTTGTCAAAACTTCTCTATTAATGTTTGAATATTAGAAGATTTCAGTAGAGATGATATCGAAGACGCAAAGTCAATTCTTAATTAAAATGAAGCAACGACTAGTTGAAGAAAGAGTCACTGCATTTGCAAACGACACATATATTTGCGAAATACTTCAGCAACATCAATATTCTTGAAAGTCATATCTATATCAAACTCCTTGTGCCTTAGAAACTGAAATCACTCTGTTAAGAGAGACTGTTAAATCCTCTATACATTTTTTGTTGAAAGCTTTAGAGACTTGTTAAACACTATGAGTGTGGAAGGTTGAAGAACCTTGAAAAATATGTACTTGTAAGCTTGAAGAGGCTCGTGAAAATTTACTATTTAGAGTTTTATAATGAAATACTCAAGTTGAATACTTAGGGACTAGACGTAGGCTTTATTATAAGCCGAACCAGTATAAATCGACTGTGTCACTCTCTTGCTCTCTTAACTTTTAAATTTTTGCATTACAATATGTGTGTTTAATTTACAAGAGACTCCTTTACTTTTAGAATAGGCTCCTTCTGTTTTAATATTACAAGAGGTTTCTTTCGTTAATAGGCTCTTTTCATTTTTTAAAGGCTCCTTTTTCTTTTTAAAAGATAACAAGTTCCTTTCATTTTTTTAAACGTTAATAGACTCCTTTCATTTTTAACATGCTCCTTCTATTTACAAATTTTTCTGTTGAAATTTAGCATGTTCTTATTGTTTACACGAATTAATAGTAACTTAAAATTTTTTTAAGTCATACATAATTCACCCTTCTCCTGCGTGTGTTTGCTTTATCATTTGGTATCAAAACGAGGTTTCATATTTATTGTGTTTTATAGCACATGATAGATTATGACAAATAATTTGAGAAGCCTTGAAGGATAATCCATCTCAAAGCCTCCTTACTTTAATGGAAACAACTATTCTTATTGGAAAGAGAGAATGACCATTTATCTTTAATCTGTAGATATCAAAATCTAGCAAACTATCAAAGTTGGAGCCAGACCTCCTACTACTGATAACGTAGAAGTGTGGACTGATGCTGATGGAAGAAACGCATACCTGAATGGCAAAGCAAGACATCATATGATCTGTGCACTATCTCTAGAAGAGTATGAAAAGATATCATATTGTTCTACAGCAAACGAAATGTGGGACAAACTTCAATTTACTTTTGAAGGAACAAATGAGGAAAAGAAACATATAATAAGCCTTTTAGTGCATCAATACAAAACTATTTACATGAAGCAGGAATAAACTATAGACAAATTTGTCAGACATTTTAACAATGTCATCACAGCCTTAATGAACTTGGGAAAGGTATATCCCAACGACGAGCTTGTAACAAAGATTCTAAAGTCATTGCCAAAGGAATGGAGACCTAAGATGATAGATCTAGAAACAGTAAAGGTCTCAACATTATTGAGGAAACTTGATGATCTATGAAGCTGAGCTTAGGCGAGATGAAGGATCTTCATACAGAAGAGGAATGACATTAAAAGCAGCTGATGAATCAAATCCATCAAATGGTGATGAAAGCCACACTGAGCTGCAAATAGATGGAGATGATGAATTTAATTTAATGGTCAGAAAATATGCACACTTCTATAGAAACTAATGAAGTAAAAAGAAGGAAACAAGAAAACTGGAAATAATAGATTCCCATCTAATGGCAGTAAAAGAAGTAGCAATTCACAAAATAATCAAATCATATGTTATCACTACTAAAAGTCTGGACACACAAGACCAGAATGTCCTCTTATTCAAAAAGATAAAATAGAGAATAGAAAACCCGGAAAGCAAGCTATGATTGCAGCTTGATAAGATGAGGATTTTGAAAATTTTGAAGAAGAAGAGCCTGAAGAAGTCAACAATGTTTGCTTTATGGCTGAATGGGGAGACGATGAGATTTGCTTCAGAACAAAAACAAGAGAAAACCAATGGATGGTTGATAGTGGTTGTTCGAGACATATGATACGTGAAATATCACATTTCAACTATATTCAAAGGAAAGATGGAGGTAATGTTGATAGTGGTTGTTCGAGACACATGATAGATGAGATATTACATTTCAACTATAATGAAAGGAAAGATGGAGGTAATATTGTCTTTGTCGAGAAAGACAAGGCAAAAGTCACTGGAATTGGTAAAATTGGCCACTCTAATTATGCTTTTATTGATAATATTCTTTATGTTGATGGTTTGAGACATAAATTGTTAAGTGTAAGTCAATTATATAATAAGGGTTATAGAGTCACTTTCTATGCATCCCATTGTGAAATTATTGATAATCTTAATAACAACATTGTATTTGTTGGTCCTAGAAATCAGAATATATATTGTGCTTGATTGGAAGACATGTCTTCACAAAATGTTAAATGTGTTGTTTCACTAAAAAATGATTCATTTATCTGGCATAAAAGATTTGGACATGCTAGTATGAACATTCTATCAAAATTATCCAAAAATGAGTTTAAGAGTAATCAAGTTTGCAAAGCTTGTTTAAAAGGAAAACAAATCAGAAATAGCTTTCCTCCTAAAAATATAGCTTCTACTAACCAACAACTTGAACTTGCACATATGGATTTATTTGCTCCTACTAAGAATCAAAGCTTTGGTGGTAAATACTATAGTTTTGTTATAGTAGATGATTATTCTATATTTATATGGGTTTATTTTCTATCAAATAAGGATGATACTTTGAAGTGTTTGAGAAGTTTTACAGAAATATTCAGATTGAAAAAGGGTACTGCATTACATCTATTCGGAGCGATCATAGAGGAGAATTCGATAACAAAAAATTCAAACATTTCTGTAATGAAAATGGGATAACTCATAATTTTTCATGCCCAAGGACTCCTTAGCAAAATGGAGTTGTTGAGAGAAAGAACAAGACTCTCATTGATATGGCCAGGACAATGTTATGTGAAAGTGGTCTACCTCATGGATATTAGGTAGAAGTTGTATCTATTGCTTGTTATATACTTAATAGGTGCCTTATAAGCCATATTTTTAAAAAGACTCCCTATGAGTTGTGAAAAGGAAGAAAACCGAATGTTGTTTTCTTTCGAGCGTTTGGCTACAAGTGTTTCGTATTCAATAATGGAAAGGACAACCTTAGAAAATTTGATGCGAGATCAGATGAAGTTATTTTTCTAAGTTATAGTACTACTAACAAAGGATTAAGAGTTTATAATAAAAGAACAAAGAGGATGGAAGAATCAATACATGGAGTAGTTGATGAAGTACTACCCTCGATAACAGCAACTGATTCAGATGATGAAGAGCATCCTTCGGTTCTTAAAAATACATCGCAGACTCGTACTACACCTTCTAAATTACAAAATCAAGAAGGTCCTTTTGAAGTCAAGACGGAGCAGGCTTCTTCATCTCAGCAGGAACCTATGCAGCAGAGAGCACCAAAAGAATGGAGAGGTCAAGATACATATCAGTAAATTATGGGAGACCCTTATGAAAGTCTAAGAATCAAAACTTCCTTCAAAAACAATTATTTTGCCCTTATCTCACAATTAGAACCAAAGTTTATTGAGGAAGCTCTTACTAATGAAAATTGAGTTTCAGCTATGAAAGACAAACTAAATGAGTTTGACAAAAACAAAGTCTAGAATCTAGTACCTCGTCTACAAAACAAGTCAATCATTAGAACTTATTGGGTATTTCGAAACAAACTTGACGAAAATAGTAAGGTGGTAAGAAACAAAGCTAGACTTGTAGCTCAAGGTTATAATCAACAGGAAGATATTGTTTTGACGAAACTTATGCACCTGTTGTTAGATTAAAACCTATTAGAATTTTACTTGCTTCTGTATGCTATAGAAACTTTAAATTATTCCAAATGGATGTTAAAAGTGCCTTCTTAAATGGATATATCAACGAAAAAGTGTTTGTTAAGCATCCTCCAAATTTTAAAGATGAAAACCATCCTGATCACATGATGAAGTTAACTAAAGCCTTGTATAATCTAAAGCAGGCTCCTCGAGTATGATATGAGAGGTTAAGTAACTTTTTTTCTTGAGAATAACTTCGAAAGAGGAAAGGTAGATAAAAACTTATTTATTGACAAAAAGGCGAATGATTTACTCAGAGTGCAAATACATGTTAATGACCTAATATTTGGTGCTACTAATTAATCCGTTTGTGAAGAATTCTCATCTTTAATTGAAAGGGAGTTTGAAATGAGTATGATGGGAGAACTATCTTTCTTTCTTGGGTTGCAAATTAGGCAAACAGAAAAAGGAATCTTTATTAGTCAAGACAAATACACAAAGGAATTCATAAAAAATATCATTTTGAGAATGTCAAACCGATGGGTACTTCTATGTATTTTGGAACTAAACTTCATAAGGATGAAGAAGAAAAGGCTACGAATGAGACAAAGTATAGAGGAATGATTGGATCACTATTATACATCATAAGCTTAAGACCAGATATTATGCTTAGTGTGTGTCTTTGCGTACACTTTTAATGAAATCCAAAAGAGAGCTACCTTCAAGTAGTCAAGAGGAACTTTCGCTATCTTTGTGGAACTATGGACTTTGGATTATAGTATCTAAAAACTTATTCTTTTAATATAGTTGACTTTTGTGATGCAGAATATATAGGTGATAAAGTTGATAGGAAAAGCACAAGTGGTCACTATCAATTTCTTAGAGGATGTTCAGTAACAAAATTGCATAATGCTTTCAACAGCTGAAACAGAATATATAGCAGTTGTTAGCTATTATGCTTAAACCTTATAGATGAAACATCAACTCCGAAATTTTTCGCTGAACTTTGATCATATTCCTAAACTATGGGACAATACAAGTGCAATAAATCTCTTTAAAAATCCTGTGCATCACTCTAAGACTAAGCATATAGAAATCAAACATTACTTTCTTAGAGATCATGTCTTAGAAGGAAATATTGATCTTTTGCATGTTAAAACTGAAAATCAAGTAGCTGATATCTTTACTAAACCACTCTCTGAAGATATATTTTGTGTGTTAACAAAAGAGTTTGGCATGTGTAGATTATCTAATATTAACTCTGTATGAAGATTCTATGCTACTTCTCTTTGCAAACATTAGTAGGCTCCTTCAAATTTTTTGATAATGCCTAATTTTCCTCTTAAATATTTGTGCATATTTTTCTTGCTTCATGGTTGTTTATCTCTTTTTAATAATGACAAAGGGGGAGAGTTAATGATATACTTGCTTTTGATGATATATCTATGATATTTTTGCTAATTGTTGAAATATGGTTGAACTGAATTTTGTGAAGTTTAAATCTGTGATATGCATAAACGATATGTTATTGTCATAAGAAAGACTCCTTCTAATTATAACTGTGAGTAAGAACATATAAAGTTTCCAGGTATTTTTCGAAATCCTTTATTTTTTTAATTTTGAAAATATATTTGTTATTAATTATCATCATCAAAAAAGGGGAGATTGTTAGCTCAAGGTTTTTCATTAATGATTTTGATCATAGCTCTATAATATTTCAAAATTTAAATTCGATTTATTTCCTTGTATAGGTAACTATATAATTCTTAAAAGAAAATGATATCATATGATAAATGCTTCCTTTATCACAGGAACCTTCTTAATGATCTTATCTTATTAGAAAAGATTTCACAATATCTGGGAGAATCTTACTAATCACATAATTCGAACAATTAACTTCGATATTCTTGTCAAAACTTTTTTATTAACATCTAAATATTGGAAGATTCCAGCAAAGATGATATTGAAGACACAAAGTCAACTCAGAATTAAAATAAAACAATAACTAGTTAAAGGAAGAGTCATTGCATTTGTGAACGACACACATATTTACGAAATACTTCAGTTGCATCAATATTCTTGAGAGTCATATCTATAACAAACTCCTTGTGCCGTAGAAAGTGAAATCACTCTATTGAAAGAGATTGTTAAACCCTTTATACATTTTTTGTTGAGTGTAGAGACTTGTTAAACACTTCAGAGTGTGGAAAGTTGAAGAACCTTGAAAAATATGTACTTGTGAGCTTAGAGAGGCTCGTGAAAAATTACTACTTAGAGTTTTATAGTGAAATACTTAAGTTGAATATTTAGGGTCTGGACATAGACTTTATTATAAGTCGAACCAGTATTAATCGACTGTGTCACATACTCTCTCTCTCTCTACTTTTAAATTTTTACATTATAGTGTGTGTATTTAATTAACAAGAGGCTCCTTCACTTTTGGAATAGGCTCCTTTTGTTTTAATACTACAAAAGGTTTCTTTCTTTAACAGGCTCCTTTCATTTTTTAAAAGGCTCCTTTCTCTTTTTAAAAGTTAAAAAGCTCCTTTAATTTTTAATAGGCTCCTTTCATTTTTTTAAACGATAACAGGTCCTTTCATTTTTTAATAGGCTCCTTCTATTTCCAAATTTTTCTATTGAAATTTAGCACGTTCTTATCATTTACACAAATTGATAGTAACTTAAATTTTTTCAAGTTACACACAATTCACCCTTATCTTGCGTGTGTTTGGTTTATCTCAAAGCACCTACTGTAAGGGGGATGCAAAGCACAAGTTCTCGATTAAAATTGAAAGCACTCTAATTTATTTGTAGTTACACATTGAATTTTTAGTTTGTTGTGCCTCTTTTATTGATCTCTTTCCTTACAATTTTCAACTTGCTCGCATCCATTTAAATCCTAGTTCGTGATCAAAGTTTGAGCGGCAATTGGGAGGAAAGATCAAATGTCTCGCTTTGAGTAATGCCTTACTTAATTGAAAATTGAAAATTGAAAAAGGAAAAAGCAAGGATTGGCTTAGGATGACCAAGCATTTTTTTAATAATCACTACTTGATTTC
This sequence comes from Erythroxylum alaternifolium, assembly GCA_027478495.1. Classification (NCBI taxonomy): domain Eukaryota; kingdom Viridiplantae; phylum Streptophyta; class Magnoliopsida; order Malpighiales; family Erythroxylaceae; genus Erythroxylum; species Erythroxylum alaternifolium. The sequence goes on from JANIIA010000008.1 coordinate 43,255,042, forward strand.
ATTCTTAATATTTTCCATCTTGATTACTATTTAATGAAGGAGGCTATGAAACTTAAAAATAAAAGAAATTAAGTTGCAATGCATGCATTTTTTATCATTTTTAGAAATAAAATGAATTTAAAATTTGAACTCGAGGATTTTATTTAATAAATGGTTTTATGGATATTAATTTTTAGTTTATCATTATTGATATAACAAAATCATACAAATCATTTTTTGAAATTAAGAATCTTATGTTTTAAGTTTATTAACAATTTTGTCATTTGATGTCAGATATGTTTAATTTTTGAATTAAATATGGTAATGAATATGTTCTAATTGGATCTAGATAGTTTATAATTTAATCCAATCATAATTAAAATGATGTTATTTTTGTGAATTGATTCATGTCATTTGTATTGATTTTTTCAGGTGTGAACTTAATTCAAGGACCAATCAATTGAAATTTGATTCTTTTTCTTCAAATTGATTCGTTTTGAATCAGATTAGACTTCTTTTTTTTTGGCTACTCTATCCTAAGGCTATATTTGATTGGACGTAAGATTTTTAGTGGAACAGAATAAAATAGTTTATAATGGAATAGAATGTAAATAGATGTAATATTAGAAAATTGTTGTTTAGAAGGGATGAAATGATTAATAATGTAATATAGTAAAATATTGTTTCGAATATGGATAAAATGGAATGTAATGTATGTATAATAATAATAAATAACTATTCTACCTTGATAGAACAGAAAATGTTGTCTTGCTATTTGTTATTAGGGTTGAGGGTATAGTTGGTATTATAAAAAATATTAAGGGTATATTAGGTTGTGCATATTTATCATTTTATATTCCATCCTAAACTTTCCAAATTAGAGGTAACTCATTTTTACTGTATAGAATGAAAAATGATGTAACGTGAAACCCTCCCCTTTTATCATATTCAATTCCATTATATTATAAACCTTTCTCTCAAATGATATAATAATATTGCGTTCCATTCCATTCTATTAAGAACTGCCTTATCAAATATGGTCAGAGCTCCTTTCGATTTAGACTCTTTTTCTTATATATAAGTAATCTCCTTTGCTACTTCTTATCACCAAATGACATTCGTACCAATGGACATATTGCAAGATCTTAATACGTATAAGAATTATTTGGAACTCATGATTGCCATCCAACATATATAAATAAGAGAAAAATATTATAAAAGTTAAGTGAAACTCAAATATCTATTTTTCTAATTTTCTCTTCTTAAATCTAATTTAAGCATTGAAATGACTATTTCCGAACAACTTTCCCTACTATTTTATAAAAATGCAGAACATCTTTCGTTAGAAGACGTCAAGCTTGTAACAAAGTCAGCAAACAATTCATAATAGAATTATTAATTTGTAATTAAATATAGTAGACAATTAATTAATTACAATTCACAAAAGTGAGTTTTTCTCCAACTTTATGCAATATGATGTAACAATTTGTTTTTTCAATTAAAAAAATAGTTGAGTAGACTACAACGTTAAATCAACGTTTAGAATACCGTACCGTTCCGATCGGTTATCAGCCGGAAGGTACTGTACCAGTTGGGAGACGGAATGGTACGGGCAACCATCAGTACTCACGTAAAATATTGGTCAGTACAGGTGGTTTTCGTTCAATACCGGCAGGTACCGATAGTACCGACCCATACTGGTCAGTACTATAAACTTCCAAAACTCCAAGGACTTATTTGCAAATTTTAGAATTTTAACCCTAAAATCCTCAACCCCCAGGCCCCCAACTGTTCTTTAGACACTCTTCTCTCATCTCTATACTGCCTCCTCTCCTCCTCTGTCTTCTCCTTGCGTCGCCGCCCACCTCTTCTCTTCTCATTGTCACCGTCGCGTCTAACCGCCGCCACACTGCTCTAGCCCTCGCCTCCTTCGCTCGTCAGTTGAAGAAGACGCTTCCTCGTTCCTCCACGCGGACTTGAAGACACCACTACCTTCTCCTCCTGAAGCCACCACACCGTAGCACCTCTACACCTCACCGAAGCCATCGGAGACGCATCTAAAGCCACCAAAGATGCGTCCAGACTCTGATTCGTTACAAAACCAGAAGACCCGCCAAAGACCTGAATTTGGTTTTTTGATTTTTTTTTTATTTCGAAAATTTTATGCTTAATTAAAATTTTTGTTGTGTTGGATTGGATTATCATCATTGGAATGTTGGATCATTGTGATGGTTTTGGTTGGATGATGCATGGTGTTGGAGACTTGGAGTTGGTTGGAGTGTTGGATGGGGTTTTTTCTGTTGTTGTGTGATCTAGGAACTAGGATTCTGGAATCTGAATAGTGGATGTGGATACTAAATTGGTTGGGTTTGATTGTGTTTGTGTATGAAATTATTTGGTTGGAGTTGGAATGTGATCTGAAAATTTGAATACTGAATTAAATTGGTTGTGTTTTGTGTATTTGAAATCTGAAATAAATGTCATTTGTGTTGCTTTGGTTCATGGATGTTTGGTTTGGTATTTGGTTTGGTCAAGATGAAGTTGCAAATTATAAATTAAGGACATAAATTTATAACATAATGAAACATGTTTACCT
>JANIIA010000008.1:43270650-43282254 GCA_027478495.1 Erythroxylum alaternifolium
AAAAACACTTTCAATAATCCTAACCCGATCCAAAATGACCAAAATACCCTTCCCATAAGTGAGGGGATGTTACAATTTACTTCCTCTAGATCTCCTTCCTTCATCAAATAACAGTCCATGGTGTTATAGTCTATCTAGCCACAGAGGTCACACTTCAATTATACGGCCTTCATTTAGGCTGAAGATGATAGCTTCATATTGTTGAGTTGTTTGCCAAGTTGTCGATATTTGCTTGGATCTTTGTCATTTGATGGGCCACGAAAATTCCTTTCTGCTCCCTGAAGGTAGTAAGTTGTCGGTGGGTTGAATCCATTGTAGAAAGTTTGCAATAGGAATTCCTTAGGTAGGTTTTGGTGTGGGCACTTCCTCTGCAAATCCTTATAGCTTTCCCATGCTTCATAGATTGATTCCCTATCACCTTGTTGGAAATTGCTAATTTCCTTAATAATCTTCATGGTTTTAGTCAATGGGAAATACTTATCCAAGAAGGCGCGAACCAGTTGATCCCATGTCGTAATGTTGACTGGGCTAAGTGAATGGTACCAAGCCTTTGCTCTGTCTCTAAGGGTAAAGGGAAAGAGTCTGATTCGGACCACATCCTTCGACATATGATGATACTAGAAAGTATCACAGGTCTCAAGGAAATTAACTATGTGCGCATTCGAGTCCTTATTATCCAATCCAAAAAATTGCATAAAACTGAACATTCTGTTGAAGCATATTGAGAAGCGCGAGTTTAATCTCAAACGAGGCTGCTTGAACAAGCAGCCTAGCTACTCCTTGGTTCACCATGTTGAACCCTGACCTTATGAAATCCATCACTATCCTCTGTTGCCATCCTTTGTTTGCTTCATAACCCATATTTTGTTGAAACTTCTCGATCATTGTTGATTTTTTGATCTCTTCTTCTTCTTCTCACCGAGCTTTCCTAAGGGTTCGTTCTAGCCGATTAATATCTAAATCTAACATCTTCGCTGCATGACTCGAACCTCTCATGACTCTTGTGTTCATACAAAAGCACGAATTCTGAAATAAAATAAAAGAAACAAAAACCAAAAATTAAGAAACTCAACTAACGCCTTAAACTATAGAACTAAACTATCACCTCCCTAGCAACAGTGCCAAAAAACTTGATTGCAGGTTTATGTATGATAAGTTCTAATATTTTTTTAACCTCGATAATACTACGAGTGCATGGGTTGTTCACGTAGTACCTAAGGTATCGATCCCATGAGCAGGAGAAACTTCATTCTAAAATCTAAGGCTTAACTTAATTTCAGAATAATTCAAAATAACAAATTAACGTAGAAAATTAATTAATATCAAGAATTAAATTCAGAAATTATAAAAATATAGCAAATTGCACAACCTAATCAAGAATCAGCCTAGGAACTACCAATTGAGAGAAAGAAGGTTTTAATCCAACCTTAATGGAAACCTAATTGACTGTGAAATTACCGAATTACTGGGTCTAGACGATCTTAAGGAGGATTACTCTCTCTCGAGTTATAATCTTTAACCCTAATTTGATTATGAAATTGTAATCTCTCGATTTCTAATTGACCAAAAACCTAAATTAATTCTAAAATTGTCGAATAACCTACTGAAAACCTATGCACGATTTCTTGTTACATAATTTTACCAGTTTGATTCAATTCTTAATCTATAAAACTACCTAACTCTCATTAGCCCAATTTGATGATTTTCACTCGGTTTACCCTCTTAATTTATTACTGAATTATTAAAAACAGAAATTAAATCACAATAACTTAATAAAAACATGAACAATCAACTTTCATTAATATCAAAGACAAAATCCTGAAGGTGAGTATAGACATAACTCAACATTCTACAAATCCTATTGTCAATAATTATCTCAATTCTATAAATTAATAGAATTGAAAATAAATAGGAAAATATGATTGGAATGGAAGAGAAGAGGTAGGGACGACAGGACACCTCCTATTCTAGGAAGTACTTCACGTGGCTTCTTCTCCATGTCTCTCTTCCTTCGATCCTTTCTAAATCTCTCGATAAAGCTCTGTCTGGGGTTTGGATTTAGCTAATGCAAAAAACTCCCTCTTCTGTTCTTTATGTTCCTTAAATACCTTGGTAGCCCTAAGGTTCATTTAGGATCAAAACGGTCTGAAAAGTTCTTCAAAACTTGATATTTTCAACTATTTTTGTATCTACCCGACGCAAGCCACGATCATGGCCCTGCCTACCATGATCGTGGCCAGCGTCTGACCCTTTCTATCATGAGCGTGGTCTAAGTGCCATGATCATGGGTTGGTGGCTGACATCTTTCTGTCACAATCGTGGCCTATTGTTCCATGACCGTAGGCCGTGATTTCAACCCAAAAGTCTCCAAAACTTCTCTGTTCTTTGTCGTTGACTCTGAAACGCTAATAAACACATCAAGGTACCTCAAAAATATAACATTTAAGCTCAAAGACTCATCCTAAACCATGAAAACACTTAAACACATAAACTAACACAATTAAAACCTAAATACACACTAAACACTCAAATTAATACTAAGTACCTATCAAGTTGAACCCTAAAACATAATGCAAATCACAACTACCACCATGGATGTTGTAATGTTTTGTATTGACCTTTGGGATCAATCTTGTAGTTTTAATTACATTGCAAGTTGAAGGGTAGATAGAAATTGTATCTCATTTTAATGTTACAGATTTTGCTAAAGTTAATAAAATTTTATTAATTTTCCAAAAAAAGCTCTCAGACCTTCTTAACCAATCTTATATACCTTATCATCTCATGTTCTACGTAGAATATAATACATCCTTGTGTCTATCTTAGAAGAGTGACAAACACCTAAGTTCTTTGCTAACATCATAAATATGTTCCACCAAAATGCCCCTTTCATTTTATTATCCATTTTCTCCAAATACAGCATAAAATATTATCCTAAGCTATGTGATTAGTGCTCTACTATAAATCACAAATAAAAGAGATCTCTGAGGGCCATTTTTGTAACTACCATATACGTAAGTACGTTAAGAAAATAGTGCAAGGATGGAGAGTTATGTAGATACTCTTAGTCTTAGTAGAGTCATGCTTAGCATCTTCTCTTAAGATAGAATCCTAAAACATTCTTCAGGTTCATGGTTGTTGCTTAACAAGGAAATTAACCATAAATTTCTTGTAGGACTCTTCTTCTATTCATTCAAGTTACAAAAACCACATTATATCCTAAATTCTATCGTTAATAACTGTATTATTCTCCCACCTACCCTAAACTGAATCTGATCTTATTTTCCTACCTTACATACCTAGCCATTTCAAATATAGACAATATCACCAAATTTTATTCCATATATGAATGTTCTATTGTTATGAAGAGTGGTGTTTTTTCTTTTTGCATAATCCATAAGTTACCTATCATCCTATTCTTTACCTATTTCCTATAATCCTAACCAACTAGTACCCTAATTGGATTCAAATGGACAAGTTTTGTGAGGGAAAATTGTTCCAAATGGGTAAATGTAAATAAAAACATTGGATGTTCATTTTACGATGGACCCCTAGCTTTTTAGAAATTATTAGAACCACCGTGATATGCTTGGACCATCCTTTTCCTTATGGTTTTATGTGGAACTCATTCTTGTTCTTTAGTGATTACCTTCTAAAAAAATCAACTTCAAATCTCTAAAATTACAAAAACATTTCCAAAATATTGCAAAATTTTACCTAACTTGATGAAGACAGAATTTTGAGTGAAGGAAGCTAGTGAATTCTAGTGAAAATGGGTTAGCTAGGTAAAAAATATGTTTGGTAAAAGTTTCTATATAGTCTCCAAGTGTGTATAAGTGAAGATATGAAAAAAAAAACTTGGGAAGAATGTGAAAATTTGGGGTTTTAAGGAGGCTATGCATGAAAGAGGGATTATAAATTTCATCGGACACATTTTAAGACTCAACTGAGGATATTTATATGTCTGAAATTTTAAAAAAATAGGCATGTCCTAGGCTTTGTTTCCCTTAGTCCAATATAAAATAAAATACAAAGCCATTTATCTTTCCTGAAACATGACAAATATTTATAAAGATATGGGGTAAGACATAAGAGTATCCTAGAATATATTTAATATATAACTTTAATATATAAATGGTTTTGAGCAATGACTAAAAATCTCAACCGGTTCAGTTGATTCAACCATGAAAACCTTGAACCACCCAAATTTTAAGTTCAATTTTTAACTTTTCAGTTCAATTTACTTTAATATCTCTTTTTTAAAAAATTTGTCAATTTTAGTAAATTACTAAGTTCTTATAAACTAAAATAAATCAATTCATTTTCATTTAACATTCTTTTTTTAATTAAACCTTAAATTATTCGATAGGTAAGGAATCTCTTTCAATCATATTTCAAATTCTTTAATTTTACTTAATATTTAGCTGATTTTGTAAAAGTCTAATACTAGTTGAACCTTTTAAACCGTAAACCTCCTGTCTTACTAGTTTAACTTCCGGTCAAATTCTTAAAACATTGGTTTTGAGGGTTTCTAATAGGTATTTTTCACCTCTTTACATAACTTGTCCCTTTTTTTATCCTTAAAAATAAATTTACTTCCCTTAATTCCTAAAATTAGAAAAAAATCACTAATCATATTTTGAGGTGAATTTTACTTAAAAGAAATTTAAACACTCTAAACCCTAATCAAGAAAACTAATTTAAAAAATACAAATAAATTATCTCTAATTAAAATTTTTTGAATAAAAACCTAGTCTTCTTAAACTCTTGGTGGGTTGTCTCCGACCGTACACTTCTTTGGAGTCATTTAATTGGATTTTTTTTTAATTTTGAAAATTGAAGAAGTGGTAGGTATATGGCCTCCTTTAGTAGGGATAGTAGATGTTCCATATAAGGCCCTCTTTTATGAATCTTTGAATCACCTTTTGCCTATGTCTTCCTTATTCTTTATTGCACTTGATCAACTTCCTTCTTTATACGTCCTTCTTTTAGAGTGCTAACCTTTTATGCACTTTGTTGATTAAATTCCTATAAAGTATTGTAAGGTTTGTCATTTATGTAACTTATAAAAAAAATTCTTACTAATAATCAATACGAATTTTATAATTTAAAGAATTTAAGATACTATCATTATTTACAGTTCCTTCCATCATATTCTTCTCATTTTAAGGTTCCTTTCATTTTGGTGGAGAAGTGCTCCAAAGCCAATCACCTTTAGCACTTATTGTACAAATCTTTATGATTAATAAAAGAAATTTTTGTTAATTTGATGTTCATGTTCTTCATGAATTGATAATGATCTTAAATGGAATTAATGAAGTCATTGATACATTACATAGCATGAAGGAAATCGTGATGAGATCATGATAATGAGATTCCTATCATGTGTAATTATGTTAGTATCTAAATTACCCATAATCATAGGAATAATGAGATGGGACATTGTTAATTCGAATAGACTAATACATGTTATACTCCTTGATTGCATCAAGTAGTGGATCTTATAAGCTTTAAGCATGAGTTGTTTAGAGTTAACATATGGATGCTTACTTAGAGTAGTAAGTACATTGGATGACCTACTATGAGGCAATCTTATGGATAATCTATTCTAGTGTCAATGATAGTCTCATCATAGCAATGGCACAAATATCCTTAGACTTGAGGTGCTGAAGGATATCTTGGATATTAATCCTATACTTTGACTCTATTCCTCATTGTCTCTCAAAGACTGCTCATAGGGTGGTGATTGGGTATAGCTTGAGGTATTTGAAAGTAATTGAGTAGCTAATAAGGGATTCACTAATCCTAATAGAAGGAGATGATACCCACGACCTCTTGTCGGGGTCATTACCTGGAAAACTTTGGCAAGAGTGAAAATGTCATGAAGATAGTCTTCAGTAACATATAAAATTGAGTAATGAGCCTTAGGGACAAAAACTAGCATCACTTGAGCTATATGTTACGTAGTCAGTCTGATAAGAGTTGTCATTTTAACCATACTCTTAACCAAGTGGGGTATAGATGGTGAAAGGATGAATTGTACGAAAACATTGTCTATGGAAGGGTTCATAGTCAAACCACTGACTATCTAGTCAATTGGGAGTTATGATGCATTGCTAGATGCCGCTCATGACTTGCTTGAATTAAGTGTTAATTCAGTTGGCCAACATAATCGGGAACCTAAGGGGTCACATGCATTGGAGATGCGAAGAATGAGTTAAAGTTGTTGGGATAGTGATCCAAGATATGAGCGAATGTTTCGAGATTGTATCACGATATGATCATGGTAAGAAATGTTGCAAAGGAATGAAAGAAAGCAAGTGTTGTATGGTTGTTGGTTTAGAAAATTTCTAGATTTCCAGTAAATGTTTTAAGCCAAATTAAGTGGCACTTATGGCCACTTAATTTCCATTATTCCTTCTTTCATGAAGGGACTTAGAGGAGGCTAAAATTTGACAGAAAGTCACTCATTTTTGTATATAGTATTGTAAGAAAACTAGTGAGAAATGTGAAGAGTTCATCTTACACATACTTATTTTCTGAACTATTCTCTCAAGAACATACATCAAAGCTAGCACTTTGTGTGTGTTCTAACCATTCTTCCTAAGAGGTTTCAGGCTTTATTCTTCAGGTGGATATCAATATAAATGTCCTGCTTTGTTCATTGTGGTTTACAACAACCCGAGGAGGTGAAGCCAACCAAGAATGAAGGAGTTTGTAAGGTACACATCTTAAGTTCATATTTTTTTACTACATATAATGACACATGTTTGATTCTGTATTTTCTAGGTTTTGCTTTATTTGCACTGCATATTTTCGGATATGTAATACATATTATGCATAATTGAAAGCCAACAATGGTATCAAAGACATATTGTGCCTATTAGATGTAGTTTCCATTTCATGTGTAATAGGATTGCATGGCTGTGATAGCTATAGGTCTGTTATTAGAAAATTCGGAATTAAAATTTGAACTTTTTTTGAAGATTTTATTTCTTTGATCTGCTAATGACATGTTTTTAGATTTAGTGATTGAAATTTGATTTCAATGTGATTGAAATATTTATTGTCAAATTTCTAACAATACGCTGGAAAATTATTTTTTGCTGAACATATGTTGTTGGTTGGCTAAACTGATGAGGTTTAAACATGTATTTCATGGATTTTCATTCTGGAAATTTTATACAAACATATTTAGAATGTGTTTACACCTCTGGAAGTTTTTTAGAATTTTTAAAATTGTTTAATAAATTTTCAAATAGTAATTAGATCTAGTCAGTTTTAAAGAAATTTATGGATCTATTTTGTTTGATAACTTTGTATGTTTATATTTCGATTCCAGAACCTTAACAAATATTTTTATGTGATAAAAATATGTTACTTTGATAAATGAAGCATGACAAAATGATTTTGATAGAATTAAGATTTTCAGAAAAAAAATTAGTCAAAAATTAGTCATTTTTAGCATCTCAATGGTATTTCGATTATCTTAATAGGTTTTGGATGATTCCAAAATTATTTTGATGAACTTGAAATGGCCTAGAGATGCATATAATAATGATTTGATGTTTTCGAAATTTTGGAAATTAATTTTGAATTAATTTAAGTAGAGTATTATTTTCTAGTAAGACTAGAAATTGGCATATGAAATAAAATTAAAATGTTTAATTTTGACATTAAATAATCAATTTTAAGGTGAATTAATTTTAAATTAATTTCTGAAATTAAGATTTTAATTTAATTTGTTTAATATTAAATTCTAAACCGAGTTGACATACAAGATTAAATTTAGCCAAGATAACACTTAGGAAGAAATTCAATTCAAGAGTTGAATCAACTTCTAAAATGTAGGATCCATAACTTGTCACAAAAAATTTTGATGTGTTTAATTTTAGGCATTTGAGGATGCATGTTAGGAGTATGAGTGGGCTTGCATGATGGATGCTTATGGACTTAAGCCCAATATGATTGGGGTGCCCATATCATGCCATATAGTTATATTAACTATGTGTGTGTGTGTGTGTGTGTGTGTGTGTGTGTGTGATATATAAGACCATCCTAGTTAGATGAGACATAAGTTGAAACCTCTCACTTAGAATATTAAAAGTAACACCTTTCATTAATATGGTGAGAACCAGAGTTTTTTTAGAGTTAGGGTTATCGGGCAAACTTAAGGGCAAACCCAAGGTTAACGTGGACAGAAGCGAAGTTGGGTAGTGTACCTTAGATGTACATGCATCAAGAGTTGATAGCTTAATGTGCTTGCACATATCAACAATTGATAGCACTATATTCGATGGTTGCATTATAAATGCAATTGGTATGACCGATACCTACCGATTGACCTAGGGTGGCTTATTGGGCAAACCCAAGATCATTCCTAAAGATATTGGATATCAACCCACTAGGAGAACTTCTATACAACTTCTCTCAAATTCATATTGAGGGTTATGGATTCAAGAGCAAATAGTAGGAGCTATAATGTATGTTAGTAAAGTCCTAATTGACATGCATTTATGTTCAGTCTAACACTTTTCTCTCTTTGACATAAGGTTGTAAGAATCAATAGCATGACCACTAGTGTGAACCTACGCTCACTTATGGAAGCCAATAAGTTAACTAGACCCAATTTCTTAGACTGGCTTCAGAACTTAAGAATAGTTCTCATTTCAAAGAAACTAGGCTACGTTTTAGAAGAACCACTTCCCAATCCCCCTGCTGCTGATGTTTATGATAGTGATTTGAAGGCATACAGAATGCATCTCGATGATAGTAAAATGGTAGCTGCATAATGCTGGCCACTATGTCATCAGAATTGCAAAAACAGTATGAGGCCATAGATGCTCAAAGCATGGTCTATCATCCGAGGGAGCTGTTTGACGAGCAAGCTAGGTCCAAAAGGTTCGAGACCTCAAGGTTGCTCTTTTGCTCCAAAATGGCTGAGGGGACATCTCTAATGCAATATGCACTAAAGATGAATGGCTATATTGAGAGGTTAACCTCCTTAGGTTTCCTGATGAATATGCTTAATTCTGACTAGTTTGACTGATAGTTATTCACAATTTTTGCTTAACTATAGGATGAACCAGATAGCCACCATGATTCCTGAATTGATTAACTTGCTCAAAACAGTTGAGCCCTCTGTCAGGAAGGATAGTAAGGCTATGATGTTGGTGGACTCTTCTAGTTTGAGGGGGAGGAACTAAAAGAAGAATAATTCCATAAGGCCTAAGGGAGGTGTGGCCAAGAAGAAAGCTAAGTAGACTTCCCTTAAGAGAACATGCTTACACTGTGGCAAGGATGGCCATTAGAAGAGGAATTGTAAGGCCTATTTGGAGTCAACAAAGTAGAAGAAGGCATCAGATGCCCCATTTACTTCAGGTATGTTTATTGATATTTATATTGTTTATAATAATAACATATGGGTATTAGATACTAGTTATGGCTGGTGAAGGTAAAACCTATCTACTTATTTTATGCTTAAAAAATTACAAGTGAACGGGTCATGGCTTGTAGTAAAAAAAGCAGATGTTGATCCCACAGGGATTGATGCCCAGACGCCGTTTAATTTAGACTCAACTCTGTTTAAGAAACTAAAATGTAAAATGAAAATAATTTAGAAAATTAAATTAAAATTAAAAGACTAATGTAAAAAATGGACAATATTGTAATTGCAGAAAATTTGAATTCAATAATCTAAATGCTAGAGATTACTTTTTCCTTGTTTGTCTCCCTCCTATTTTATTGACTGAATTGTATCTCATCCTAGATTTCCGAATGTACTAATTACCCTCTCTCAAGGTGTAATTATATTGTTAGATCCAGGATCTACACATTCATTTATCACACCGCATCTAGCATCTAAACTGCATTGTGAGAGGGAAATGTTGAAATATGGCTTAGAGGTAAGTACATCAATAGGTAATACTACAGTGATTGGAGAAGCGTGCAAAGGGTGCATGGTTCAGGTTGATCAGGGAGAGTTGGAAGTTAATTTGATTGTATTGTAGTTAAGTGAGATAGATCTTATCTTAGACATGGATTAGCTTATTGCACAAAGGACTACGATAAATTGCTACATTAAGGATGTGATTTTTAAATCTCTTAATCAACCAAGAGTAATATTTCGAGGTGTTAGTCAAGCAATGCCAACCATAATGATCTCCTTAATGAGTGGTTTAAGAATGATTCAGGGTGGATGTGAGGCTTATCTTACCTATATGACCGATAACTGAGCTGAGTAGACAGTACAGGATATTCCTATTGTTAAGGATTTTTTGGATGTGTTTCCTACTGAATTATCTGGTTTACCCCCAAATAGGGAGATAGAGTTCACTATTGGTTTAGTTCCAAGTACTACTCCTATTTCTATTGTGGAATTTATGGAACTTAAAGCTTAGTTACAGGAGTTGTTTGGTAAGGGTTTTATCAAACTTAATGTGTCATCTTAAGGAGCCCTAATTTTGTTTGTAAAGAAGAAGGATGAGATTTTTAGATTGTGTATTGACTATAGGCAGTTTAATCGGGTGAAAGTGATGAATAAGTATCCGTTACCAAGGATAAATGATTTATTTGATTAGTTAAAGGGAGCTTAAGTGTTTACTAAGTTAGATTTGAGATCAAGGTACTATTAGTTGAAGATAGCAGAGGTTGATGTATGAAAGAGTGCATTCAGGACTAGATATAGGCATTTTAATTTTTTGGTGATTTCTTTTAGGTTGACAAATGCTCTGGTACCTTTTACGACATTGATGAATAAGGTATTTCAACCTTATTTAGATCATTTTGTGATTGTGTTCATCGGTGATATTTTCGTGTATTCGAAAAGCAGAGAGGAACATTTTGTACATTTGTGGTTAGTTTTATAGATAATGAGAGAGAAAAAATTGTATGCTAAGTTTCGTAAGTGTGAATTTTGGCTTGATTAAGTACTATTCTTGGGTCATATAGTATCTGGATAGGGCATACAGGTAGACCTAAAGAAAATTGAAGAAGTGATGAAGTAGGAATCATTGAGAAATGTGTCTAAGATTCAGAGTTTTCTTAGACTAGCAAGATATTACAGGAGATTTGTCGAGTGGGTTTTCATTGATCTCAGCCCCTTTGACAAAGCTTCTAAGGAAGAATGTACCATTTAGATGGAATGATGAATGCCAAAGGAGTTTTAAGGAATTAAAAAATTAGTTAAGTATAACACCAATGTTAACTATTCCATCTGCATCTGGAGGATATGTTGTATGTAATAATGCTTCATACCATGAATAGGATATGTTCTAATGCAGTATGGTAAAGTGATTGTATATTCTTCGAGATAATTAAGGTCTCACGAGTTTAACTATCCAGTTCATGATTTAGAACTTACTGCAGTGGTGTTTGCTTGAAGATTTAGAAACATTATCTATATGGTGAAACATTTCAGATATTCACATATCATAAAAGTTTGAGATATTTACTTAGACAAAAGGAGTTGAATATGAGATAGAGACGATGGATTGAATTGCTTAAGGATTATGATTGCACTATAGAATATCTGTAACCCCCCATTACCCTAGAGTACGTACCGGAACGCCCGTGGGTCATTCCGACACATAACCTAAGATAATG
>JANIIA010000008.1:43294262-43307774 GCA_027478495.1 Erythroxylum alaternifolium
ACTTTGGTTCTCACCACATAATGGAAGAAATTAGTTTTAATATTCTGAGAGAGAGATTTCTACTTAAGTCTCATCTAATTAGGAAGCTCCTGTATATATATATATATAAAGAGAGAGAGAGAGAGAGAGAGAGAGGAAGATGTAGTTACCTATAAAGCTAGGTTTATAGCTACAGGTTATTGTAAAAAACAAGGACTTGACTATACATTTAGCCCGGTAGCCATGCTTAAATCCATTAGGATACTCCTGGCTATTGCTTCTCATTATGATTATGAGATATGACAAATGGATGTGAAAACATCTTTCCTTTATGGAAACCTAACCGAGGATGTGTACATGACATAAACTTGATGGTTTCATATCTAAAGATTGTGAAAAGATATGTAAGCTTCAAATTTTCATTTATGGATTTAAGCAAGCATCCAGGAGTTGGAATATCCGATTTGACGAGACAATCAAAGAGTTTGGCTTCTCACAAAATTCGAATGAACCTTGTGTTTATAAGAAGGTTAGTGGGAATGCAATTGTATTCTTTGTGTTGTATATAGATGACATAATACTAATAGGAAATGATGTCTCAACTTTACATTTAGTCAAGATTTAATTGCCTAAGAGTTTCTTCATGAAAGACTTTGGAGAAGTAACTTATATTTTGGGGACAAGAATCTATAAAGATAGATCAAAGAATTTGCTTAATCTTTCTCAGTCTACATACATAGACAAGATGCCAAAGAGTTTTAATATGAAGCAGTCCAAGAGAGGTTATCTTCCCATGACACATGGGATTACACTCTCGAAATCTATATGTCCAAAGACACAAGATGAGAGGACCCACATGAATTTGATCCCTCTTGCTTCGGCTATAGGATCAATCATGTATGCTATGTTATATAAGAGACTCAATGTATCATATACACTAAGTGTTACGAGAGGATACCAATTGGATCCTTGTGAGGGTCATTGGGTGGCTGTCAAGAATATCCTTAAGTACTTGAGAAGAACTAAGGATGTATTCTTGGTATATGGAGAAGGAAATCTTGTTGTGAGCGAGTAAATAGATGTCAGTTTCTAATCCGAAAAGGATGACTTCAGATCCCAGTCAAGATAAATTTTCACACTGAATGGTGGAGTAATCAGTTGGAAAAGTTCCAAACAAGAGACAACTACAAATTCAACAACCTAAGTAAAGTACATTGCTGCTTCAAAAGTAGCAAATGAAGCAGTTTGGATCAAGAAGTTTATTATGGAACTTAGAGTGGTTCCTAGCATTATTGACCCAGTACAGTTGTATTGTGACAAGAATGGCGCCATAATGCAAGCAAAAGAACTAAGGTCTCATCAGAAATCTAAACATGTACTCAAGCAATATCATTTGATTAGAGAAATCATTGGTAGAAATGATGTCCAAATAGAGAGAGTGCCTACTAATCAGAATATTGGTGATCCTTTGATTAAACTGATTCCCTAAAAGACATATGATTCTCATGGACTTGCCTATGGTGTTAAATATAAAGGTGATTGCCTTTACTGCAAGTGGTAGGTTGTTAGAGAAGTGCTCTAAAGGAAATCGCTTTTAGCACTTATTGTACAAATCTTTATGACTAATAAAAGGCATTTTTTTTAATTTGATGTTCATGCTATTTATGAATTTATAATGAACTTAAATTGAATTAATGATGTCCTTGATACATTGTATAGCATGAAGGAAATCAAGATGAGATCATGATAATGAGATTTCTATCATGTGTAATTATGTTAGTATCTAAATTATCTATATTCATAGGATTAATGAGATGGACATTATTAATTAGGACATCCTAGCACATGTTATACTCCTTAATTGGATTAAACAGTAGATCTCATAAGCTATAAGCATGAGTTGTTTAGAGTTAACATATGAATGCTTACTAAGAGTAGTAAGTACAATAGATGACCTACTATGAGACAATCATATAGATAATCTATTATAGTGTCAATGATAGTCTTATCATAGCAATGGTGCAAATATCCTTAGACTTGAGGTACTTAAGGATATATTAGATACTAATCCTATACTTTGACTCCATTCCTCGTTGTCTCTCAGAGGTTGTTCATAGGGTGGTGATTAGGTACAGCTTGAGGTATTTGAAGGTAAATGAGTAGCTAATAAAAGATTCACTACTCTTGATAGAAGGAGACGATACCCACGACCTCTTGTCGGGATTATTATTCGGGAATCTCTGGCCAGAGTGAAAATTTCATGAAGATAGTCTTTAGTGACATAGCTAATTGAGTAATGAGCCTTAGGGACAAGAACTAACATTACTTGGGCTAGATGTGTCGTAGTCAGTCTAGTGGGAGTTAACATTTTAACCATGCTTTGAACCAGGTGCGGTATAGGTGGTGAAAGGATGAATTGCTCAATAACATTGTCTATGGGATGGTTCGTAGTTAAATCACTGAGTTTCTGGTCAATCGAACGTCATGATATATTGCTAGATACTGCTCATGACTTGCTTGAATTAAGTGTTAATTCAAGTGGCAAATATAACCAGAAACCTAATGGGTCACGTGCAATGGAGATGAAAAAAATGAGTAAAATGGGTTTGGATACTGATCTAAGATATGAGAGAATGTTTAGGGATTGTATCGTGATATGATCATAATAAGAAACGTGGCAAAAGAATGAAAGAAAGCAAGTGTTGCGTGGCTGCTAGCCTTGAAAATTTCCAGATTTCCAGCAAACGTTTCAAGCTAAATTAAGTGGCATTCATGGCCATTTAATTCTCATTATTCCTTCATTCATGATGGGCGTTAGAGGAGGCCAAAAGTTGGCAGAAACTCACTCATTTTTGTGCATAGTATTGTAAGAAAACTAGTGAGAAATTTGAAGAGTTGATCTTACACACACTTATTCTCTAAACTATTCTCTTAAGAACATAAGAACATAAATCAAGGCTAGCACTTTGGGCATGTTCTAACCATTCTTCTAAAGAGGTTTTAGGCTTTGCTCTTTGTGTGGATATCATTAGAGATCTCCTCCTTTATTCGTTATAGTTTAAAATAACCCGAAGAGGTGAAGACAACGAAGAATGAAGGAGTTTGTAAGGTATACATCTTAAGTTCATGTTTTTTTACTACATCTAATGGAACATGTTTGATTCTTTATTTTCTGGGTTTTGTTTTATTTTCACATATTTTCTTATATGTGATGCATGTGAAGCATAATCAAAACCCAACATGAAGGACCTTGCTCCACTTAGAGACATAATCGGTGCTTCCCATATATCAGAGTTAATCAATTCTAGAATATCTTTACTTCTAGAATTAGATGCATTAAATTTCAATTTATGCTACTTACTTGTAACACAATGCTCATAGAAGGGTAATGATAACTTCGTCAGGCCAGGGAGTAGTTTCTACTTAGTAAGAATCTTCAATCCTTTTTTTGACATATGGCTAAGTTTACGATGCCACAACTTTATTGCATTTTCTACATAACTAACTGATGCATTTGTTTCTAAATGAGTCTCTTCCATAAGCCTGTATAAGTTTGCAGCTATCCTTTCTACCTTCATTACTATAAGCATTCCTTTGATCACCTTCATAACTCTATTTTGAATGTAAGTCTTGCACCCAATTTCATCCAATTTCCCTGAAGACAATAGATTCTTCTTCAAGCCTTGCACATATCGTACATTGTGCATAGTGCAAATTTTACCATCATACATCTTCAACTTGATGGTGTCAATCCCAACAATCTCCAAGGCATGATCATTTCCCATGCAAAGATAGGTTTATAAGTGTGAAACCAATCTCTACAAGGAGTCATATGCCATATTTCTCCTAAATCCATTATCTAATCATCAATGAGCTCTAATTTATTCTTGATCACCATCACTACTTCACTATTTAAAGTTTCTCCATTGGCAACACATCCCTGAGAAGTTGATGCTTTAGAGGCCTTCTCTCCACCCTACTTGAATCGACATTCATTTTAAAAGTATCCTCTCTTGCCACAGTTGTAACATTTGAGATTTTTCTTACTTCTAGATTTTGACCTTCCTTGGTTGTGACTCCCAGTGGAATCGCACTTCATTGATCGTCCACTTGTCGTCAATAAGGCTTCCACTTGATGCAGCCGCCAGCCTTTCTTTCTTTTAATGTGTCTGCTTTCTTCCTCAAGAACCAAAGCAGTGACTTCATTAAATACCAAAGTATCTGTGAGGATGTTATTAGTTAAATTGATAATGAGTTGGACATATGAATCTGGAAGACTTTGAAGTAGAATTCTTACACATTCAGTTGGATTTACATTATATCCCATCTTTAAAAGTTGACAACATAGAGAGTTCAGACTATTAATATATTTTGTCACCGAAGTAGATTTAGGCATTCGGAGTGTGTGAAATTTCCTCTTTAGAAAGATTTTGTTGTGAAGAGACTTAGCATCATATAACTTTGTGAGATGATATGATATGTCCTTTCCTATACACTTTGCAAAATATTATTTAATAGACCAAGACGCAAATCTGCTATGGCCAAGGCATCTATTGGTTTCCATTTGTCCTCATCTATGAAACTTGTCGGCCTAGCACTGATGGCCTCCAAACAATTATTTTTTACTAATATTGCCTTCATTTTCAATTTCATAATAATAAATTTGTCCTATCAAACTTTGTAATATCGAATTTGGTCGACATTGCTTCGATCACAATTTGGCTCTTGTAACACAAGAATTGACTCCCACTCTCTTACGTGAAAAGTCAAATTGCCTCGGCTTACCTCCACTTAGTATATAATAAGATTGTAGTACACAAAGAAAGTTCCCATGAAAGGTTGAAAGGGTCATAAATAATCCTACTTAAAACCCAGTCTCCTTAGACAGAACTTTTCCTAGAAATGCACTTAACCACCTCATATATTGGTGAAAAAATGCCCAAAATGATAACAAGAATTTGAGAATAAAACTCAATCCCCTTAGACAAAGTTTTTTCTAGACATGCACTCAATCAGCTCATATATTGGTGAAAAATGCTTAAAACAACAACAAGAACTTAAGAATAAAACTAGCCTTAACCTGTAAAAATACCAAAGAAAAACTCATTTTTTGATTTAGAAGATCAGATTATGCTGTAATCAGAGAGCATACTTGAGCAAGCCTTAGGCTCTGATATCACTAATAGGAGATGGACTCCACTCAGATAAAGCAAACACACCAATAAAAGACATTTTGTTGTTTAATAAATAACCACACATTTATTTAAATATTTCAATACTTTAATTTATAAATTTAATTACTTTATTCATAAGCAAAAGATACAATATTTGCTAATTTATCATTTTATCAATCTCTTGTCTTGATAAACTCTACTTAAGAATAATTTATGAATAATACTTAAATGCAATTTAAATCTTATCTTAATTTGAATTGTAAAATAATTATTTAAAAAATTATCTTTGCTATTAATCATTAAATATAATTAACAAAATATATAAAAATAAAATTACATTTATTGAATTAATTAATAACATCATCCATTAATTATAACCAACCATCAAATGCCAAATGTAAGATAACATTACGTTCATCATCATTTTCTAGTGAGTAAAAGATAATTAACTTTCCTTTAATTATTCTTAAACAAATTTTTATTTTAAAATTACTAAAAGAATATTTTTTAACATTACACATACTAAAAAGTACCTTTTATTGAATTTTTGATTAATTAATAAAATTTAGAATAATTATAAAAATATCTTAAATATTTTATTATAAATTAAAAAGAATTATATTAGATCTAAAAAAAAGAGCATCAAAATGAGGACAATTATAAGCTTAAACAACTACAAGCTTAAGTGCAAAGTTGAGCATCAAAATGGCCTTTACAAGTGTATGAAACACATTACTATGATAACCTAAAGATACAAGGATAGCCAACTGGATTAGATATGAGTACTGTCCTGGAAATGACTCCATTTTTCTGGAAAAAAAAAGGGTTCATTAATCTATTATGTTAATGCTCATAGCTTTGAGTAGGGAAAATTTAATGCAAATTCCACAATCTGACATTCTACACTGTAAAATGGGTGAAGAATTGTATTTATAATTTTACACGTAATAGTGTGCAAAGATACAAAATAAATACGTAAGATAATAAGGGGATCTCAAGTCTTTAGGCACGTGTTTGTTAATACTCTGTGGCCACTGCTATAGATCGGCACTCGGCGTCTGCAGAGGAGAGACTGACAGTAGATTGTTTCTTCATCTGCCACGAGTGAGGTGCACTTCCTAATGCCATATGGTAACCTGTAATCGACCGTCTTGTCTAAGGACAAGCACCGCAATCTGCATCGCAAAAACCTTTCAACTGAAAATCGTTAGTCCGTACGTGGGAAGATAAGACCTTGGCCTGACGTTATCTTTATACAGCGTCGTACTAGTAATGCAGTATCATAATGGTTTGCTCGTGGCTGCTACGTAAACTGGCTTAATATGTTGACAATGTAAGTTATGTTTGGTCGTATTATCGACAAATATAATAGCCTTCCTACTAAGCGGCGATATGAAGAAGGATTTTCCAAGTAGTCCCTACTTGATCAATCAAGATTATGTTGCTGTTGGATGGGCACTTTACTTGGCTTTGCTCCAGTAAGTCTTGTATCTTCCAAGATGTTAAAGGCATTTTTGAGTTGGCTTGCAAAAATGCCTCTCAGTCTATGAGCAAATTCAATACCCAAGAAGTACTTAAGGCGTCCTGAGTCCAAGATAATCATTGACCTCTTTACATTGTGTCTAGCTATCACCTGCTATTAACATATCATCAACATAAACTATGACTGCAAGGAAAAATTTATTAATTCTCTTAATGAATAAAGGTGTATCAGCTTTTAACTATGTGAATCCATAATTCTTGAGTGCTATTGATAATTTTGAGAACCACTCCCTTGAGGCTTGCTTTAAACGGTACAAGGGTTTTTTTAAACTGACATACTCATTTATATTTAGCATGTAAATAGCCATGTGCTAGAAGCATGTAAATTTCTTCATATAGATCACGGTGTAAATTAAATTGTGTTATTTATATGAAGCTGATGAAGTTTCCATTGTTTGGGCACTGCTACAACTAATATACATCGCAAGGTTGCCAACTTTGCAACTGGTGTGAAGATTTCATTATAATCGAGTCCCTTTACTTGAGTATATCTTTTAGCTACTAATATTGCCTTATAACGCTTAATGGCTAGTACCATCCGACCGACACTTTATTTTGTAAATCCACCTACATCCAATTGCCTTGTTACCTTTGGGAAGATATTGTAGCTCCCAAGTGTTGTTCTCCTCTGGCACCTTAATCTCCACCTTCATGGCATGTTGCCACCGTGAATCTTCCTTGGCTGATAAGTAGGATTTAGGTTTAAAGAAACAGAGGAAGACAACAAGGTTGCAAGGAAAGTCTGATGCTTTTGGGGAAAACTTTATTGGGAAGATAGGAAGACATAGGATATAATGTACTGAAGCTTCCATGGCTGATAAGTAGAATTTAGGTTCAAAGAATCGGAGTAAGGCAACAAGGTTGCAACGAAAGTTTGATGTTTTTGGGAAAAACTTTATTGGGAAGATAGGAAGACATAGGATATTGTTGGTGTTCAGAGATTGCAAGCGCAGAAAAATAAAGAAGTACAGAATAATATATGATAATGCGATAATATTGTTCATATTGGAAATGCCTTTATATAGGCAGTTCATACATTTGCAGAAACAGAAAAAACAACTAAAAGCTACTGATACTCCTATATTTAAGGAATATTATTCTGAGCATATCCATTAACTCTAACTTCCAGATTCCTCATATTCAGGACAACTTTTGACTACTTCAATTAGAATCATTCTCAACGCCTCCCCGTGATTTGTAATTGCAAACTCCGAGCAACTTTCTGAAGCTAATAAACTTATCCTTTGGTAAAGCTTTTGTTAAGACATCAGTGAGTTGATCATGAGTACTGCAGTATCGAATATCCACAACTCTCCTAGTAACTAAATCTATGATGAAATGCAGTCTTGTGTCTATGTGCTTTGTTCGACTATGAAGAGCTGCATCCTTTGTCATGAAAATGGTTGATTTGTTGTCACAAAATATGATTGTCGGTCTCTTTGACTCCTCCTACAATTCACTAAGAATACCTCTAATCCATACCGCTTGACATGCTGTGAATGTCACAGCTACATATTCAGCTTCTTTGCTAGATAATGCAGTTATAGGTTGCTTCTTTGAGCTCCACGCAACAACACGCGAACCTAGAGAAAAAACATGGGCTGAAATGCTTTGTGGATCATCAAGATAACTTCCAAAGTAAGAATCTGAATAACCATAGAGTTTCTCATCAACAGACATGTCGTGTTTACTTGAATACCATATTTCGAAGTCCACCGTGCCTGTTATATATCGCAGAATTCTTTTCGCTGCTGCAAAATGTGTCTGTGATGGATTTTCCATGAACTGTGAAACTGCACTCACTGCAAACGTTATGTCTGGACGAGTGTGAGTTAAATAAATTATCCCACCAACGAGGCTCCAATAAGAGATAGAATTGGCTATTGTCTCTCCATCATTGCTGACAAGTTTCTCACATGTTTGTAAAGGAGTAACTACTAGACTGCATTTCAACATACCACATTTCTTCTAATAATTCCTTTGCATAGAGTTCTTGCTTTACAAAAATCCCATCTTCTCCTTGTGCGACTTCTAAACCCAGAAAGAACTTTAGTGATCCCAAATCTGTCATCTCAAACTTAGCTTTTATGTACTCCTTAACCTGAGATGAGCCTGCAAAGATCATGTCATCGACATAAAGACAAACCATTAAGAAGTCTCTTTTCCCACTTCTCTTAACGTACAATGTAGGTTCTCGATCACTTCGCTGAAAACCAAGGGCAATGAAATATTTATCGATTCTACTATACCATGCCTGTGGGGCCTGTTTTAAACCATACAATGCTTTATGTAATTTGTAAACTTTTCCTTCAGCCCCTTTAATAGTAAAACCAACAGGCTACTCGACGTAAACTTGTTCATTCAGCTCGCCATTGAGAAAGGTGGATTTAACATCAAATTGATGCACAACCCAGTGACGTTGAGCAACTAAGGCAAGAAAGATTAGTATCGTCTTGAACCGGGCCACCGGGGCAAATGTTTCTTTAAAGTCAATGCCAGCTTGTTGGTAATAACCATTAACAACCAGACGGGCCTTGTACTTCTGTATTTCTCCATGTGAACCATACTTGGTCTTAAATACCCATTTTAGTCCGATCGCTTTCTTTCCTACAGGTAAATCATATAACAACCATGTATTATTTTTGTTAATGGTAGAAATTTCTTCTCGCATTGCTTTCATCCACTTTTCCTGTCCTTGAGCCTCTTAAAATGTGGTAGGATCAGCAATCATTAATGCAAACCTATAGGTTTCATAGAGATCAACCAGTGAACGATAC
The DNA here is from genome assembly GCA_027478495.1 of Erythroxylum alaternifolium. Taxonomy (NCBI): domain Eukaryota; kingdom Viridiplantae; phylum Streptophyta; class Magnoliopsida; order Malpighiales; family Erythroxylaceae; genus Erythroxylum; species Erythroxylum alaternifolium. The sequence continues at coordinate 43,303,735 of JANIIA010000008.1, forward strand.
TTTTTTCAAGCAGCTGGTGTTGATAAATCTGACGAAGAGGCTTCTTCTAGTGGGAGTGCATTTGAACTTGGTGGCGTCAATGGGGACAGCGGTGATATATCTTGCTCTGTTACAACTTGATCATCTTCAAGAACATCAATTGAATCTGAGTATTGCAGCTCCTTACTTTCTTTCTCATGCCAATTCCAACACATACTTTCATCGAAGACAACATCTCTCCTTATGAGTATTTTTCTGCTTTCATGCTCAAACAATCTATAAGCTTTTGACTGTGTACTACAGCCAACAAATATACACTTTTGTGACTTTTGATCAAATTTTTTTCTAGCTTGCAAAGGAATCAAGGCATAACATAAAAAACCAAAAACTTTTAGATGACTTACATTGGGTTTAAATCCATTCCATGCCTCAAAGGGAGTCATGTTCATTACTGCACGGGTAAGAGATAGATTAAGTAGACACACTGCTGTTGCCACTGCTTCAGCCCATAGATCGTTCGGTAAATCTCTTCTTTCAGCGTTCTTCGAGCCATCTCGACAACGGTGCAGTTCTTGCGTTCAGCTACTCCGTTCTACTCTGGAGTATAAGGAGCAGTAAATTCTCTTTGGATTCTGTTTTCCTCACAGTAGGATTTGAACTCATTGGAGATAAATTCTCCTCCATTATCTGTACGCAGAGTCTTAATGCTTAATCCACATTGTTTTTCAATCAAAATTTTGAACTGCTTGAATCTTTCAAATGTTTGATCTTTGCTGTCCATAAAATAAACCCACGACATCCTGCTATAATCATCAGTAATAAGGAAGAAATACTTACTGCTGCCTAGTAAAGGAGTTTGCATTGGTCCACATAAGTCTGCGTGTACCAATTGAAGACATTCATTGGCACGCCAGGCTGAACCAACTGGAAAAGATCTCTTTGTTTCCTTTCCATACACACATCCTTGATAGAGTTTTATATTACTAATCTCAGGTAAGCCTGTGACCATTCCTTTGCTTTTAAGAAGTGTTAGGCCCTTTAAATGCAAATGGCCATACCGGAGATGCCATAAAGTTGATTCTTCTTCTGCCTTTGCTGCAAGCATAAAATGTCCTATTGTTGACAAATCTAAGGGAAACATCTGGTTCTTTGTCATTGCAATACTTGTCATTAGACGATTTGTCTTCTTCTCCGTGATACTACATTTTCCATTGTCAAACAAGACTAGATATCCATATTGCATTAGTTGACTAACACTAATCAATTTGAAATCAAGTGCTAGAACATACTGCACATTATGTAAAAATTTGAAAATTCCAGGGCCAAGTTCAAACCTTACAGTGCCTTTCCTTGTCCTTCAACAAATAATGTGCTGCCATTACCAAGATGTACCTTTTGCTTAGCACTTTCATCCAAGTTAGAAAATAATGATTTGGACCCGATCATATGGTTTGAAAAACCACTGTCCACAAACCGTACATAACTTGGATGCTGCTCTCCATCCTTCTTGTTATATGCCATGAACAATTTTTCTTCACCATCATTATAATCTTCCTCATCTCCTTCTTCTTTGGTGAAATTATTTTGTTCTTCTTTGTACTAGCACTCTGCTCTTACATGCTCGTAATTTTTGCAATTATAACACGGCATTGAGTTCATATATGGCTTCTGTTCTTCCCCTCAACCTTTACGGTGTCCATATGTGCGACCTCTTCCAAACGATCTTCCTCGAAATGTACCACGAGAACCATTCCTGCCCCTATCATGTCTGAAAGTGTTGTTATTTTCTTGCACCTAAAAGGTTTTCTCTTCTTCTTTTTCAACCTTTCTACTTATTTTGACTTCGTGCACTTACAAGGAACCCATTAGTTCATCAAATGAAAAAATAGATAGATCCTTAGATTCCTCAATTGCAGCTACAACATGATCAAACTTGGAATTTAAACTACGCGGTACCTTTTCAACAATTGTTTGATCATCTATTTTAGCATCGAAAGTCCTCATTTGACTTACCACTACAATTGCTTTACTCAGGAAGTCTAATACGTTCTCATCATTCTTCATTTGTAAGGTTTCGAACTCTCTACGCAAGTGTTGTAGTCTGATAACCATAACTTTTGAATCACCTTAAAATTCCTTTTGCAACACGTGCCAAGCCTACTGAGATGTACTGGATATGGTTATTCTAGAAAATATGTTATCGTGAACTGCCTGTTGAATGATTACTAGGGCCTTTGCATCTTTCTTTCTTGCTTCTTTAACTCTGGCCTCCTCTACAGCACTCAACATAGCATCATCTTTTGGTTCTATAAATTCGTTTTCCACAAAGTCCCAAAGATCTTGTGACTTAAGAATTGTTTTGACTCGTATTGACCAAAATTCATAGTTTTCACCTTTGAATATTAGAATAAGTGGTTGTGTCGTTCCATTTGTAATGTTGTTGCTGTTGCTGCTGCTTGCTGCCATCACTCAATCTGCACTTTCACACTACACTACTCACGTATTTATTTTATTTTATTTTTTTGCTCGTTCTTTATTTGGAGAACCTAGCTCTGATACCACAATGTTGGTGTTCAGAGATTGCAAGTGCAGAAAATTAAAGAAGTACAGAACAATATATGATAATGCGATGATATTATTCATACTGGAAATGACTTTATATAGGCAGTTCATACATCTGCAGAAACAGAAAAAACAATTAAAAGCTACTGATACTCCTATATTCAAGGAATATTATTCTGAGCATATCCATTAACTCTAACTTCCAGATTCCTCATATTCAGGACAGCTTTTGACTACTTCAATTAGAATCATTCACAACACTCTTTACAATTGCTATGGAAGGCTTGTCTTGATTATTAAACAAGCTTATGGCTTCTAATGGCAGCTTCACTTTTCATCACCAATGTGCAGAAAGCAAGCTTACTCACCTATTATTTTTCGATGACTTGGTGCTTCTTAGCAGAGCTAAAGTCACTTTTGTGCACTTGTTGCTTCATACATTGGAAACCTTTTTAGATGGTCCGGTTTGAGAATAAATTCTGAGAAAAATCACTTGTATATGTCGTCGGATCTGACTAACAAAGAGGAGTTCATAAATATGATTGGTATGAGTCTAAACCCACCTTCTTTCAAATACTTAAAGAGTCCCTATAACCTCTACAAAACCTAAATTCTCTTATTGTATTCCCCTTCTCGAAAAGCTCAATGGTAAGATTAATGCCTAGCAAAATCGTCATCTCTCATATGCAGCCAGGTGACTTTAATTTTATTTTAACTAAATAGCATTCATCTACACTGTTCTACCCATTTAATCTTGCCTAAGATGGTCACGAAGGAGATAGACAAGATCTTGAAAGCTTTTCTTTGGTTGGGTAAAGCTGAAAATGCCAAGAAGGCAAAGTCACACTACAAGAAAAATCGCAAATAGGGACGGATAATAAGGACGAAATTTATCCATCCCTAATTAGGGACAGAATTAGGGACCGAAATGGGTTAAAAAATAAAACCGTCCCCAAATCCATCCCCAAAGTTCGCTACATCTACACCGACCAAACTTTTCGTCCCAAAATCGGTTGCAAAGTTTGGCGCCAAAGCAAAGTTCATAAGAATCCGTTCCTAATTTCGAACCAAATTTACGAATGAAAAAAAACAGTCCCCAAATCTATTACTAATTTACGACTGTTCGCATTGGGATGGATTTAGAGACGGAATATTAAGGATGGAATTTTTTGGTCCCAAATATTGGACAAAATTTGCAACCAATTTTTTTTAGAATTTTTCCCGCCCCTAAAATCATAAAAACGATGTTGGGACCAAATATTCCGTTGCTATTTCCATACCTAAATCCATTTGAAATCTCGTCCGTAAATCGGTCCCTATTTTGGTACCTAAATTCGTCCCAATTTTTGTCCCTTTAATTTCCCCACTTCTCCAACAAGCAAAACTGTGCGTTTTTCTTTAAGCCCTTTTATTTATACCCAAAGGTCGAGAATCAGAGGGTATTGGCTGCTCTTTTTTGCATCTTCTTCAAAAGGTTGTAAAAATCTTGAGATTTTCTC
>JANIIA010000008.1:43307874-43323318 GCA_027478495.1 Erythroxylum alaternifolium
CATTTTTTTACTACAGTTTTCATCTTATTTTTTAGTAGCCTTAGGAAGCTTTGATTTTGGCAGTATTTCTCTAGTATATCCGTATTCTTTAGGAAAGGACAGGGATGGAGAGTATGTGTTTTGTTATTTCTTTGATTTCTACTTTCGTTATGAATAGCTAAAAACTTCTTTTTTTGATTGAGGGAAGCCATGTTATCTGTTATTATGTATGAGATGTTTTAATAAAGTTTATGTTGTTGATAAATATTAAATATCTTCTAAATTACTTTTTCCAATTGAATTAACTGATTTCTAGGTGCACAACTAGGGATTAATTCATTCAATAACTAGATTAATAAAATATGACGTTCAGTTTCGTTAATCACAAGTAGCAATTAGGATTACCTTCTTTACGTTAGAGTCGAAAATTCTAAAAAGATATTCACTTGATTGAGTGCATATCGTACATGTATTTCTCTTGCTTATTGGTTTCTTGATTCGTAAAGCTATTATTTAATTGAAACTATGATCGTATATAGGTTGTTGTTTAATAAGAATGCTAGGATACATGTTTCTAGTCATTACACTTAAGAGAAAACATGCCCAATGAATGTTTATTAATGATTGAATTTTATCATCGATGATCCATTTTAGCGTGATAACATCGGTGACCTGAAAACCAAGGTATTTCTCATTAAATTTTCAGATCTAATTTTTTTTATTTACAATTTTTCTTATATTCTTTAGTTTGTTTAGTTTTAAACTCGCTAACCTTTACCATTAAAAATTCCTTGTAGGAACCATATCCACTTATCACTACTATATTAATTTGTATTAACAGAAGTTGATTTCTTTTTAATTTAATTGCAGTCTACAATAGTACCACTTGTTTTTAAAATCTTGCATTTATCATAAGGAAATCTATACATATAACTACAAGAAAATACAAAATGTTAGGCGTAAGGTAAGTTCAGAAACATGCTAAATTAATATAGATGACGATAATAAAAATTTACTTACATGTTCGACTTCTAGCTGTACTTCAACTTCTTCTTCTAGGTTAAATTGCTCCTCTTGTTGAGGAGGAAGAAGAGGAGCTTGTCCTCTTTTACCAGGAGGGCGCCTACCACCATGTTCCACGATCAAAACAAAGGAAGAAACAAGAGAGAAAGAATCAGAGGAATGGAAGAACGGAGACAATAAAATAAAATGCAAGAACAAAGTTAAATAAGTAAATGTATAAGAGATGGCATGTCGCGACATTGTCTTGGCAGAGATCATAAGAGAAAGCTGTAACATGCACCTATTCTTAATACTCTCTTGGCGAAAGCTGTATTCTTGATTTTGTTAGTGATACTCTTGGCAGACAGACAGAGATTGCTTATAGCTTCAACCCATTGCCATCTATAATGCAAGTTGGTTAACCATCAAAAAGGATTTATACAAACAACACCATGGATGCAAATCAACCGCATCTCCAGCATCCATTTAGGATTCACCTTACTCTGTCCTGTCTTATTCCAGATCGCCATTAGATGACACATTGCTCACTTGCACTGGTTTTGTTTCTGGTGCATTTCGCATATAAAGGTTTAACCAGTATCAAAGAAGAATCATCCTTATCAAATTCGTCATTCATGTCATCCGAGTAAGCATAGCTGTTATGAAACAAAGAATCAATTTATAGAAGGGGAGCTGTTGGTGTTTAGAAACTGTAAGTGCAAAAAATAAAGAAGTACAGAACAATATGTGATAATGCGATAATTTTATTCATACTGGAAATGCCTTTATATAGACATCTCATGCATCTGCAGAACCAGAATAAACAACTAAAAGCTACTGATACTCCTATATTCAAGGAATATTATTCTGAGCATATCTAACTTCCAGATTCCTCATATTCAAAACAACTTTTGACTACTTCAATTAGAATCATTCTCAATACCTCCCCGTGATTCGTAATTGCAAACTCCGAGCAATTTTCTGAATCGAAAAAACTTGTCCTTTGGTAAAGCTTTTGTTAAGACATCAGCGAGTTGATCATGAGTACTACAGTATTGACTATCCACAACTTGCCCAGCAACTAAATCTCTGATGAAATGCAGTCTTGTGTCTATGTGCTTTGTTCGACTATGAAGAGCTGCATTCTTTGTCATGAAAATGGTTGATTTGTTGTCACAAAATATGATTGTCGGTGTCTTTGACTCCTCCTGCAATTCACTAAGAATACCTCTAATTCATACCGCTTGACATGCCGCGAATGTCACAGCTACGTATTCAGCTTCTGTGCTAGACAATGCAGTTATAGGCTGCTTCTTTGAGCTCCACGCAATAACTCCCGAACCTAGAGAAAAAACATGGGCTGAAATGCTTCGTCGATCATCAAGACAACTTCCAAAGTCAGAATCTGAGTAACCATAGAGTTTCCCATCCATAGACATGTCAGGTTTACTTGAGTACCATATTCCAAAGTCCACCGTGCCTGCTATATACCGCAAAATTCTTTTCGCTGCTGCAAAATGTGTTTGTGATGGATTTTCCATGAACCGCGAAACTACACTCATTGCAAACGTTATATCTGGACGAGTGTGAGTTAAATAAATTAACCCACCAACGAGGCTCCTATAAGAGATAGAATTAACTATTGTCTCTCCATCATTCCTGACAAGTTTCTCACATGTTTGTAAAGGAGTAACTACTGGACTGCATTTCAACATACCAAATTTCTTCAATAATTCCTTTGCATAGAGTTCTTGCTTTAAAAAAAATCCCATCTTCTCATTGCATAATTTCTAAACCCAGAAAGAACTTTAGTGGTCCCAAATCTGTCATGTCAAATTCTGCTTTCATGTACTCCTTAAATTCGTTGACAAGAACCTGAGATGAGCCTGCAAAGATCATGTCATCGACATAGAGACAAACCATTAAAAAATCTCTTTTCCCACTCCTCTTAACGTACAATGTAGGTTCTCGATCACTTCGCTAAAAAACAAAGGCAATGAAATATTTATCAATTCGACTATACCACGCCCGCGAGGCCTGTTTTAAACCGTACAATGCTTTATGTAATTTGTAAACTTTTCCTTCAGCCCCTTTAATAGTAAAACCAGCAGGCTGCTCGACATAAACTTCTTCATTTAGATTGCCATTGAAAAAGGTAGATTTAACATCAAATTGATGCACAAACCAGTGACGTTGAGCAGCCAAGGCAAGAAAGATTTGTACCATCTCGAACTGGGCCACCGGGGAAAATATTTCTTCAAAGTCAATGCTGGCTTGTTGGGAATAACCTTTAACAACTAGGCGTGCCTGGTACTTCTGTATTTCTCCATGTGAACCATACTTGGCCTTGAATACTCATTTTAGTCCGATCGCTTTCTTTCCTGCAAGTAAATCACACAACAACCACGTATTATTTTTGTTAATGGCAGAAATTTCTTCTTGGATTGCTTTCATCCACTTTTCCTATCCTTGAGCATCTTCAAATGTGGTAGGATCAGCAACCATTAATGCAAACCCACAGGTTTCATAGAGATCAGCCAATGAACGATACTTTTTTCGAGCAACTGGTGTTGATAAATCTGACGAAGAGGCTTCTTCTTGTGGGAGTGCATTTGAACTTGGTGGTGTTAACGGGGACAGCGATGATACATCTTGCTCTATTACAACTTGATCATCTTCAGGAACGTCAATTGAATTCAAGTATTGTGGCTCCTGACTTTCTTTCTCATGCCAATTCCAACACATACTTTCATCAAAGACAACATCTCTCCTTGTGAGTATTTTTCTGTTTTCAGGCTCAAACAACCTATAAGCTTTTGACTGTGTACTATAGCCAACAAATATAAACTTTTCTGACTTTTGATCAAATTTTTTTCTAGCTTACGAAGGAATCAAGGCATCACATAAACAACCAAAAATTTTTAGATGACTTACATTAGGTTTGAATCCATTCCATGCCTCAAAGGGAGTCATGTTCATTACAGCACGGGTAGAAGATAGATTAAGTACATACATTGCTGTTGCCATTACTTCAGCCCATAGATCGTTCGACAAATCTCTTTCTTTCAGCATGCTTCGAGCCATCTCAACAACGGTGTGGTTCTTGCATTCAACTACTCCATTCTGCTCTGGAGTATAAGGAGTAGTAAATTCTCTTTGGATTCTGTTTTCTTCATAATAGGATTTGAATTCATTGGAGATAAATTCTCCTCCATTGTCTGTATGTAGAGTATTAATGCTTAATCCACATTGTTTTTCAATCAAAATTTTGAACTGCTTGAATCTTTCAAATGTTTGATCTTTGTTGTCCATAAAATAACCCACGAGATCTAACTATAATCATCAGTAATAAGGAAGAAATACTTACTGCCGCCTAGTGAAGGAGTTTGCATTGGTCCACATAAGTTTGCGTGTAACAATTCAAGACATTCATTGGCACGCTAGGCTGGACCAACTGGAAAAGATCTCCTTGTTTGCTTTCCATACACACATCCTTGACAGAGTTTTATATTACTAATCTGAGGTAAGCCTGTGACCATTCCTTTGCTTTTAAGAAGTGTTAGGCCCTTTAAATGCAAATGGTCATACCTGAGATGCCATAACGTTGATTCTTCTTCTTCCTCTACTGCAAGCACAAAATGTCTCATTGTTGACAAATCTAAGGGAAACATCTAGTTCTTTGTCATTACAATACTTGTCATCAGACGATTTGTCTTCTTCTCCATGATACTACATTTTCCATTGTCAAACAAGACTAAATATCCACATTGCATTAGTTGACCAACACTAATCAAATTGAAATCAAGTGCTGGAACATACTGCACATTATGTAAAAATTTGAAAATTCTAGGGCCAAATTCAAACCTTACAGTGCCTTTTCCTTTAACAAATAATGTGCTGCCATTACCAAGTTGTACCTTCTGCTTAACACTTTCATCCAAGTTAGAAAAGAATGACTTAGACCCAGTCATATGGTTTGAACAACCACTGTCCACAAAGCATACATAACTTGGATGCTGCTCTCCATCCTTCTTGTTCTGTGCCATGAACAATTTTTCTTCACCATCATTATAATCTTCCTCATCTGCTTCTTCTTTGGTGAAATTATTTTGCTCTTCTTTGTACTAGCACTCTGCTCTTACATGCCTGTAATTTTTGCAATTATAACACCGCATTGAGTTCATATATGGCTTATGTTCTTTCCCTCGACCTTTACCGCGTCCATATGCGCGACCTCTTCCAGACGATCTTCCTCGAAATGTACCATGAGAACCACTCCTGCCCCGACCACATCTGAAAGTGTTGTTATTTTCTTGCACCTGAAAGGCTTTCTCTTCTTCTTTTTCAACCTTTCTACTTATTCTGACTTCATGTGCTTTCAAGGAACCCATTAGTTCATCAAATGAAAAAATAGATAGATCCTTAGATTCCTCAATTGCAAGTACAATATGATCAAACTTGGAATTTAAACTACGCAGTACCTTTTCAACAATTGTTTGATCATCTGTTTTAGCACCGAAAGTCCTCATTTGACTTACCACTGCAATTGCTTTACTCAGGAAGTCTGATATGTTCTCATCATTCTTCATTTGTAAGGTTTCGAACTCTCTACACAAGTGTTGTAGTCTGGCAACCATTACTTTTGAATCGCCCTGAAATTCCTTTTGAAACACGTTCCAAGCCTACTGAGATGTATTGGACATGGCTATTCTAGAAAATATGTTGTCGTGAACTGCCTGTTGGATGATTGCTAGGGCCTTTGCATCTTTCTTTTTTGCTTCTTTAACTGTAGCCTCCTCTACAGCACTCAACATAGCATCATCTTTTGGTTCTATAAATCTGTTTTCTGCAAAGTCCCAAAGATCTTGTGACTTAAGAATTGTTTTGACTCGTATTAACCAAAATTCATAGTTTTCACCTTTGAATATTAGAATAAGAGGTTGTGCCGTTCCACTTGCAATGTTGTTGCTGCTGCTTGCTGCCATCACTCAATCTGCACTTTCACACTACACTTCTCACGTATTTTATTTTATTATTTTTTCGCTTGTTCTCTGTTTGGAGAAACTAGCTCTGATACCACAATGTTGGTGTTCAGAGATTGCAAGTGCAAAAAAATAAAGAAGTACAGAACAATATATGATAATGCGATAATATTATTCATACTGGAAATGCCTTTATATAGGCAGATCATACATCTGCAGAAACAGAAAAAAACAACTAAAAGCTACTGATACTCCTATATTCAAGGAATATTATTCTGAGCATATCCATTAACTCTAACTTCCAGATTCCTTATATTCAGGACAACTTTTATATTCAGGACAACTTTTGACTACTTCAATTAGAATCATTCTTAACAGATATAACGTACTGAAGCAGCCAAACTTTGAGAAGCTACGAACGTTGGAGTGGGTCTTTGTTGCAATAGAAAGAGAGTGATTAAAGTCCTTCAAATATTTAGGAATTTGTCGTTGCCTTCACTCCTTGGTGGTTCATCTTAATGCTCAAACAAGTTTTAATTTATCCAATTCATCGCTTGTTATATTTCTTTCATTCACTTCATCCTCAAAGTTACTATTGCTTCGGGCATTATGTGATTTGGTTCAACTAGTAGGGGAGGATTTTGATCGTCTAGAAGGTTTTGACTAATATTGTGACAGGACATATGATTTTGTACCTTTCTTGGTTTTTTGGTGTGGAAAGGAAAAACATTTTTATGAAAAATGACATCATGAGGCACAAAGATCCTGTGTGTTTCAAGGTCATATATTTTCTATCCCTTTTGATTGTGATGGTAACTGATAAACACACAAGGCCTTACTCTTGGTTGAAATTTATACTGCAGGGGGTTAATAGCAAAACAAAGACATCCAAAATACAAAGGTGTTCATATTTGGGTACTTCCCTAAACATCAATTCATGTAGAGTCTTATTTTGAGCACTTATTGTTGGAAGTATGTTGATTAAATAAGTTGCAGTAAGCATACACTAACCCTAAAATTTGATTAGCAAATTTGCTTGAAATCTTAATGACTTTTGCAGTATGTAATATATCTCAATGCTTTTGTATAACGACTCTATTTTGTTGCGAGGTTCCAAGTATCAATATGAATTAAATCAAACGGACCAATAGTTCTTTCGTGACTTTTAAGAAATGGTTGTCTACTAGCATTAAAGAGGATAACTAATACGATCCTGACAAACTTGTTTAACATCCTGAGGTGACAATTTAGCTACCCAAGACTCCTTTTATGTGAACAATGTCTAAGCCTTTTATACCATAACTTCAACTTTTCAACGGAAATCCTTATTGAATTTATTTTGTGCTCTTCGATAGTGGCCAACCTTGTTAATAAATAAATCAAGCTAGCCTTACATGGAAGAAGATAATATATGCACTTCATTGAATGATAGCAAAAAGTAAGTAGAAGAGACATCAAGCATCTTCATATAATAGAGCTGAAATCATCATGATTTGAAGCAAGCTGTAGCTGAAAATGTTGAACCAAGTTGAAAGGAGATAACTTCTTCCTTAAGTTATCATATGATTGGAACAAAATTTTTAGTCCAATAGAATAGTTGCTTATATAAGTAAAACTTTGGATATTTATTGTTTTTGTTGCCTATAAAAGAGTGTAACCGATGTTGTACGGTGTATTGGGATTTAATTAAAATTCTCCTCCTCTTCTCTCCCTCTCCCTCGTGTTGTGTGTGTGATATCAAATTAGTATCAAAGCTAGTTAAATCCAGCTTTAGTTTTTAAAACGATTTGTGTGAAAAAAATAAAGAGTGTTCATATATTTGTGAGAGAGTGATTCATTAAAAGTGAGAAATGTCAAATAGTTATAATATTGTGTGGTCAGGTCCTAAATTAGATAGTAAACTTGATTACAATTATTGGGAGATTTTAATGTCTACCCACCTCAAGGCTTACAATATTTGGAGTCTTGTTAATCTAGGCTTACAAGGAAGAGATGATGAAAACTCTCAAAAGAAGGATTAGTTGGCATTATCCTAGATTCACCAAGGAGTAGATTATTTAGTTTTTGGCAAAATTGCTAATGCTAATACTGCCAAAGAAGCGTGGAGTATTTTAAAGCTAACTTACAAAGCTATAGATAAGGCTCAAAAATCTACATTGTGATCCCTACGTAGAGAATAGGAGAGGTATGAAATGTCTAATTCAGAAAATGTTAAACAATAATTTTCTCGTGTTATTGATCTTGTCAACAAGATGAGGCTATATGGGGATGATACTTCAGATAATAAGGTAGTGGAAAAGATTCAACACACCATGCCTATTAAATTTGACCACGTTGTGACTGAAATACTAGAGCCATATGATATAAAGGTTATGACTGTAGCAGAGTTGTAGGGAAGCATTGAAAGTCATGTTAGTAGGATATTGGAGAAAACAGAAAAGACAACAAAATAAGCCTTAAAATGTCAAGCGAATTTCAATAATGTTGCAGAATCTAATCAAAATGCAGATGGTAGAGGTTGTGCTTTTAATAATGGAGGAAGAGGAGATTCAGAGGCAGAGGAAGAGGAAGTTTTAGAGGAAGAGGTTGTGGCAATAATTTTAACCAAGGGAGAGAAAACAATTCCAGAACATTCACTCAAGGAAGAGGAGGAAGTAATTTTAGGCTTACCAATCGAGGAAGATGACGAGGTAATCAATATCAAAAGAGATGGAATTTTAATTACTTTAATTGTGGAAGGTATAAACACAATTATTAGGCTAATGTTGCAGAAAATCAGTACTAACATTTTGGTGAGAATTCTAATAATGTAGAAATTTTATTTCTAGCAAGCAAATATTTTGTGGAAGATGAAAATATCTGATATTTGGATTCTGGTTGTAGTAATCATACGTGTGGGAATAAGGATTTATTTTCTTCTTTAAATGAAAATGTTCAGTCAATAGTTAAATTTGGAAATAATTAAGATATTCTTATTTTGGAAAAAGGTCAAGTATCCATTAAACTGAAGAATGGTTCTAAAAGTTTTAGCTCTGATGTTTTCTATGTTCTTGTTCTTTATCATAACTTACTGAGCATGGGTCAATTATCATAGAAAAGTTATAAAATGCAGATTCATCATGATTTTTGCACCTTGATAGACAGGAGTGGAAGATTTATTACAAAGGTAAAGATGACTTCTAACCGTCTATTCCCATTAAAAACTCATCATGAAAAATTTGCTTGCTTGAATTTTATGATACCTTATGCAAATTGGCTATGACACATGCATTTTGGACATCTTCATTTTTTTTGATTAAATTATCTATCAAGAAAAGAGCTTGAGTTTGGCTTACCTGTTGTGAATATTCCTAACTATGTATGTGAGACATGTGAGATGGGAAAAAAGCATAGGGATGTATTTCCAGTTGGAAAGTTCTATAGAGCAAAGAAGCTACTAGAAATTATTCATTCAGATCTGTGTATTGTTGAAGTTCCATCCAATGGAGGTAATAAGTATTTTATTACTTTTATTAATGATTTTATTAGCAAGGTTTGGGTGTATTTTCTAAAATAGAAATCAGACGCTTGTGATGTGTTTAAATCATTTAAAGCATTTGTGGAAAAGCAAAGCAGTTACAGAATTAAAGCATTAAGAACAGATAGATGTCAAGACTATCTTGCATGCACATAAGTCTTTGAGCAGTATGGAATTCAACATCAGTTGACCACCAGATACATGCCTCAACAGAATGGAATAGTAAAAAGGAAGAATAATACAATTATGGATATGGTAAGATACATGTTAAGATCTAAACAATTTCCTAAAGAATTTTGAGCATACTAAGTTGTTGCTTGTGCAGTTTATATTTTAAATAGGTGTCCAACAAAAAGCGTTAATGACAAAACACCTGAGGAAGCTTAGAGCGAAAGGAAACCTTCCATTCAGAATCCAAAGTTTTTAGATGTGTTGCTTATACCTATGTACTAGATCAATTGAGGAAGAAGATGGATGAAAAAGGTAAGAAATGTATTTTTATAAGATATAGTGCAAATTCAAAGGCCTATAATTATACATTCCGAATACGAAAAAGACGATTATTAGTTGTGATGTAACTTTTAATGAGTATGGAATATGAGATTGGTCTTCAACTTCCCAAAAAAGGCCAGTGGTAATTTTAGAAAGCTATGAAGAAGAAATTACTCAAGCAGATTTAGTATATTACCCAGAGACATCTAGTAGACCCCCAAAGACATCGTCAGTTACTAGCCAGATTGGAAGATTATGTGATAGGTACTGATAATGATCAATCTGATGAAGAGTTTATTAATTTTACTTTATTTACAGATTGTGAACCTATTAATTATGAGGAGGCTTTAAATGAATTGAAATGGAGGAAAGCCATAGATGAACAAATATATGCAATTGAAAGGAATGACACAGGAATTAACATATTTGTCCGCTGAAAAAGAGCCTATAGGAGTAAAGTGGGTGTACAAGACAAAGTACAAGCCTAACGGTGAGATTGAATGATTTAAAGCTAGATTGATTGCAAAAGAATATAAGCAAACACCAGGTATTGATTACTTTGAAGTATTTTCTCCTGTTCTGAAATTGGATACTATTTGCATTAATATCTCTCTCTCAGCTTAAAATAACTAAAAAAATTTATCAAATGGATATAAAATCTATTTTTTAAATGGAATTTTGGAAATGAAAGTATATGTTGAGCAACCTGTAGGGTATCAAATTAGAGGAAAAGAAGATAAAGTTTACAAGTTGAAGAAAGTTGGCCCTGTTTGGCAAACAGTGGATTGCATTAGCTGTTAGCTGATTCTATCAGCGGTTAGCTGATAGCTAGTTTGACCAGTAGATAACATCAGCTGTTTATTAAAGATGTTTGGTAAAGTCATTTAGTATTAGTTGTTGATATGTAAAATGACTTATGAGAGTATGATTTAAAAAATTATAAGGGCATAAATATTATATTTCTAAGTATTTTGTTGAATATTCTTATAAGAATTTATATTTAGATATTTAATTTTACAAAAATTAAGTTTATAGCTTTAATAATAATAATAATAATAATAATAATAATAATAATAACAATAATAATAACAATAATAATAATAATAATAATAATCCAACGTTAAATTCTCTATTAATATGAATGATGCAGCAAGCTATATCATATTAATATTTTTCATGTAATATGTATGAAATTTATTATTTAATAAATTAAAAATATCTATAATTATAGCAAGACACAAAAATACGATATATATTAGTTATATATTAAAAATATAAATTTGATGTGACTCTTTGTGTTCAAAAACTTAATATTATAGTATTTTTAAATGTAAACTATATAATATTATAAAATTAAATAAAGATTAAAAAGTTTAATTAACCCCTTTATTATATTCTTCCAAACTTCACGACATAATTGTACGATAAAAAAAGCCAACTTTGAAAACACACAAAGCAAAAGTAGAGAGTAAAGTAGAGGGCAATACTATCATTAGGCAAACAACTAACTCCAAAAGCTCCTCTTATGGAGCTTTTCGAAATTAACTTATTGGAGTTAAATAAGCTAACCAATAAGCTATTCACCAAACACATCAATAACTTTTTAAGAAGGTCAAAAAGCTAACATTTAGTCAATAAGCTAAAAAATAACTTATAAGATGTTTGCCAAACACCTCCATTGTATGGATTAAAGCAGGAACTAAGAGCATGGTACAAAAGAATTGATTCATACTTCATGAAGTATGATTTTGAAAGATGTCCTTTTGAGCATATTTCATATGTTAAATTGAGCCTAGTGATATTTTAATTGTGTATCTTTATGTTAATGATCTAATTTTTACTGGAAATAATTCAAAGATGATTAAAGAATTTAGGGAGGCTATGGTAAAATCGTTTGACATGATAGACTTCGGTCTAATGTCTTATTTTCTTGGAATAGAGCTAATTCAACAGGATGATGGAATTTTTGTTTCCCAAAGAAAGTATGTGGATGATATTTTAAAGAAATTTACGATGGAGAATTCAAAACCAGCTCTCACCCCAGTTGAAGAGAAATTGAAACAACTAAAAGAAGACAAAGGGAGATCTATAAATTTTACTTACTATAAGAGTTGAATTGGAAGTCTGAGGTATTTAATTGCAATAAGACCAAATATAGTTTTTAGAGCTGGATTACTTAGCAGATTCATAGACGTGCCTCGTACTTGTCATTTACAAAGAGCAAAGAGGATTTTTCGATATATCAAAGGTACTTTGAATGAAGAAATGTTTTATGCAAATGTCAATTATGTTAATCTTGTAGGTTACACAGATAATGATTGAGATAGAGATATAGAAATAAGAACAAGCACATCAGGGTATGTTTTTCATCTTGGCATTGGCGCATTATCACGGTCTTCAAAAAAACAACTCATGGTTGCGTTATTTATAACTGAAGCATAATACATTGTAGCAACTGGTTGTGCTACACAGGCAGTATGACCAAGAAGAATGCTTGAGTAATACGTCGAAAATAAAAAGCTCCAACATAATTATTCTGTGATAATAAATCCACAATAACATTGTGCAAAAATCTGGTTTTTCATAGATGATCAAAACATATAGACATTCAATTTCTTAAAATTTGAGAACTCGTAACTGAAAAGGAAGTAGTGATTAATTTTGTTACACTGAAGAACAGGTTGCAGATATTTTTACTAAATCACTAAAGTCTAAGTTGTTTAACAAACGAAAGAAATTGTTGGGGATGATAAATTTCTACCAGCTTGATTTAAGGGAGGCAATGTCAATAAATAAATCATGCTAGCCTTAAATGGAAGAAGATAGATGCATGCAGTTCAATAAATGATAGCCAAAAGCAAGTGGAAGAGACATCAAACATCTTCATTTAGTGGAGCCGAAATCATCATGATTTGAAGCAAGTTGTAGCCGAAAATGTCGAACCAAGTTGAAAGGAGATAACTTCTTTCATAAGCTATCATATGATTGGACCAAAATTTTAGTCCAATAGAATAGTTGCTTATATAAGTAAAACTCTAGATATTTAGTATTTTTGTTGCCTATAAAAGAGTGTATCCGATGGAGTTATATGGTGTGTTGGGATTCAATTAAAATTCTCCTCCTCTTCACTCCCTCTCCCTCGTTGTGTGTGTGAGTTTTGTGTCATTTTGATATCGAACCTCTTTAGCTCTTTGAATGATGAGAAAACTTTCCAGTTTTTTCGACGTTACACCAAAGGCACATTTTTGGGAATTAAGCATCAACAGCTCCTGAGATTCATCCAAGTTACCAATATACTAATATCCGTTAATTATTGCGTTCCAAGAAAGAGGCCACCTCTCCTCGAGAACACTGATGGAACAACCAAATAAAAGCTTTTTTGACATTTTGACGCTTTCAAAGGCATGTTGGCATCTTCCTAATAAATTGGAAATGAACCGTCGTATATTTTAAATAATAGCGTTCCTTTGAGAGATTTGAGCTCTTTCTAGTTTCTGGGTAAGGGTCGTTTCTTGAGGGGCCCAGACCAAGGGCACTAGGCCTCCTTCCTGGTTACCCACTCCAATCAAACTCTTCGAAATTCGGCAAAAGATCTTCTATTCTAATAACCTTGTTCTAATCCTATTCCGCGAATAATATGATGTATAAGACAACATTGTATTGTGCTCAGAAGAGGGTTGGAACAGGGGATTACAAGGCTCGAAATTTGGTCTTGCAGGATACAAAAATTTGGAAAGAAGGTGGCAATGCAATCATTGTCCTTTGTTAGTTTGTTAACAGAAACAAGAGCACATTTAAAATTAGGAGCATATAAGGTATCTTATATGATAAGGTCATCATATAAGAAACATGTTTCTGATTCTCTAATGCGCTTAATGGTTCCATCAGGTAAACACATATCTCGGGTTGAATGGGTTTTGAGGTTTATTAGGTTACTTTTATTTGAATTTATATGGTTTGATGCTCCAGTGTCTAGGATCCAACGTACATCAAGATTTAAGCTAGGTTTCTTACGAGAAAAGTTGACCGAACTTTGATCTTTGTCCTTGCTTAGAAGCCCTAAAAGATTCTGAAGTTGCTCAACAGTCACGTTAACAGAATGCCAAGGAGCTAGACCAACAAACTCTATGGTTGTAGTGTCCTCATGTTTTGGTTCTATGCTCTGATTTCTTCAATACATGCATTGATCTTTGCTTTGTTTCTCTTATTTTTTCCTTTTCGGCTGCCAATATTGTGGATATCCATTGACTTCACAACATTCTTCCCGAACGTGTCCCAATTTGTCACTTTTTTTTTGCAATGCGGATCGAATGATTTTCTTGATCATGTAGGTTCTTTGTTCCTGCTTGGACAACTAAAGCCTCTGAGGATTCCAACTCTAATCCCTATGTGATGCTAAGCTGTTTCTCCTACGCCACAACCATAGAATAAATTCTGATAAGCGAAGGTAGTGGTTCCGCCGCCGAGATTTGCGAGTGGGTAATTTTAAATTCCTGGTCCAATCCCATCAAGAACTGGTGCGAGCGTTCCTTTTCCTTTTATATCATCCAGGCCTTGGCTGCATGACAAGTGCACTAAGGGATGATTATGAGCATAGGTAGTTCGTCCCAGTATCTCTTTAGTTTGCTATAATATGCAGTAACACTTATGGGGCCTTGATTTATTAGAGTGATGCTTTTCCTTACTTGGTTATTCGAGTGCCCGAATCTTTGTTCCAGATCTCGCCACAAGTCTGTGGCAGAGTCATGATATGCGATCGAATCTTGGAGTCTGACGCCGGTTGTCGGTTGAGTTCGTAAACCATGACAGCACAAACCCATCACATTTGTTCCACGCTAGTCAATCTCCGTTCCTTCTAGCTTTGACAGTTTTTCATCTACGAAGTCTACCTTGTTCTTGCTCCGCAGTACTTTCAACACTGCCCTTCTCCACCTTGGATAATTATTTTCGTCGAGAAAGATAGGAACGAGTGACGTTGTACTGTAATCCGCCGAGGTGAGGAAATACGGAGAACTTGGGTCTTAAAAAAAGGCTGATGATGGTGGACTTGGTTGTTAGTTCTTAATACTCTAATACCAAGTAAAATGGGCAAAGAAGTGCATTTTTAATTGGGGTGACAACCATCGGGGTGATGTACTTATTGAAGAACTCAACGAAAACATTATCGTGGACATGCAAGTGGCAAATTTAGCTACTCTGAATGCCACTATCATACACTACAAGGAAATCGCGAATTAGCGTCGGAATATTACCGACGACACAAATTTCGTCGCCTTTTACCGACGAAAACTAAGTAATCCGTCGGTGAAAACAAAATTTTACCGACGGCTAACTAGTCCGTCGGAACTATTGTCGGGAAAAATTCAGCCCAAAATCTGCGACAGACAATAGCGACGGAACATGTCTTGGAGACGGTAAAAAAAGCGGGAATTGTTCCCGCAATTTAATTGCTTCGCCCTTTACCGACGATAT
>JANIIA010000008.1:43323418-43345020 GCA_027478495.1 Erythroxylum alaternifolium
TATATTTACCGACGGTATATTGGCTTTTTCCGTCGGTAATTGCCGTATGTAATTCACTATTTTCTTGTAGTGATATCAGTTATAAGGTGATTTTAGCGATCAAAAGAGGTATTAAAAAGTTTGATTTCCACCTCACTCTTTATCATTTTGTTATTGAAATGGATAATTCCTCATTTATCAGAATTCTTGATCAGCCCAAGAAAAAGATTTCCAACAGTTAATTGCTTCGTTGGCAAGAGTGGTTAAGACTTTTACCCAAGTTAAATTTGTATTACGAGTTATCAAAATTTTAAAATTTATTTTTATTTATATGAATTTATTAATTTACTAAAATTGATCGATTAATTAATAAACTGATCAGTTTTATAAAAAAAATTGAAATGTCTAAGATTTTTGTAGTCGAATTAATCAAACCGGCAATTATAACAAAAAATATGCAAAAATCAAGAAACAATCAATTACTAATTAAGAAGAATAACAAGTAATCAATAAAGAATCAATTACTTATTAAGAAGATTAACAAGTAATCAGAATTAATAGGAAGGTAATAAAGGGATCTCAAGTCTTTAGTCACGTGTCCCTCAATATAGATTCTGAAATTTCTATCGACCAGCGCACCACCCCTAGGGTGAATTAAATATCTCAAATACTTAATAATTACTAACGTAAAATTATTTGTTAAAAATAAATGTATAGAAACACAATAAAAATCGTTTTACATAAATTAATATCAGAATATATTTTTAAATATAAAGACGTAATTAAATAAAAGCAGAACCCAGAAGAAAAAGGCTTAACTCTTTTACCTTCTTTCTCTCAAGATTCATCACTCCCCACCGAAATCAGTCACTACTGACCAAAAATACTTGTGATCTTGTTGTTGACCAAAAAAAGGTTTGAATCCCTACTACTGCAACAAGCTTTTGTATTGTCCATTATTTGGATAAACTTATCGATTTTGTCGTCTAAATTGATTTTTAAGGAGGTATTTGGTTGATGAGTTTGGGAAGGAATTAATAGATAATGAATAAAAAATAAGTAGTTGGTTGTTGATTATTATTATAGGGCAATAATTTGATATTCTACTTTTGGATAATCCTTCATACCCTACATTCGGTAGAGGAATGAAACTTGTTCTTTAGTAGTAACTCTTTTTTTAAGCATACTTTTAATATTAATTATTAAATACAATTAATTAACTAAAATATAATTAATTACAATATAATCAATTAATTACAATATAATTAACCAAAATACAATTCATTCATTAATTAAAATATTGTAATTAATTAATTAATTAAAATATAATTAATTAATAATTATATTATAATTAATTAATTAGTTACTAATTAATAATTATATTTTAATTAATTAATTAGCTACAATATAATTAATTAAAATACAATTCATTCATTAATTAAAATATTGCAATTATTAATTAATTAATTACATTATAATTAATTAATTAAAATATAACTAATTAAAATATAATTATTCATTTATTAAAATATTGTGAATAATTAATTGAAATATAATTAATTACAATATAATCAATTACAATATAATTAATTAAAATATAATGCATTCATTAATTAAAATATTGTAAGTAATTAATTAAAATATAAAAAATACAATATAATTAATTAAAATATTATAATTAATTAATTAAAATATAATGAATTAATTAGTCAAGATATAATTTATTAGTTAATTAAAATATTTTAATTAATTAATTAATTGCAATATTTTAATTAATAAATTACAATATTTTAATTAATCAATATACTGTAATTAAGTAATTAATTAATTTAATTACAATATATTGATTAATTAAAATATTGTAATTAATTAATTAATTATAATAAAATTTTATTTCTCAATATTTTTTATAAAACTAAACGCCTCCTAAGATTTTATTTACTAAGCCCATAGTCAATGGAATTAATAATTTAGAATTTGGCATTATCATCCTGAAGTGTCAAATACTAATATCATTGTATTCTGTTAAAAAGCAAGTCGGTGAAGTTGCTTGTGCTTTAACCTACAACTCTCATCTACACGCTAGTATTTGATTTCAAGTCCCAGAATTCTTACAAGAGTCCTTTCCTCTCGATGTTTCTTATGTTTTTGACCCTATCTGGACTTGGTGAAATTTGGATGGGCTGATCTTGTACTTTAATCCATGTTCAAAACGGGCCTGGCCAGTTTTAGGCTTAACCGAATTCCAAAGAAGTACGTGAATATGATCTTTAATTATCCATTCAGAGTCCATCGTAGATGAAGGTTGGGATGGATATGGAGCCCAACAGCCAACAATTCGTTCTTTGGTAGTTTGACCGATAAACCTCTTATAATTTGGTACTTTAAAAAAAGTTCTCAAATTTATCTTTATGATTTCATAAACCTTATGTTAATTTTTATTCATTATTGAGGCTAAAGTTGCGAATACTATACTAGACTTGATATCAGATTAGATTCTAATATGGTATTGTATTAATACCGGTTAATACTAGGTACCATTTCGAGTAATTTTTAAATTTATGAAATAGTTCCTAAATTTTTTTAAAATTTGTAAAATAGTTCATTAATATATTGTATAGATGTATTGCATATATTATAAGTTTACATCATCCATGTCTCTAAAAATCATAATAATAAATAATAATCACAATTAATATAAATAACAATAATTTTTAAATATTTCACATATAAATAATAATCACAATTAATATGAAAAAATTATCAGCATACAAATATAAAATTAAGAATAATACAAAGTATTTAAAATATTACAATAATACAATTTCATCATATAATAAATAATAATTACATCAAAACATTCAATAAAAAGAACAATAAATATCTTTAACTCTCAAACTATTACAATTTACAACGGAGTTTGTGATGAGGAAATAATCAAATAAAAGTTAAACCTAAAACAAAAATATTTACAATTATATTACATTTATAAAATTTAACATATACATCAAATATAAGTAAAATTAAAAGAAGAGAAAAACAAAAAACTGGAACGAAATTCAATCGTCTATGAGAGGATACCCACTATAACTGCACTGGCCCTAGTTATTATTTGGTAAAAAATCTTCATCATTAAGAGGAGCTTCATCATCATTATCATTCAAATTTAATACACTAAATGACATGCCAATGCTTTCTCATCCAAGATTATCTTCTAAGGCATTGACATCTACCAAATTCGGTTCTTTAGAAACCCAAACTCCCAAAAGATCAATATTATCAATGGAAATTGAATCAGTTGAACTACTTGTGTTATTCCGACTCCTAGTAAACAATAAAATTTAATTATTAGAAAATTATAAGAAATAATATAGAAATTAATAATGATAATAACATATCTTTCCTGAAACTTTAAATTATAACGAACAAAAACTAAGTCATTCAACCTCTTATGCTCTAATCTATTCCTTTTCTTGGAGTGAATAGATTCAAATGTGTTCAAGTTTCGTTCACAGCCTGTTGTACTCACACATTTCCTTAAAATCCAAATTGCAAACCTTTTTAATTCTGGAATACCATTTCCGAATTAATACTACCAAGAAACTGTAAATCTTAAGATAATAAAAGTAGAGTTATAAACAAAATAAAGCAATAATTAATTTTCAACAAATAAGAAAAAAGAAACAACTAATACCTGGAGAAAGTTTTCCTCTTTGCAAATTTTGTCACAGTAGGACGACACAAATTCCTACCATTGGTAAATTCCTTTCTCATTAAATTCAATACCCATGCACGATTATAGATGAACTTGGTCACCTTTTTAGCTTTCTACATAGTCTCATCAATAATACGAAAATATCTAGGATCTCCTATATTCTCCAACATTAGGTTAATACAATGTGCAACACAAAGAGTACAAAAAAAAGAATTATACTTATTCTGCAACCTTTTTCCTACTGCTTTATAAGCGAAATCATTGTCAGTAATAAACAGAACAATATTTTCTAGCTTTACTTTATTCACAACTTCATCAAATATCGCAACAAAGTCTCAATATTCCTAATAGGGCCAGATGCATCAATAGATTTCAAAAACATAGAGTCATTTGGAAAATAAACTAAAAAATTAATAAAAGGCTCTTGTCTCCTATTTGTCCAACCATTACACATGATTGTACATCCATAAGTAGCCCAATTCATTCTTCTTTCTGTCAAATAACTTCTAATTTCAAACACAGAATAACTCAAAAGTTTACCTCTTTAATCATCAATCGAAGGACCTTTGTATCCCGGACTATAAGAGGCTATTGCATCCGTCATAGATTGATAATAATAAGACTGAGAAGCATTGAATGATGAACCTATACCATACCACCATCTAGCTACTGCCATATTGACATTGTGAGTCACATCTCTTGATTGTATTGCACTACGAATTGAAGGTTGGGCTCTAAGAGTTCTTCGTAGTGCAAAAAAACTAGTCACTTGCCTTCTTTTCTTCCTCACATCAGGTTCAGAAACTTCTTCTTGAGCCTGGGATGGAAAACTACTAATACCAGTACCAGTACCATTACCACCACCACCTTCAACATTTCCACAATCACCATGAAAACTAGAAAACAAACTTCCACTACTAATTTCAAAATTAAAGCTTTCCCTTCTATCTCTCTCATGTTGATATTCTTCAAGCAATATTTTCATTTGCCACTTTACATCATGACTTATGTTTTTACAGGGTTTCACATCTTCTTTAACCTCAGCTAAATATTTCTTTAATCGGGTGATTGCTTCACCTTTTAAATGCATGTTATAAAACAAGCAAATAGTATGGTTCCTCATATTGGGAACTAAGGTAACATGAGCCCAAGTTGGATCATTGTATCTTCCTGAAGTGGTTTGAACAGGAGTACTTGAACTTTCTTCCATTTATCTCTAAAAATAAATAAATGAATATATCAAAATAAATAATACATAATTTCATTACACAATACACATATCCATCCTATATAATATAACTCATTTTATATGATTACATCATACACAATTCAATTTCATTGAACATAATTTGTTATAAGTCAAAAACTAATAATTCAATTACTCAACATACATAATTACACAAAACATACATAAATAATTTCTATTTCCAACAATCACAAAACATACATAAAAATTTTCTATTTCTAATAATTTTCAACAATTTCTATTTCCAATAATCACAAAATATGTATAAAACAATTTCCATTTTTAACAATTTTCAACAATTTCCATTTCCAATAATCACAAAACATTCATAAACAATTTCTATTTCCAACAATCACAAAACATTCATAAACAATTTCCATGTCCAACAATCATAAAACATACTAAAACAATTTCCATTTTCAACAATTTTCAACAATTTCCACTTTCAATAATCACAAAACATTCATAAAACAATTTTCATTTCCAGCAATTTCCATTTCCAACAATCACAAACACATGCATAGACAATTTTCATTTCCAATAATCACAAAACATTCATAAAATAATTTCCATTTCCAACAATCACAAAACATATATAAACAATTTCCATTTTCAACAATTTCCATTTCCAATAATCATAAAACATTCATAAAATAATTTTCATTTCCAATAATTACAAAACATACATAAACAATTTCTATTTCCAAAACTTTTCAACAATTTTCATTTCCAATAATCACAAAACATACATAAACAATTTCCATTTCTAACAATTTTCAACAATTTTTATTTGCAATAATCACAAAACATTCATAAAATAGTTTCCATTTTTAACAATCACAAAACATACATATATCAAAATAAATAACATATAATTTCATTACACAATATACATATCCATCTTATATAATATAACTCATTTTGTATTATTACATTATACACAATTCAATTTCATCGAGCACAATTCACTGTAAGTTAAAAACTAACAATTCAATTTTTCAACATATATAATTACATAAAATATACATAAAAAATTTTCATTTCCAACAATTACAAAATATACATAAACAATTTCCATTTCCAGCAACCACAAAACATATATAAACAATTTCCATTTCTAATAATTTCAAATAATTTTAATTCAAAGTTTCAAATATGAGGATCAAGTTGAAAGGTATGATTTACATAATCGCCAAATAATGAATGACATATCTTATACAATTGTTCATACAGATCTATTCATAACATGATGATCAAGTTGAATGATATATTCATAACATGAAGATCAAGTTGAAAGATATAACTTCTTTGGAAATGTTTTCTTTTCTTATTTAAAGCTTTGAATCTTTTTTTCTTTTCTAACAAACCATAATATTACATACACCATTCTATATTTAGTTCTTAAATATATAAGTTGCTTTTACGATTTTTAACTGACATTAATAAGGCTAAGTAGTTGTAACATATAACATGTTCACAATTTGAAAAAAAGTTCTTTTTGGACACATTTACATTACTACTTTCACACATGATCTATTATAAATATTTATGATAGCCTACACATATATATTACCAAATAATTCAACATATTTTATACTCAATTAATTATTTACCCAAAGCTAATACCCAAATACTATCATTAACTACAACTGAATTATTATTGATTTACAATAACATAATTTTATACTCAATTAGTTATTTACCTAAAGCTAATTAATTATTTAAGTCTTTGCAAGTTTGAAACTTTAATATTCTTGGTTTAAAATTTTAATTTAAGTTGTTTCAACTTACAAACTTTCAACTGAATCAATTCAATTCATCAACATCATCACATATTCACATTAGGCCGTGAATTTCATTCATCAAAAAACTTAACAGAAATTTCTCTTAATCGATTAAACCAATCCATAAAACCAAACTAGAAATCAACCAAACAAAAATGTTAATCATTCAACTCTAATATCTAATCCAACCCACGCAAATCACAAAACCAAAACAACACCGTGAATCATTCAACTCCAATTTTCAAATCACAAAACCGTGAATCATTCAACTCCAATATCCAACCCAAATACACGCAAATCACAAAACCAATTCCTACCAATTCACAAATCCAAGTTCCAACTGAATCACAAAATTTAATTCCAACTTTCGACATCCAAGTTCCCACCAATTCACAATAAAAAATGCAATTAACTAAGTAGAAAAAAATCGAAAACTAAAAAACACACCCAAAATCCTATTCACATCTTTGACTTTTGGGTTGGATGACAGGTCGAGACTCGGGTGTAGATTTGGGAAGAGCAGCAGCGTTCTCTCCTCCTTCAGATTTTAGTGATAATGATGGCATGGTGCAGTGCTCCTCGTGGAGAATGGTTGATGACAGTGGCGTGTTCGGGACTTCGCGTGGAGGGGTCGAGGATCTTTAATGTTGGCGTGGATCTGGGAGGACAATGATAGTTGTCAGGGAGTGAGTAACACCGTTGGAGAGGGAGCAACACCGCCGGAGATGGAGAGGAGAATGAGAGAGAGAGAACAACGGTAAGTGAAAGTGAGAGTCGATGAGAGAGAGTGAAAAAAAATGAAAAGAAGCTTCGAGTGTGGAAGGGTGAGGCATGCAATAGGGGGCGGGGTGTTTTTAGGGTTTAACTTTTTTAAAATTTGCAAATAAGGCCTTACTGTTTTTCAAATTTATGCTACCGGCCGATACGTGACCAGTAATTTGGATACCGACCGATATCGAACGAAAACTAGCGGCATCAACCAGTATCTCTGGCCAGTACCGAAACAACAAATACCTTTTGTTTTTCGGCCGATATGGTACATATCGACCAGTAAGGAAAGATGTTCATTCCCTTAATCAAGGCATCTGTTATAGTTTAATATTTCAAAAAAAGTCCTCATGTTCTGTTATTGTAAACTACTTGTTCTGTTACTTTTATAATCATATCAAGGATTCTGGTTCTATTACTTTTATAATCCTATCAAGGATTCTGCTTTTGCAGTAAGCTTTATATTTACGAGAAATTGATATTTTGAAAATTTTTGGTGAATGTAACTCTAATTATAATAAATATATTATGATAGTTTTAAAATTTTAATCTTGATTTTGTAAATAAATATTTATTATCTTAAAATGTTAATTGTTAGAAGATTTTAATTATTTTAAAATTTATGCATATTAAATATCACCTATATAATTCTTCTTAATAGATAATTAATAACATTTAGTGAAATAATAGAAATTTTAATGATGATTTAAAACTAATAAAAAGAATTGCATTTTCTAATATTTTACTCAACCAAAGAAACGTGATTTTTGCTTAAATATTGATAATAAAATTTTATCCATCATTAAATGTTTTTATTTAGTGAAATAAATTTTTTTTTGTAATTATTACAATAAGATAATATTTAATGACAAAAATTTTGAATCTCTCGATTATATTTATCTTTTAGACTTTAATACGGTTACATGTAAAAACAAGGATTTTAATAAATATAAATTATACTTATAAGATGGTTATTATAATTATTTCACATGTTAAAGGTTTACAAAATATTAAACTTTGTTAACAATTTTTAATATGTATTTTAATATGTGAGTTTGAATTTAAACATATTTTGGATATTAATCTATATTTACTATTGGAGTTATATATAAAAACATTCACATCTTTTTCATTTCATTAATTGTATTTTTATTATATACACAAATATAATAATATGGAGAAATTTCATTTATATTTGTATAGATATCAAAAGAAATCAATATGGTTTTAATATTTCTTCAATTTATATTCCATATGTACATAATAATATGCTTGTAGACATTATTGAACGTATATATATATATATTAAAATGATTAATCTATTTATTAATCATAACGTCTCCAATATTTTAAAAAATATAAATATGACTTTTGTATTAAAAACATGGATATGTATGACACATTACATTGAAAGCAACTATTATTTTATTAAAATCTAACACGTGATGTAAAATTAAAATGACATAAACATATTTTTATGAATTTATAAAAAGGTCAACGTATTTATCAAATATATTTATTTATAAAAATATTATTATAACTATTCTTTACATATAGATATTGTAAAGAAATGAATTTAATTTTTTGTTTGTAAAATATTTAACTTTTAATATAACAATTAAAATATCATATAAAATTACAAAATTAATAAATTAACTTTAAATGCTATATTCACTTATTTCAATAGTTGTTATAACATTATCCCGTTATTTGCATTATGACTTATGAGAGGTGCATTCGACCTTTTAAAATGAGTCTTTTAAATTTATAATGCAATATTTTTAAACTTTTCACTTTTTTTAAAATTATAAATTGTAATTAATATTTTTTTTGTGATTCTTGAATTTTTATCTATAAGTATTATTTGCATCTCTATAATAACTAAAGAAAGTATTAATTTTTTTTTATACTTCCATGCAAAAGAATAGAAAGTATAATTTTTTATGCTTTCGTGTAAAAGAGTCGAAAGTGATTTTATTAATTGTATAATATCAAAAAGTGATTGATTTTTTTTCAATTTCTTATGATTTTTTGGAGGGATATTACTAGATAAGTTGATAAGAAATTTGAAATAAGATGGTTACAAATTATCAAGCATGCATGTTATTAAATATGTGAAAAATAACTGCTTTAAATTTGAAATTTGTTAGCTCTAATTGAACTTAAAATATTAAAATATATATACATATGAATATGTAAATAACTTATTTGCTTAATATTTGATTATTTTAATAATAAATCATAAAATAATTTCTAGTCAATTTATAATTTTATTTTAAACATAATTATATTCAAATATTTGTACTTTGTCTACAAAATATATTTATTTATCACGTAATTAATCTATTTTCATAATCTTTATAAAAATTCAAAATATTGAAAAATTATCTAACATTATAATATTAAATTTTACCAAAAAAACATTATACTTACGTACTAATTTGATATAAATTATTTATAATAATTGATAATAATCTATTATAAATAAATAAAATAAAATGGATATATTGAATTGATATTACATAATCGTATTAGTAAAAAGTAATATTTACATGTTAGATAACTACTTATATTAATTTAAATCAAATTTAAGAAGATAGTTCTATAGTGTAGAACACCGAATCTAGTTCTAATAAGTTCACAATTCTATCAGGAAGGGCTTCTACATCTTAAATATATGAAAATGCTATATAAGCCAAAAGTATTTGTATGTGTAAATTGATAAATGAGAAAGTTAATGACGCATTAATTAATGGATTGTGTTTTATGTACGCTAGGACAAGAAGTAATATGTAACAAAAGGTAATTAATGATCCATAAAAAAAGATTTGACCTACTGTTGAAGGACAAAATCCCAAAAAATGAATAAAAGGAGGATGTTCCTTCCATGAAAGGTACTTGTTGGAGTTTCTTCTTTTCCATAACTAATCATCCATGGCTTCTGCTTCATCATCACATACAGTCGTCATCATCGGCGCTGGATTGTCAGGTTTTCATTTTTTATACAAATAAATTTCTCTGAAGAATATAAAAATACGGTTATGTGCACTGGACTGTAAATGACTAAAGATTTACAATAATAATTTTCACAATATCTTGCAGGAATTATAGCAGCAAAGACGCTACATGAAGCTGGAACACAAGATATCCTGATACTAGAAGCCAACGGAAGGATAGGGGGCCGTCTGCATACAACACAATTTGCTGGTCACACCATTGAAATGGGTGCAAACTGGCTTGTGGGTGGAGGTCCAAAGTCCAGTCACTTGTATGAAATTGCTAATCAGCTTAAGCTCAAGACTTTCTTCTCAGATTTCCAGGAGATTTCATCAAATGTCTACATGCAAGAGTAATCTGTGCCTCACCTAAATTAAATCTCCATTTCGTTGTCATTTCTGAGAAGTCATTTCTGCAGAACGAATTAAAAGTTAACAGTTCTCAAGTTCTGTCTTCATCTGTCAGGTTCAAATCTTGATATATGTAAAGCAAGTTTGTATGTTTCTTCAGGGGTGGATTGTACCCGAAGGAGGTGGCAGACGGAGCTTTTGAAGCCGCAGAAGCAAGGGACAAATTCTGCAATAAGCTTTCCAACATGTTGTCATTCAGTTCAGGAAAAGATGGCATTGACGATAACGATATCTCCATTTCAGACGCTCAACGCCTTAGCGAGCAGTAAGGAAATGTCAATTGCTTGTATTCATGAGTTTCAGGATCTGAATTATTCTGACATATAACAACTGGGAGTTTGGTAGTGTACCCACGACCCCACTTGAAATGGTTATAGATTACTTCTACTATGACTATGAAGATTCGCAGCCACCATCCGTGACAAGCTTGAAGAAAGCACTTCCTCGTCACGAGTTTTTGGATTTCGGGGAGGAGACGTTCTTTGTGGCTGACTCAAGAGGGTTCCAGTCTATCGGTTATTACATCGCTTCGCAGTTTCTTTCACAAGAAGACGGAGTCATAAAGGATCCCAGGCTTAAGTTAAACAAGGTAAGATAATTCCAGGACCGGTATGGCTTCCATGTTAGCTTGCACCTCTTTTAACTAACTTGTTCTTCAAATGTAGTCAAATTCGAAATCGATGTCAGAACTACTCCTGTTTCCATGTCTTAATTAATAGTTGTTAAAAATTTATAAGATGAAGATTAATAAAGAAAAAATTATTTCTACTTGTATTTTAGTACAATATGACGACTATAAAGACTCATGAAAACTAGACAACTCAATCTTCCACAAGCCACTTCTGTGTCAGAAAATCTGTCAAGCAATCCGTTGTTACAAACTGCAGGTAGTTAAAGAGATTCAGTACTCCGATGAAGGGGTGAAAGTCAAAACAGAAGATGGTTCTGTTTACCAAGCTAAATATGCAATTGTGTCGGTAAGCGTTGGGGTCCTCCAGAGTGATCTCATCGAGTTCAAGCCCGATCTGCCTGTAAGTTCTCGTTACACGAACTGTATTTGTTTTCATTTACTAACATTATGAGAACTTGCATGTGATAATTCATCATCAGCAGCAACGGAAAAGACTGGCGATAGACAACTTTCAGATGGCTGTATTCACCAAGATTTTCCTGAAATTTCCTTGCAAGTTCTGGCCCTCTGGCCCCGGAACTGAATTCTTTATATATGCTCATGAAAGGCGAGGTTACTATCCTATTTGGCAGGTACTAAAATTTGTCCTACTACATCACCAGCTAAACCTTTCACTGACGTTGTTGTCCCACTACGTTCTTCGTGGTTTCAGCACTTGGACAATCAAGTGCCAGGATCGAACATATTGTTTGTAACAGTAACAGACGAAGAATCGAAGAGAATAGAGCAACAGAAGGACGAGAAAACCCAAGAAGAGATCATGGAAGTGTTGAGGAAAATGTTTGGTAATAACATCCCAGAGCCAGAAGGAATTCTTGTACCTAAATGGTGGTCCAACAAGTTCTTCAAGGGTAGCTATTCTAATTGGCCTAAAGGGTATAGTGAAAAGAGATACGAGCAATTAAGGGTAAGCGATCACGATCAAACAAACAGAACTAGTCTGAAACGATTAACAATTTTTTTTACTGAAAGTTAAATGGACAATAGGAACCTATTGGTCCGATTTACTTCACCGGGGAGCATACTAATGCAAGATATCTGGGATACGCTGATGCAGCTTATTTTGCAGGTTATCTTCATCTATTTCTCTCAGTTATGAGCTCCTGATATTTTGTAGATTTTTAGTAGAAGTCATTGAGCTTTTTTAGTACACCTAATAACATTCAAATTCTAATAGATGGTATCGTAGGATGCATTCTTACCTCAAACTTTCCTAAAGAAAAAACGTACTAACCAAACATAATTGGTATGAATGGTTCAACACTTTCATCCCTTAACTAGAAGTTTCGAGTTCGAATTCTGAAAATAGAGAGATCTATTTGGCCAACACTTTACCTCTTACAGACTG
This sequence comes from Erythroxylum alaternifolium, assembly GCA_027478495.1. Classification (NCBI taxonomy): domain Eukaryota; kingdom Viridiplantae; phylum Streptophyta; class Magnoliopsida; order Malpighiales; family Erythroxylaceae; genus Erythroxylum; species Erythroxylum alaternifolium. The sequence continues at coordinate 43,336,357 of JANIIA010000008.1, forward strand.
ACCCAGTATAAGCAGGAATTAGTCTAAGTGTTGATGGTCTAAAGACGTCTTCCTATAATTGAGATCCTCCTAAAATATCTCGTAGGCTAAAAATAAATAAATAAAACATCCAAACTTTTTTATTAAAAAAATAAAAAGATTGTCCTTCGAGGTCAATGATTTAGGTCCTATATATACTCGATACAATCTTAGACTGGAATTCCAAAGTCATTGAATATTGTGATATTGCGCTCTTTTGCGAATTTCTGTAATATGATAATATCCAATCATGCGTGACAGGTATCGACACTGCATCTGATGTAATCAAGTGCCTTAAAGATGAAAATTGCAAGCCCCATAGCTACATGCATTGAAAATTTAGGTGATGGAGAATTGACATAATCTAAAGAAGGCCGCGGTGTCAAGTATCAAGGTTACTTGACTCTATCTATAGTTGTCTTTGTGGTTTTCTTCTATAATTCTTCATGTTAGCTATGATATATGTGAATCTCGATACATGGCTTCTTAGTGTTTCAGTTTCTTAATACCATGTCTTATTTCTTCGTTTTGTATACATCTTAGTGGCAATGATAACAATTAGCTCTTAAAGAATATAATTCAGTACTCTGCGGTTGATTTGTAGAAGTTAGTATGAAGGGCATTTCCGCTATATATAACAACAACAGCAGCAATTATATTGACTACATTACCTAACATTATCAATTAAGCACCACTTAATCATGTAAACTCATTGATTAAACGATATCATTTCTCGAGGGCTCCAGTTCAAGGGGATTGTGTGACTCCCTTAACCAAAATGTTTTCACTTCCAGTAGGGGGTGGCAGACAAAGTAAGCTTGCTATTTCATCCTAAATTGACCATAAAGTTGATGATGAATGGTAAGATAGATTTGGATGAAAAATAGATGACCAGAAAACTATCATCTGCTCCAATTACCAAGGAATAATCATGGCAATTTTATATTTCGTGGCTTCATTTCCTAATTAACTTTGTCGTATGATTAGGGAAAAAAGTATGGTAACTGTGTTCAGTCTATAGAAGGGAAATGATGTCTTAACTAGTGAACAGTTCTACTATTAGCGTCTCATCTGCATGTATAGGAAAATGTTTCTTCCGTTTAGCTAGTATACATAGATGAAAATGGATCAGCTTGCATAAGCATACCCGCCACGGCCCTAATCTAAAAAGACTCGGCGGTCATACTGATAATATTGCTCGACTATTTATTTGGAATTCTTTATTACTATAACAGATAAGGTTATTTGCGACGAAACTAAACGTCATTAAACACTTCAAAATCGTCGCAAATTAGAGCGACGAAAAATAGTTGTCGCTTTAATCATCGCTTAATCCCGGTAACAAAACAATATCCGCGACGTTTTTGTGAAATCGTTGCAAAAATTTTTTTTCGACGCAACAGATTCGTCGGTAAAAAATATAACCGACGAGAACATAGAACATCGTACATAGGTTTTTGCGACGTTTTTGTTTCGTAAATTAAAGTTATTTCCGACTAATTGTAGTCATAGGTAATTAGTTTTAGTGACGATTTTCTTTTTGTAGTAGAACAGTTTTAGCAACTAATTATTTGTTGTAGGTAAATGTTTTTAGAGACGTTCCTGCAAACGTAGCTAACAACCTTTTGTGACGATTCCTTTTTGGTAATTAATAGTTTTTGGTGGCAATCTTGTTTTTGTAGCATAATAGTTTTAGCTATTAATTTTTTATTGTAAGTAATTGTTTTTAAGGACGTTCTTGTAAACGTAGGTAATAACTTTTGGTGACGATTTTGTTTTGATAGCTAATATTAATTAGTGGAAAATTTTTATTTTAAATTTAAATATTATTTTAATTTTTAAAAACAAATTTATTTTAATTTATTAAAAAATTTAAGACAATTTGAAATATAAAAATGATTCATTTTATAATCAATGTTGGTGACATATTTTTTAGATAATAATAAATTGAAATAAAGTAAACATATAAAATGGAATGTATTTTATATAAAAAAAATATTTACACATCATTTACAAACTAAGAGTCTTTATCTGAGTCACTACCACTAACATATATAATACCTAGTAATTGTTCAACCATTTTTTTAAGCTTGTTCACTTCTTTAATATTACGATCTAACTTAGGCTTTAGTTGTTAGTTCTTCTCTTGAAGCACCGTCACATATGCTGATCGTGACAAAAATACACTAACAGGCTTAGGGTCATACCCAAGACCTTCGATATAGCCCGATCTTGTACCAAGGACATTATTGCAAATGTCATCGATATTGGGCTGATTGCCCTCAGACAATGACTTCTACGACAACTCCTGCATCTTGTCCTACAATTTAAAGTACAAAATCGAGTTAACTAAAAAATTATTACTTACATAGAAAAATAAATTGTAATATTAATTTGTTTGTACTTACATAATTATTTTATGCCTCTTTAGACTTCTAGCCTTGACCTTCCTTATAATGTGTGTACTTGTACAGTATGATCCTATCACACTCTTGTCCGTGGAGTTATGTTTGGCTTTATTATATGAATTTAAAAAATTATAACCAATTAAAATTTAGTGTAATAATAAATTGAAAATGTTACACTTACAAATTCTTGTCAAACAACAAGAAATAATCTGGAGCTGGTGTTATGACTTATGAGGAGTCTTCCTTTTTGCTCTGTTCTCTTTAGCTTTCTCACACTTTTCCTAAATTAAGAGAAATAGTCATGAAATGTATAAACAAAATTAATGGTAGGAAAATGTGAAGAGAAAAAAACAAACCTGAACCTTCACTGAGACTTAATAATCACATATTTAACTCCAATTTTCTAGAGTCACCCATTTTGAACATGTCTCCTTGTCTCTTCATCGGAAGGGAAAGACTGGTAATATTTATGAAGTCTATATCGATAATTCTTCACCCTTTGTTTCAACAATGAACTAACACTGCTTGAAATCTCAGGAGTGTCGATATCAACGATATTGAGCTTCATCTGTGAAAAAGACGTATAAGTTAAGTTATTAATTTTGTTAAGTAAAATCGCAATATATATAATTAAATAAATTGAAATATTACCGAAATTTTGTCCAAAGCATTTTGGAGCAAGTTGTCTTCCTTTAACTGCTTGACATGCTGAAGGCAAGGTAACTCATTCCTTACAACATGCAGTCAACATCGTTGTATCAGTTCATACACACCAATTAAGTAAACAATATACAACAAAATGAAACGACAACCGATATAACAAACAATAATGGTTACCACTAATTCACATACCTGAAGATGTCACACGAGTTTTGCAGTTTTGACTCCAACCAAATAGAGGAGCACAAAATTTGCAAATAAACCCTATTCACCGTTACCAACTAAATATAAAATATCTTCTTGATGGTATTATAAAAGCATAACAAAGGATGTTGAACAATTTGATAATTGCTTCTTAATCAATAAAGACTTGGTAACTTGAACACTATATGTTTATTGATTTGCCAACTAAGAAAATGAGATAAGATGTAAACAATAATGACTAATGCCTTTGTCTCAAATTCATAAACATAAATGAGAATGCCCTTTTCGTTCTTGATGCAATGCAAATTCATCTTGGAAGTAAATATACAAGGACAAGGTCAAGCAAAACAAATTTGCTTTTGATTGATATATAGAACATGCTTATTAACATTAATTTAATTTAGAAATAAGAGAAATTAATTGTAACAAATAGGCTTACTTTTTATACTTTCTCCACTTTCATTAATTCCTATACTTTCTCCATTTTCAAATAAAATTCAAAATTAACACACTTTAGGCATTTTTTTCGTTCTTAATGCAATGAAAATTTATCTTGGAAGTAAGTATATAAGGACACACTAAAAGAGTATGCAACATCTTTATCATTAGTATAGGCCCCATAATCATCAAAATAGTGTGAAACAAGCTCATAATCATTATAGGTATCAATATTAACAAAGATGCATAAAAGATGCTCCTACTCATTATAAACCATACTTATATTATAAAAGTATGTCATTTTATAATTCATATCCTAGGACTTATAAAAGTATGTCTCATCTTTTCATGTTCTTGTCCATGGTCGGCAGTGCATGACAAATTCCAATTTTAATTAGGATTTCTCACCAAATTTTAGTTAATGGTCAGAGATTACCAAACTTCTTAACCATTCATGTTGGGACACAATCGTCCATTAGTGAGCTATTCTTGTTATTAGAAATAAGATTTCTTTTTTAGTAATTCATGAAACTCTTTTTAAGTACTAGACATTATAAGCATAACATAAGTCAAGTCTTCTTTAAGCATTCATCGTCTCTGTTGCCTTTCTTCACCATCATTAATACATTGAAATCAGTCAACAACTAATCTAAGCAAACAACTTAACAACTAATTAACAAACACAATGATAGACGTAAAGTAAACCCAAAACAAATCCAAGAAGTTCTTACCAGGTTGAGTAGCACTGGAGGGAGAAGATAGTGAACAATAGCGTGTTAACAAAGAAACCCACAGAAAAGATGATGACGAAGAGAGTAGAAATGGCGAAAAATTTAGTCAGGAGAGAGGAGGAAGAAACAGGTGAGGAGGCAGAGTGGGAGGGGGGATTCGGGGTAAATGTTTTTCAAATGTTGGGACGACGTCCTTTGTTTAACAACAAATGACGTCATCTCACTTCAATTTTTTTTGCAGTGATTGCATTTGGCAATGAAATTCAGTTTCGTCATGAAATGCCCAATATTTGCATACCATATTATAGATTCGTCGCCAATACAAGGAAAACAACTAGCGACGAATAAATATTTTGTCACCAAATGTTAAAATATTGCTACGAAAACATAATAGCGTCACAAAATGTTAAACATTTTATTATCAAATTGAGAAACCATCGCCAATACTATGTACCTTTTGTGACGATCAGAACTTTTGTCACAAATGACTCCTATTTTGCTACCAATTATACAAAACGTCAAAAAACCCAAGCATTTTCCTTCTTGATTTTCTATTTTGATTAACATATATGATTTTTCCTATTACAAATAATAAAATGAAAATTTTGTCTTTTACACTTACATATAGAGTTCTTCTTGATTTGCTTAATTTTTGAGAATTACTAATCTATATTTTTAATTTAGTGGATAAACATAATAAAACAAGGAAAATTTAAAATTTTTTTATCTTCAACAGAGTTATTAGCTAAATTAATAAGGATTGCAAACCACTTTCCATTTAAACCAAATTCATCACTGACATTACAACATATACCCTTTAGCCCTTAATCTACCACTAACCTTATTATTTGTATAAAAAGATACATGCAATTGTTCCTTATTTTCTTAATTTTTTGGAATGACTAATCTTTAAATATAATTTGTTAAAAATAGTTTTCTAATTATATTACAATATCTTGTTAAATTATTATAATTTAGTTTTTCTAAAATACAAAAGTTAAATTGCATAATTTTTGAAAAAAGTTTTTTGAAATTACAATAATGAAATTGTATAATTTTTTGAAATACCTTTTTTGAAATTATCACATGTAATTTTTGGACTCTAGACGAAAGAGATATGGCCTTTGCACGATAACGTCATGGGTGCTAGTAGAGGCTACAGTGCCATCCCTGATGGAAATTGTGCTCTGATTTCAATAATTCAACTATATTGATATAAGTTGAATCAAATAAAGTTGTCTTCATAAAAGTTGTAGTTTATCCTCTTAGCTTTTCAATGGTATAAAGTTTGAAATTTTTGGACATCAAAATTAAGAGATATGATTTTTACAAGTTGAGTGACATATCAGGAGTGCACGATCGTGATAGAACCCTTCACTCATAGGAGTGCACTAGCACGATCGTGATAGAACCCTTCAAAACGACTGACGACGAATATATATCTCGTCACCAAATGTTAAAAGATTGCTACTATTATAGAATAGCGTAGCAAAACATTTTGCTACCAAATTGAGAATCATCACCAATACTATGCACTTTTTGCGACGATCAGAACTTTTGTCACCAATGACTCCTATTTCGCTAGCAATTATACAAAATGTCGCAAAAATCTAAACATTTTCCTTTTTAATTATCTCTTTTCATTAAAATATATGAGTTTTTCCTATTACCAATAACAAAATTAAAAATTTTTCTTTTACACTTACATATGGAGTTCTTATTCTTGATTTGCTTAATTTTTAGGAATTGATAATCTATATTTTTAATTTGGTGGATAAACAAAATAACAAGCAGGGGGAATAAGTTCAATTTTAAATTCAAATTATGTTTTATTTAGAATAGAAAAATAAAATTATTAAAAATTATTTATGAACCCGTGGGCTTTGACGACGAACCATGTATTAGTCGCTACATTTAATGTTTGTCAACCATATATAATAGATCGTAGCAAATTAATTAATACTACTTTCAAACAATTACAGTAATTACGTTTGAAAAGCATGTCCATCAGAAGACGACACCTCACATAAATAAAGGCATTCTGGCTATGTCAAAGAAATAGCTTACTTAGTAGGCAAAGGAGTACCTTATTTATTTCCTATCGCAGCTTATCAGCGATTGTTGTCTTTCTGGGCTTTATCATCTGACCCATCAAAGACCATATATCTTGCCCACATTGGGGCTTTGCATTTGCAACATCGAAGTTATGCAGTGTTACATCTTGAAGTCAAAAACCCATAGACAAATTGGACCGTGTGATGAAATTAAGAATTTTGAGCAAAGATTTCAGCAAAGGTATTAATTAATTATGGTACTGACTAAAAAATATATATTCATTTGCATGACTTCTCTACTAAAGATTTAGTAATTAAACTAAAAGGGATGGATTATAATGGTATTATCATGAATGTGAGAAAGAGAAGAGAAAGAAGGAGAAAGAAGAAACTATTGTTCTAGTAGTCTATTGCTTCAACTTCATTTGCCTTTTATAGGCAAATTTGTACCAACAAATTTTATCAAAAGTCCACCTTGATAGGTGGCCTGTCATTCACTCATTTTCTAACACTTCCCTTTGAATGACAAGACAATATAAATTATACAAATCATACTGCCTCATTAAAAACTTTGCTAAATAAAAACCCAGTGGGAAAAAAATTTAACGAAAGAAAAAAGAGTGCAGTGTATAATTTACTCCCCCTAATGATGACATCGGTAATTCTTCACATACTATGTAGATGCAACATTCCTATATGATGACCATGTTTTCTGAAAGTTGCAGTTGGAAGTGCCTTTATGAAGAGATCAGTTGAATTGTGGCTGGACATGATATATTGAACATCAATATCATTTTTCTTCATGAGCTTTTGGGTGTATGCAAGAATTTTGGGGGTATATGCTTCGTCCGATCATTCTTGATATGTCCTTCCTTCAACTGATCAATACATGCCGAGTTATCTTCATATAAGATGATTGGACTTTTCTCTATTGGAAGACCGCACAATGTCTTGATACGATGTATCATCGATCTGAGCCATACACATTCTCTACTTGTTTCATGCAATGCAATAATTTCTGCATGGTTTGATGAAGTAGAAACTAGTGTTTGTTTCTGGGAACGCCAGGAAATTGCAGTCCCTCCGTACGTAAAAACATATCCATTCTGGGATTTTTCTATTGTGTGGATCAAATAAATAACCTGCATCTGCATAACCAATCAAATCTTGTTTCGAGTTATTAGGGAAAAATAAACCCAAATTAATACTTCCCCGGAGATAACGAAATATGTGCTTTATTCCGTTCCAATGCCTTCTTGTCGGAGATGAACTATATCTTGCTAATAAATTAATAGAAAAAGAAATGTCAGGTCTTGTACAGTTAGCAAGATACATTAGAGCTCCAATCGTACTTAGGTATGATACTTCTGGTCCAAGAACCTCTTCTTTTTCTTCACAAGGATGAAACGAATCCTTTTTAATGTTGAGTGTTCTAACTATAATTGGAGTACTTAAAGAATTTGCTTTATCCATATTAAAACGTTTTAAGACCTTTGCTGTGTAATTTGACTTATGCATAAATATTCTATTGTGCATATGTTCAATTTTGTAAACCAAGACAATACTTAGTTTTACCAAGGTCTTTCATCTCAAATTCCCTTTAAGTATGCAACTACTTCATTAATTCCTTTCTTTGCTCCAATGATATTCAAATCATCAACATAGACAGCTATGATGACAAACCCAGATGTTGTTTTCTTGATAAAAGCACAAGGACAAATAATATTGTTTGTATATCCTTTGTTTATCAGATAATCGCTTAGACGATTATACCACATGTGTCCAGAATGCTTTAACCCATATAATGATCTCTAGAGTCTGATCGAATACATTTCATTGGGTTTTGTACATAAAACTCCAGGCATTATAAATCCCTCAGGGATTTTCATGTAAATATCATTATCAAGTGATCTGTACAAATAAGCAGTAACAACATCCATAAGACGCATTTCTAATTTTCCAGAAACTACAAGGCTGATTAAAAATCTGAATGTAATTGCATCCATAATAGGAGAATATGTTTCAACATAATCAATTCCAGGTCTTTAAGAAAAACTTTGGGCTACCAATCTAACCTTATATCTTGTGATCTCATTTTTCTCATTTCGTTTTCTTACAAACACCCATTTGTACCCTACAGGTTTTACACCC
>JANIIA010000008.1:43385765-43396467 GCA_027478495.1 Erythroxylum alaternifolium
ATCTCATCGTAATAAAAAAATTACAAATACACTTAAAATAAATATTGATACAATTATAAATTAATCAATGAATTACATATTTCAAAGTATATTATACTGTAGGGGCATTTTCGTCGTTGACACTGTTTTTATGTTCTGTCCATTGCAACCAAACACACTTTTGTCCTCAAGACGGAGAAAGTTTTTTCTGTTTTGTCCATCACAACTAAACACCTTACTGTCTTCAATTTTTGTTCTGTTCTGTCTCTAAATTTTCATCTCGTTCTGTCTCTGCACCCAGGAGACAGTAACCAAACACAGCGTATATTAATGACACGTAATTATTTTCTTTTTAAAATTCTTTTAATTAAAATGTAAAAAAATTTATTTCTCAATATTTTTAACAAATTAACAATTAGTAATAATAATTATTTCTTCTTCTTAACTGATTATCGTAATTATAATGATTATATTTATTTTTATTAATTACAATATTCATTGTAATAATGCTTATTATTACTGCCCCCGTTAGTTTTATGTGGTGTTGCTAGTAGGACCTGACAGTTTGGCCGAGTGGTCTAAGGCGCCAGATTTAGGCTCTGGTCCGAAAGGGCGTGAGTTCAAATCCCACAGCTGTCAATTAGATACGTTTTTAGAGTTTGTCGGTTAGGAATCTTAGGAGAACGTGGTCACATAATGGAGTTAAGGAGGGATTAATCTTTGAGTTGGAAGGGAAACAATACGTGTGAAGCATTATTTGCAGGGAACATTAACATGAGAAACTAACATAATATTTAGTTTTGTGGATAAGATATGCATATCTCTTTTTGCAAGTATGCCAACGGCTACATTCTCTGTTTGTTACAATTTATGTTTCAAATCGTGATGTATGCTAAAAGTAAATGGAAGTATTGAGTATAGAATATCCCACCAATGTTTATGGCGGGATGGGAGGACGTGTACCCACTTCGTTATTGTGGATGACGGGATGGGGCTACCACGCCATTGTAGATGGCGAGGTGGTGCCAAGGTGTCCACCCCACCATTTACAATGACGGGTTGGACCATAAAATAATTTTTTAACTATTTTTTAATTTTGTTTAGGGTTTAATTTAAGGTTTTGTTTTTTTAGAGTTTAATTTTGCTTAAGGTTGTCGTTTTTTGTAGCATAAAAAGTTTTTTATTTTAGGGTTTAGTTTTATTTATGGTTTAGAACATCTAAAAAAATTCAATACAGGAAAAACATAAACAAATAAAACTTGTACTTAAAATTTAATTTTTTAGATGTTCTAAACCATAAATAAAACTAAACCCTGAAATAAAAAATTTTTTATGCTAAAAAACGACAACCCTAAGCAAAATTAAACCCTAAAAAAATAAAACCTTAAACTAAACCCTAAAACAAAATAAAAAATAGTTAAAAAATTATTTTAGGGTTCACCCTGCCATTGTAAACGGCAGGGTGGACACCTTGGCATCACCTTGCCATTGTAAACGGCGAGATGGACACCTTGGCCCCACCCCGCCATCTATAATGACAGAATGGGTACACGTCCTCCCACCCTGTCATCAACATTGGCGAGATATCCTACACCCAATATCTCCACTTATTTTTAGGATACATTACAGTTTGAAACGTAAAATCGTAACAAATCAAAAATTTAGGCGCCACTACAGTCGGATGCCTCATAAATCCAGGCTCGACCATCACACACACAAACACTCACCAACCATCCGTTTATAGCGACTTAAGTTATAGTAGTTTTTTAAACGCTAATAGTCCTAACCAACTACTCGTACATAATCTTATCCCTATTTTAATAGAAATTTATTTCCAATAAACTCATATGTAATACAAAATAATGATAATACAAAATATAAATAAATATGTATAAATAAAAATATAAAAATATATCATACAATACATAAAGCATACATATATAATAAAAATTAACAATATGAGAAAAATATAAGAAAATAAATATATAAAGTAAAAAAGATACGTACAAAAATAAATGAAATCAACCATTACAAAAAAATAATCAGATTAAGTAAGAAATTAATTAGATTAAATGACTAGGAGATGAGTACTATGTAATCAAAATATTAAGGTTGTAAAACAAACAGCTTGAATGAAAGTCTTTAAAGGGCTTAAAAGGAATGAAAACAGACTTTTTTACGTGAGATCTTTTATCCTAAAGTTTTCAATTGCAGGTCATATTTTCGATAAGTTTTAACAAAATTATATAACTCTTAATCACTTCATCTAAGTTCTTTTTAAGCCTTTCTTTTTATCTTTTTTATGAAAAATGAAAGAACAATTATATTATCACAGCAAAAGCTACTACAAGATTTCAGTAATACAAAGTTTCTTATAAATAACTAAGAGTATTTAAAATACTTGAAGATTCACTCAGTATATCAAGACAACACCTACATTTACAAACAACCAATTACAAGCACCATTTTGCTCTCATAGTGGCTGGTAGAAGATGATCAATTCTCTTGGCCATCATTGCAGCTCAAATCCAATTTACAATGTTTTTGGCTATTTTGTGCTTATCTTCCTTCCTTTAATTACGTAGACAACTATATCTCTCCTTCAAAATCATATAAATAGTCGTGTTGAACGCCACTTTCATTAAGAAAGCATTCTGTTTTCCAGGCTTCGAATAGTTTATAAACCACCTCAGGGTATGTTCCCACTCATAAGTATGATTTTCTGCATCAACCATGTAAAGAATTCTGCTCCATATAGCTTTACTATATTCGCAAGTAAAGAACAAGTGGTTTCTATCTTCATCAACATTATGACATAGAACACAAGATGTTTCTGTCGGGCTAAATCATCTGCATTTAGTTCTCAGCTTGATTCATTTGTGAAGTTACCTTGCGGATTGGGAGACCAATAGATTACATCTTCTGCACCTATGTTGTGGAAGGTGCTCAACCATGGATTGGAAGTCCTGAAGCTACCACGTCATTCACCATTTTGAATTAAAGTCGAGACTTTTAACGCCACTGGCAATCTTCATGCGTAAACCTTGGGTTGTTTATCAGAGGACTAGTTGCAAGTCAATTATCAAACCATATCCATGTATTCTCACCACCATTAATTCTGTGTTTGATATAGGAGTAAACCAAGTGCCTAATCTTCAATAGTCGGTTGAAAGACCAGGGCGTTTTCTAAATACTATTTTTTTGCATCTTTTTACTAAAACGTCATAAAGTCTCTTTTTAATATCTTCGATTTACTTAAGTCTCCCTTCTCTTGATCTATATATTATTAATACTGGCCACCTTTAATTTATCTTTTATCAGTATATTCTTGATCTTATCTTTTCTAGTAAGGTTATATATCCAACGAAACATCCTCATTTTTGCTACCATTAACATATGACCATGTCATTATTTGATTGGCCAACACTTCTCTCTATATAATATGAGCAACCTAATCTTTACATGCACAAACAAATAAATACAAAAACTCTCACTAATCCTACAGATTGACTTAATAATTTAAACTAAATAAAACTGATATTTTCAAATTTTAGAAATATTACACTAGCGTTTTGGTGAGCTTGCCTGCACTTCAAATTTCCAGTTAAAAACGTTTACAGTGAGTTTAAGTTAAGTAAGTTAAAAAGGCGTAACTCCATTATAATTCCGGGACAATGAAGACAAATTTTCCTGGAAAATGGCAATCAATATTTCGATAAGGTATATGATATTGATATCTTCAGCTCCATGTGAACTTGTTACATTCAATAAATGCATCATCATAGAAATTGGTGGGGAAGATGCAATATATCATATCGAAAAAACTATCGAGTAATTGCTCATGAGTCATGACTACTGTAATCAATTGGTACCTCTACCATTTTCTCCTTGGAATGGTTTCGACTCTTCCCACTTGCATTTAAATTTTTTTGAAGGGTTAATTATATTAAATTATGTTATTTTACTTTTTAAAAATTTTTTACTTCTTATGTCTTAAAAATTGTCATTTAATTTTTAAACCTTTTCTATTATATTTCATTAATTTTTATTCATAATTTCAAAAAAATTATATTCAAAATTAAATATTATTTTATTTTAAAATAAATAATAAAAATACGTTAAAAAGGTTAAATAACATTGTATAATAGTTATTTAATATTATCAAGAGATAAGTATTAATTTTTAAACTATATAGGTTTAAATAAGAAAATTAATTATAAAAAGTAAGTGTAAAATAAAATAAATTATAAAAATATTTTTATAATCTCCTAAATTTCAAATTAAAATTAAAGAGAATTCTAAAAATTGAAGTTCATAATTCCTTATTTGTGGAAAAAATCTATTTTATTTAATTTTTATTTGTAGAAAACTCTAATTTTTATTTAATTTTCTTATATTATTATTATATTTTTATGTAAATAAATAGAATAGAATAATATTTAATATAATTAATATTGTGTGGGAACAAAGTTTCTAACATGATAAAGAGAAGACATATTTAACTTCTTAAACTCGAATTGTGGTTTTTAAGGTAAAAGAAAACGACTCAAGTAATCATGATGCGTTGAAATGACAATCTAGTTGCTTAACTAGGCTGACTTTTATGATTTGAAATAGAGGCTCGTCACAACTTGGATCTCAAGCATGTACAGAGGGTAAGTTTACGTCATGAACATGACTTTGTCTGAGAATGGTCTTACGTTACGTTCCACCCACAGTGGCCACCTTCAGGGTCAAATTTGTCACGCCAGTTTCAAGAAAATGACCCATTTCGCCACGTCGCAAATTCCGATGTTAAAATGAGTACAGATGGGTCGTTGCAGGCCTCCCGCGTTGTTTGGTTTTGACGAAAGATACTCACTTTCGTCTCTGACATTCCAAACTCTGCAGAAAAGTTGATTTCTTTTCGGTATCTTTGCTGTTTCTACTTATTAAATTCCTATTTTCCATGGATTTCAATTTCCGTTCTTGCCCTTATCTTTCAAGAAGAAACGCTCCTGTTTCATCTATCCGCTTAACTTCTTGCTCATATACACACACAAACCAAAGGTGAAAATTTTTTCCTGTGCCTATATTTAGACAAGAAACCTCTCAACTTTTGTCTTTCTTCCAAGACCCAGATAGCATATCACTGCAGATTCTTCTTTCATGACATGATTGTAAGGTATGGAATTGATTTTTCTCTCTCTTTTTCCATTTCTTCTTTTTTTTCTTATGTTCTCCAAAGTTATTCCTCTTACTGGATCAGTTTGAGTGGTCGGCTTTTCCTTGTCTGCTACACTGATTATGTTTTTTCTTTTCTTTCTCACTTTATTCCTTGCATTGGTTTCTCATATTGATCATGAGCTGCTTTCTGGGTTCGTTTTCATTTTCTCAAAGCACATAACCTAGGTATGATGGACTTACGTTTGTTTCCTAATGTTGTTTGAAACTTGAAAGGCAAGTTTCAATCGGATATTAAGCTCAGAGGTTAAAGGATTGCACTTTTGATGTTAACACTGCTGCTTATGCTATAATTTAGTTGACCTTTTTCAAGCACATGCCTTTCGTCTTATACATTATTTGTACTGTATTTTTAATAAACATGACGTGGTTGGATCTGCTTTTGCAATTGTTTAGGGATGGAATTTTGTTTTATTGCAGACAATCATCTGAAATTTGCAGTGTTTATTGATTTGGGTGTATAAAGATGCCTGGAATTGTTGTTGATGGGATCAGTGAGGAGGGTACGGTAGATGAAATAAATGGAAATTCTGTGGTCATCAAGGAAAGTTCGGTTTCAAATAGTCCTCCAAAGAGTACATTGAGTCCACAAAGTGCTCACAATGGTGGCCATAATGTCGCTGTTGATGAAATGGCAGACACCTCTATAGAGCAGCTTTACGAGAATGTGTGTGATATGCAGAGCTCTGATCAATCACCCTCGAGAAATAGCTTTGGATCTTATGGCGAAGAGTCTAGAGTTGATACAGAATTGCACCATCTTGTGGGAGGGGAGATGAAAGAGATTGAGAAAACCCAAGAAGAAGAAGAAGACCAGGTGAACAAGCCAGAGGATGATGCTCGGAGCTACTCTTCTTCCAAGAAGGGAAGTTCATCTGGAGGAAAAATGTCAGGAAAGTTAGACAAGGTCCAATCCACAAGCACAAAATCTGTTTCCTCAAAAAAGTCAAATAAAGCTTCTCATTGGCCACCAGACGCTGAAGCATCATCAAAACTCAGTCCGAAAGGAAAATGTCCGCCAAAGAAACCTCTTAATGCTAAGCAGAATGGTAAGAACGTGAAAAGAGCAAATGCTGGAGTCATATCAACAAAGAAGCAAAGAAATTCTCCATCGGGAGGATCAAAGTTACAGGATGGAACAGAGGATTTGACTGAATCCAAGTTAAATAATCTAGATCTTGGCCGATATTTGCTAAAACAGGCAAGAGATTTGATTTCTTCAGGAGATAACCTGCAAAAGGCACTTGAATTAGCTGTTCGAGCCACTGAATCATTTGAATTATGTTCAAATGGGAAACCAAGTTTAGAATTGGTCATGTCTTTGCATGTTACTGCAGCAGTATACTGCAGCATAGGCCGATATACAGAGGCAATTCCTGTCCTGCAGCACTCAATTGAGATTCCAATGATTGAGGAAGGCCAAGAACACGCCCTCGCCAAATTTGCTGGTTACATGCAACTTGGAGATATTCATGCTATGCTTGGCCAGTTGGAGAATTCAACGAGGTGTTATTCTACAGGATTGGAAGTCCAGAAACAAGCTCTTGGAGACATTGACCCTAGAGTAGGGGAGACCTGTAGGTACTTGGCCGAAGCCCACTTTCAGGCTTTGCAGTTTGATGAAGCTAAGAGGCTTTGCCAGATGGCTCTAGACATTCATAAAGAGAACGCATCACATGCTTCTCTTGAAGAGACGGTAGATCGGAGGCTTATGGGTCTTATATGTGAGACAATGGGTGATCATGAAGCTGCTCTAGAGCATCTTGTTTTGGCAAGCATGGCTATGGCGGCAAATGGCGAGGAAGCTGAGGTGGCATCTATTGATTGTAGCATTGGAGACACATACTTATCCTTGTCTAGGTTTGATGAGGCTGTTTTTGCTTATCAAAAAGCCCTCACGGCCTTTAAAAGCACTAAAGGAGAGAATCATCCGGCTATTGCTTCAGTATACATCCGTCTGGCTGATTTATATAACAGAACTGGAAAATTAAGAGAATCTAAGTCGTACTGTGAGAATGCTCTTCGAATTTATGAGAAGCCGACGCCTGAGATTCCTCCAGAGGAGATTGCAAGTGGTTTTGCTGATGTTTCTGCTATCTATGAATCAATAAATGAGCTTGATGAGGCAATTAAGTTGCTACAAAAGGCACTAAAGATATACAAGGATGCCCCTGGTCAGCAAAGCACTATTGCTGGAATTGAAGCTCAAATGGGGGTTATCTACTACATGCTGATGAACTATTCTGAATCTTACAACTCTTTCAATAACGCAATTTCAAAACTTCGGACATGTGGAGAAAAGAAATCTTCTTTCTTTGGCATTGCACTTAACCAAATGGGACTCACCTGTGTCCAACGTTATGCTATAAATGAGGCTGCACAATTGTTTGAAGAAGCAAAGAGCATTCTGGAACAAGAGTGTGGACCTTATCACCCTGACACCCTTGGGGTTTATAGCAACCTTGCAGCTACTTATGATGCAATGGGAAGGTTTGAACTTTCATCATTCTTGTGTCATTTTCGAGACATTCTCCATGTAACAGTTTAACTTCATTTGAATAAGACATCATATAACAGCAGCTTTGCTTATGCTAAAATTTTCATTACCTATGCTAGGTTTAGGTACCCAATGACCTCAAGTGTATGAATTTGGATCCTACTCTTCTATTTGTGCTAGATTTTGTTGCCAAAGTACAGATGCTTGTCTTCTGTTACAAACAGGTCCTTTTATTTCTTTACACATTTGAACTAATTTAAGAGTTTAATGACTTTGGCACAGGTTGGATGATGCTATTGAACTCTTGGAGTTCATTGTCAGAGCGAGGGAGGAAAAGCTTGGGACGGCAAATCCAGACGTTGACGATGAAATGAGAAGGTTAGCTGAGTTATTGAAAGAAGCAGGCAGAGTGCAGGGCAGAACAGGCAGATCCCTAGAGAACCTCCTTGGTGCACAACCTGATAGCATAAACAAAGATGGCGTCGCAGTATCATAATATGT
Source organism: Erythroxylum alaternifolium (assembly GCA_027478495.1). Lineage (NCBI taxonomy): Eukaryota > Viridiplantae > Streptophyta > Magnoliopsida > Malpighiales > Erythroxylaceae > Erythroxylum > Erythroxylum alaternifolium. The sequence goes on from JANIIA010000008.1 coordinate 43,393,966, forward strand.
AAATCTTCGTATGACTACAATGTATTGTAGAATATAATAAAAGAAAAAAAAACGAATAGATGATTGTTTGTTATAGATAGATACTTATTTTGGTTGGATCAATAATTGCTGGTTGTGTTTCTATTGTTGTATTGTTTCATGCATTTATCAATAGCTATCCTGCATGACACATTGCAAGTCATTGTTATGAATCCTGTTCCGACAAGGCTTATGCTATGAATCTTTATCCTAAGACAGCTCCTTGATGTACCAGAGTTAGTTTCCATTGAATCCTGGAATTTGTTGTGGGATTACCGTAGAGAGAGCAAACTTGACTGTGATGTTTAGAAGAGGTCCAGCCCAGAATAGATTGAACCATACATGGCATGATGTGTGATCCACCCAAAAGCCGGACAAGGCCACGTCTACACACGTGGTATATGTCACTGGTCACTGTGGAACTGCAGATTATTGGTTAGGCTCAGGCCACGTTCTTAAGCACCCATCTCACAATTTGGCGTGTGCTCAATCCTACATTATTATTATTATTATTAATTTTTCAATCAAAAAGAATTTTATTAGTTGTTAATATCAATTTAATTATCTTATCGATCACTAACAACAATTAAATATTAAATAAATTTTAAAAAATAAATTAATTTTCATAAGCAAAACTCTCACTTTATACGTTGAGATTAGTTCTTCTCTTTGCTTAGGTTGTACATGACTAATTAAAGTTTAATGTATATGTTCCTAGGGACTAAATTATTGACCCTTAGTAGATCAAGCTCATGTCAGTGAACATTTAGACGGGGGTGTGAAGCATCCACAAAACGGGCATAGGTAATACAAAACAACTTAGTATATTAGAGTGTCACACTTGGGGAGGGCTTGGTTCGTGGATTTGAAAAACATCAATGGGTACGAAAACGAAAAATGTGGGTTGGTTATATATTATTATTGCATGAATAATATTTTGATATTTGAGTTTTTGATGAAAGTCATTCCTTCCTTTTTTTGTAAAATAAGTAGAATATATTAATTATAATTAATTAAAATTAAATATATTCTAAATATAATTAATTAGAATACATTAAAATTAAATATAGTTAATTAGAATTTATTAAATTTTGATTAAAAAAATTTAACAAATTTTTAATTTTCCCTTTTTTAGTAAAACAATTTAATTAATTAAATATCATTAATTAGAATATATTAAAATATTAAAATTTGATGTAAAATAAAATTTTAATTAATTTTTATTTTTTAGAAAAACAATATAATTAATTAAATATAATTAATTAGAATATATTAGATTTTGATATAAAAATTTAAATAATTTTTATTTTTGAGAAAAACAATATAATTAATTAAATATCATTAATTATAATATATTAAATTAAATATAATTAGTTAGAATATATTAAAATTTGATGTAAAAAATTTTTAAAATGTTTATTTTTCGTTTTTTAGTAAAAGAATATAATTAATTATAATATATTAATATTAAATATAATTAAATTAAAATTTGATGTAAAATAAAATTTTAACAAATTTTTATTTCTCGAGATTTTCAACAAATCAACTACTATCAATAATAATATTAATCATTCATTCGTCCTAACCAATCATCATAATTATAATAATTATATCCATTCTCATTCCTATTATCATTTACCCATTTGAACCACCCGCTCCCTTAAACAAGTAAATTTTTTTGAAAAAATTGTAAGACAACAACATATTTCATGTAGAAAGAAATTAGTTTTAGGTTGTCCAACAAAATGTAATTCTATATTCCAGATGTAAGAGTTGAAAAGTAAGTATATTCTCAAAAGTAATTTGTGCAAAGTTGGCAATTTTTTTTAGGTAAGTGAAATATTTTGCAATAGGCATGTTAGCTTGAGAATTGAGATATTGTGTTGATGTCTCTCCGTAATTGATAAAGAAGAGGATCGTTACACTCACTATAGTGCTTTTCAAGCTCCGTCCAAAGCTTATAAGCATTTGTAGCATACAAATAGGCATTTACTAATATCCAATGAATAGCTATGCTATCTATTTTGCCCCATGTATCATAACATGGAGAATAAGTGACGGAGCCAAAAATTTAAGATAGGAAGACCCAAATAAAATATAGATTTCATAAAAATTTTGATATCAAAACTAACTAAAAAAATAAAGTTTTATTAAGAATATAAAATAGTTAAAATTACAATGATACTCGCCTACTTTTCATAGATTGGAATCTTTTTATAACAAGATCATTGTCAATATTTGCAAATACATCTCTTTCAATGTAACACACTAAACAATCATTTAATAGGTCATCTCCCATTTTATTACGAAGTGAACTCTTGATAATTTTCATTGCAGAGAAAGCTCTTTCCATTGTGACTGTAGCAACTGGTAAAAATAATGACAATTTGACTAATAAATAAACCAAAGGGAATACATAATGCTTTCTTGTAGCCACCATTCTCTTAGCAAGGTCTCCAATTCTACTCAATTCAGAGAAATTCT
>JANIIA010000008.1:43540269-43556507 GCA_027478495.1 Erythroxylum alaternifolium
TTATATGCCCCTATCACTGTTCACAGATGCATGAGCATGAGATGTATTCATTTACCACACTTGGACCCGTTTCTCTGAAAACGGGATGTTACAAATTGCACTTACAATTACATGTCATTTAGCATAGCATGAATGGATCTTCTTATTAATATGTTGTCATTTAACAAAGCACGAATGGATCATCTTAATTTTTTGTTTTTATTTTTAATTCTGTTTTTATTTTCAATTTTAATGAACCAAGTTACCAAACATTTAGTGAAATTTAGTGAACCAATTTCAAAAATTCAATTCAACCAATAAACCAAACTAACCAATAAACCATTACAATTAACTTAACTACAATCAATATACAAGTTTCAATTTTCAATTTTCAATTTTCATAAACCAAACAAATGAACCACATTCAATAGACGGCTCTCCCATTTTATGAACCAAAAAAATTAGCCAACCACAAGTTTCATAAACCATATTCGGCTCTCCCATTTACCAAATACCAACCAACCAAATCAATCACAAATTTCACAAACAACTTCAAATCTGTCTGTCTCCAACAATTTACCAACTTCAAATCCATCTCCAACACAATCAATTTACTAGAAAATTTTCACAATTTCATTCCTCACAGTCAAAACACAAAGTCACAAACAATTAACACAAACATTCCAACAAAATTTGGGAAAAAAAGTCACACCCATCAATTAGAATTTTACAATATATTCACTGGTGATGGGTAGGGTCGACAGGTCCAGATCTGGGTTTTATTCTCAGATCTGTCGGTTGTTGTTGATGGTCATCGGAGGTGGCGACTTGTGACACCAAGAGTTGTCGAGGTGGTGACTGGAGGCACCGTGATAGGAGGAGCTCGCGAGGCGGTGACTGGTGACTGGCCATTGGCGGATCTAGTGACTGACGACTGGCTAGAGGTGAGAGGAGAGAGGCGGATAGGACATCGAGAGCGACAGAGAGAGGAAAGTTGGTGGAGACCTGCGACGGCGAGAGAGAAAAGTGAGAGGCAGAGAGAGAAGAAGTAGAAGAAGTGAAGATCGAGGTCGGGTGGTTAGTTTTAGGGGTTTTTTTCAGATAGGTCATCACAAAATGAGGATTTGCTGTACCGGCCTGGTACCATGCGGTACTCTAGTACAGGCCAGTACCAAGAAAAGCGCTCAGTACTGGCCGATATTTGAGGCCAGTATCTTCTCCCTCAGTACTGTTCCGTTTTTCGGCCGGTACGAAACGGTACCCAACACCATGACCTCAGGACAATTAATTGAATATTGATTAATACGTAATCAATCAAGCACCACTTGAAAAAGAAAATGACCCTTCTGCTCAGAAATGAAATGTTCCTAGAAATTCTTGCTTAATACATTTTCTTTTTTTTTTGATCTTCTTGTAGTTCGTCATATAATTTTGATACTACTACTCCACCTCATCAACATCCTATGGTTACCAAATCTAAAATTGGTACTCTTAAGCCTTGTCATTTTTTTACCTCCTTTGAAATTGAATCATCAACTTATAAACAAGCTAGTAAATCTAAAAAGTAGAGACAAGCAATGACAAGAGAGTATAACGTGATCATTTGCAACAACGCTTAGGTTTTAATGCCTCCTTCTCAAGCTGATAATATAATTGGATGCAAATGGGTATATCATATCAAGCAAGAGCTAAATGGTATAATTGATCGATATAAGACATGTTTAGTAGCAAGGGGATTCAATCAACGACCAGGTGTGGATTACACGGACACTTTTATTTTAGTTATTAAACTTGCCACTCTATGTCTTTTATTATCATATGTCTTATCTAGTAATTGGGAGATTCGACAATTGGATGTTTCTAATACCTTTTTGCACGGTTCACTTGATGAGAATGTCTTTATGTAGCAAATGAAAGGTTATGTTCTTCCTACATATTTGAACTTCATTTGTAAAAAACAAAAATCTATTTATGAATTGAAATAGGCAACGTGATAGTGGTTTAAGTGATTGACAAATGCATTGATCAACCTTGGTTTCAAGGTTTCAACGACCAGTACCTCTCTCTTCATCCTACATAATGGTTCGATTCAAGTTTTTTGTTTGTTATATGTTGATGATATTATTATCATGGGAAACATTAGTCATGTGGTCACCAGCATAATTCAATCTCTTTAATGGTCCTTTGCACTAAAGGATTTAGTATATCTTTCTTACTTTTTAGGTATGGAGGCACATTGGAATTCAAATGATTTGTTACTCACTCAGTCTAAATATATAAAAGATTTGTTGAACAAAAATCATATAGAGGATGCAAATAGTGCCGCTACACTAGCTTGTGACAAAGTAAAATGAAGTATTCATGATGGGACTTCTTGTTCGGACATTACTCTTTATCAAAGTATTGTTGGAGGCTTGCAATACCTCTATTCAACTCATCTGATATTTGTTATGAAATCAACAACGTTTCTCAATTCATGCATTCGCCCACTGATCAACACTGGACAATATTTTTTTACCATCATGATTCACATAATGAAGTGTATTTAACTTTCTAAATGTCATTTGTAGAGATATGAGTTGCTACACTTGTTCTATCCTAATCATTTTGAACTTTTTTATCAGATAAAACAATTGAGCCGCCCATTTTTGACTCCTACTCTAAAGAAGAAAAGACCTGCTTTGATTTCCAAGTTTTGACAAGCCAGCAAATGTAATTTTTAAGGGAAAAAAATGACAGGCTAACAACTTTTATTTACACATATAAGTAGCAAAGAGAAGATAAATTTGCTTAAAGAAATATACTAAGAACGTGAAAGTCCAACAAGGTGAACGTGGAGTGACATTAACTATTGGTTAAGGTGAAGAAATCCCGAACTATCATTTAATTATTGCCTTGAATTTGTTTCAACATGAAAGTTATGTAGTATTCAATTTATTAGAGTCTTATATATGTGTCTCAGGTATAGTAATAGAATCAAAATTATAAAATGGAAGGAAGAAGGAAGGATAACTTTGGTTAACAAAATATGGGAAGAGTCAATCTGTTAAGATGGCTGCAATTCTAAGAGGATCGACCAAACTCTTTTTTTAAGCTGGCGGTTTGAATACGTTAACTCATTAAAAGAAATATAAGATAATCTCTTTGTATCCTTTCAACTGCCCTTTTCTTCTTCTTTTGTTTTTTGTTTTTCCTTACACTCTGTTTTCAACTACTTGGGAATAAAGAATAAAATCCAGGAAGAACCATAAATTCAAAGGTAAATGGATAGTTTATTTGGCGGCTAAAGAATTCCATTCAACATTGGCCTTCCCTTCGTCATGTAATTTGAAGATGATAAATGATATTTTGTTTCTTTACTTCATTATATAGAAATGGTGACTTTGTTTCATGGATTCTAATACTTTTAGATATATGAATAAATTCATGATTTATTCAACTCGACCGGTTCAACTATAAAAACTTCGAACCATTCAACTTTTCGATTCAATATTTAAATATTTGGTTCAATTTTGAACCATCCAACTTTTCAATTCGGTTTTTAACTTTTCGATGGAATTTATTTTAATAACTTTTATTGTTAAAAATTGATCAATTTATTAATTAATCGGTCATTTTTGTAAATTAATAAGTTCTTCTTATAAACTAAATAAATCAATTAATTTTCATTTAAAAATCTCTTTTTTCAATTAAACTTTAACTTCTTCAATTAATAAGAATAATTTTTAATCATATTTTAAATTCTTTAATTTTATTTAATCTTTAACAAATTTTATAACAGTCTAATATTGATTAAATATTTTAAACCTTAAACATTTTATCTTATTAATTTAACTTTTGATCCGATTTTGAAAATATTGATTTAAATCAGGTTCTATAAATATTAGAATCGAGTGTAGTAGACTGGAACATAGTTTTGATGCAGCTTCTTATCGACCGCCACCACCACCGTTGTCATCCTCCTTTCTCTTTATTGATTTTGATCCTAGTAGAAAGTCCATTTGATGGATTCTCTATTATAAAACACTTGCTAAACTTGGTCAACATTCATTCATATTAGATATATTTAGAAATAGCAGCCAATATAGGCAGAACATAGTATTTATTTGGGAGTTGGTTGGTAGGCGACGACGACTTGTGACTTAAAAACTGATAAAACGCAATAAAGTCAAACCCAGCAGCCCTTTTTGGACTGCTGAAGTTTTGCAGATTAAAATCATAGTCGTCAATCCCATACTTTTCAAGAGAAATGCCATCGTTCATGCAGCCTATTCAATTCAAAGATATATTTTGTGTACTTCGACAGTGACATTTCGTAATGCAGTTTCTTAGAAATTCTTATCATGTGAGACATCATTTGCATGTGAAACACATTTGACTGTTCCAAAACGTCCTTTCTTTTGAATATCTTTTCAATAGACGTAACCTTTGGGTTGCCATCTTCAATTTCATTTTCAATTTAATTAAAGCTTGAAGTCATTATTTTTAATTACTTTTTAGAAGTGTATTAAGTATATTATTAGATATCCTAAAACATATATTTTGGGTAATTATTTTACGAGTTACTAAAATTTTATTTAATCAATATTTACAAATTTAATATATCTCTATAATGAACTCTTTATCTCTGTGGTTATTAAAGTTAAAAATAACTCTCTAAGTTACAACTTAAGGGCGGGACCAAGTAACAAAAAGTATACAATAATCACTTCTTTAGGCTATGTTTGCTTGGATGTAAGGTATTTAATGAAATAGAATATAATGAAATGGAAAGAGATTATTTATAATGTAATGGAATGTAAATAGATGTAATGTTAGAAATTGTTATTTGAGAGAGATAGAATGGTTCATAATGTAATATAGTAAAATATTGTTCGGAAGAAGGGTTTATAATGTAATATAGTGAAAAGTTGTTTATCATTTTAGATTCCATCATAAACCTTTCAAATAAGAGGTTTTTCATTTTTACTGTTTAGGATAGAAAGAGATATAATATGAAACCTTGATCTTCCATTTCATTCCATTCTATTTTATTATAAACTCTCTTCCCAAATGATGAAATAATATTACATTACATTTCATTCTATTAATAAAGCCTCAACTAAACATAGCGTAAGAGTATGAATTCATGTTTATCATCACAAGTTTAATATTTACCATCATGCAAGAGGTTATAGAATTTACCGTCAAATGATTAAAGATATTTTAAAGGTAAATTTAAATAAAATTTAAATTATTAATTATCAAGGATCTTTTAATTTGGTTGAAACTTTAAATTAGTCAAATTTTTAGTTTAATTTATTTTAATAATTTATGTTATTAAAAATTGGCCCATTATTTATAATTAGTTAGCTAATTTTTGTAAACTAACTAATTTTTGTAAATTAAATAAATCAATTTATTTTCATTTAACAATCTACTTTTTTAGTTAAACTTTAACTTTTTTTATAAACAAGGATAATCTGTTTTTTCAATCATAATATAAAAATCTTAATTTTGTTCAATCTTCACTATATATTGATTTTATAACGATTGAACTTTTAAATCTTATACTCTTTATCTTAGTGATTTAATTATTAATCCAGTTTTTAGAATATTGTTAACTAACCATAGAGTTTTGGTTGTGAAAATCATAACTTATGTTTTGCACCACTAGAAAAATATAAATTATGGGTTAAATGTCTTGACGGTAGGTATCAAAAGTTTAAAGATACCGCTGCTCAAAAAACCATCCAAGCACCAATGGAAGATATGAATAAAGTCTAAGAATCTGCCCAAAAGACAATGGAAAAGTACAATTAAGCATCATGGTAATGTTCAGGTTTACTCCTTTCTCAAAAAATAAAAGAAGCTCGGGATTAAGTAAGTAATGGTTCTAAAAGAAGATAATGTTAACTATATCTATCTCTCTCACCAAATTTAACTCGTTGCCAAAATGTTGTATCTCTCTTGAATCTGGATTGAAAGATTCGAATTTATTTTTAATTATTTGAATATAATCTATAATTTAGTTTAAAATTATTAATTTATAATTTTCTTCTGTAAATTTACTCTGTTTCCACATCAAGAAATTGTAAGTTCCAGCTTCCAAGTACAAAAATGTTGACGCCAACCCTTCTTCTTGGACTGTTCACTGTCAACCGACAGCGTCAGTCAACTTTCGTGTACTCTCCATCTTCCCATCCGCCACTTCTACGTCTCAAAACTCTTCTTTGTCTATACAAAGTTACGTATGTTAACATCGTTTAAACACAAACCCATTAATCCGAAAGCAACAGATTCTGTATTCCTTTTTTCTTTATTTGAATTGGTGCTATACTCCTCTGCTAGTTTTCTAGCATAACTTAAGCACGCCATTTTTGTGATTCTACTATATAAAGCTAAGTGCTTGTGAACTTCTTGCCTTTGTTCTCTCTTCTCTCATACTCTGAGGCCACACAAAACTATCTAATATTTAAAACTTAACCTTTATTCCGCGGAATTGGATTAGATGGCCCTTAATCTGTCGTCTCCTCCTCAGCTCAAGTCCATCTCTTTCTTGGATTCTAATAGAACCAACTACAACCTCCTCAAACTTCCAGGTCTCTTCTCTTTTCACCTCGAGTTCTCCTGGAATTTTTTTGGTTTGGTTTGCTGGGAAACAAGATAGAAAAGTAAAACTTTGTTGTGATAGAATGAGATAGTTTCATATCTGAGGACTGGTTGTACATTCAGTTGCTTATATTTCACCTTTTCGTTAAAGAAGGTTTTGTTTTTTTGGGTGCGAAGAAAGAAAGCTTCTTTTAACGAAATTGGAGCTGAAGAAAAGATAAAAGTTTGATGTTCTCCTTGAGATTCTTCTGTTTATTTACTGGATTAGTAAAACTTATTTTTTTGGATAACTATGGGTGAATCATGTTGCAATTCATTTTCTGACAAGACTAGATTGAGTTTTGAATGACTATGCTTTGTGGGAGGATATGTTAGAACTTTTGGCATTCTGTTTTTTGGATACTCGCAGGTGCGTTCTTCGTGAAGAGAAAGCAAAGTGGAGCAACATGTGGGAAGAGAGTGCAGTGTTCAGCTCAGCCTCCTCCTCCGGCATGGCCTGGAAGAGCTTGCCCAGAATCTGGCCGTAAGACTTGGGATGGTCCGAAACCTATTTCGATTGTTGGTTCCACTGGTTCTATTGGAACGCAGGTGAGCTTTCCACATCTAGTTTAAAATAAGCTTGGTGGCCCTTTTGAATGTTGTTAATGAAGAAGCAAAAGTACTCGAGAGGAGCTGTATCATCATGTTCTGCTTTCAAATTATTCTCTTTGAAAATGATTTGAGTGGAGGAAAGGCATTGTGAGTCAAAGGGTATGTGTAAAAACATCATTAGCTAAAATCAACAAACGAATGGGCCTTGACTTCTTCGGACTTGTTTGATATTAGCATTGCTGAGCTTGCATATACTTGTGCTTAGTTTGACCAATATCTGCATTCGCCCACTCTTTTTCTCTTTGATCTTTTGTGTGGACACTTGAAAGCCGGTAAAATAGATTTATATAAGAAATGTAAAGGAAACTCTTCTTGTAATCATTGTTATGTGATCTTAGAAACAACATATCCATTCTGCAGACCTTGGACATAGTTGCTGAGAATCCAGACAAATTCAAAGTGGTGGCCCTTGCAGCTGGTTCGAATGTTACTCTTCTTGCTGATCAGGTAATCTGTCAGTTGCATAACTAACTGGGACTTGCAGTTTCTACTTTTCCCTTTTTATTGTGCATTTGTAGTCTATGGTACTAATTAATATATTCCTTCATCCTTATTTAACTATTAAAACTCAAAGGATAGGAGGTTAGAATTAGACTACAGGTAGAATCACGGTAAAATAATTAATTAAAAAGCTACAGTGCTCAACAATACATTTTTTGCATTATGCAGGTCAGGACTTTCAAACCTAAGCTGGTTTCTGTCAGGAATGAATCATTAGTTGATGAACTTAAAGAAGCTGTGGCTGACCTTGAAGAAAAGCCTGAGATTATTCCTGGGGAGCAAGGAATTATCGAGGTAGTCTGCCAACTAATTTTCTGGTGCTTTGCTGTCCGAATGTGACTTTACAAACTATTAATCTCATGCAACTCATTTTTAGGTTGCTCGCCATCCAGATGCTGCCAGTGTAGTTACAGGCATAGTTGGTTGTGCAGGCTTAAGGGTAAGTAAATATCTTTGTTCGATCAGCTTCTTATGTTTCATATTCCACAATAGGGTTAGTAATACCTTTTAGTCCTGTTAGATGACACAAAGAAGGATAAGTTATAATGACATCTTCAGGTTAAATTTCTGTGGATCAGTATGAATGCTTCAAGAATCCATTTAACTTCCATTCTACATCTTTTTCAGCCCACAGTCGCTGCAATAGAAGCAGGAAAAGACATAGCCTTGGCAAACAAAGAGACATTAATTGCTGGAGGTCCTTTTGTCCTTCCTCTTGCTCACAAGCATAATGTAAAGATTCTTCCAGCTGATTCAGAACATTCTGCCATATTTCAGGTACATATCTAAAAGTATTTTGCCTCTGTTTGTGCAACTGTGGAACATAAAATTGATGCTGTTGTGGGTGGGAGTTCCTGGGCAAAAACACTTGTATAAGTGAGCTGCTTGTACCTCATATTTTGAGATTTACAAATTAGTATCACATATGATCTTTGATACTTCTCAGTTCAGTCAACTACACTCCCAGAAGTTGGATAACTTAAATTTTATCTTTCTGTAGTGTATTCAAGGTCTGCCAGAAGGTGCACTCAGGCGCATTATTTTAACAGCATCTGGAGGAGCTTTCAGGTGTGAAATCATAATTTAGGCTACTTTAATTTTCTCTCTCATTGAGAAAAACAATATAGCTATGAGATTGTCTGACGATTAATTTTGATCCACTCAATTCTTGTGGTGTTTGGGTTCAAAACCTTAATCTATAACTAAACATCATGCTTCTTTCCTCATCTTAAAAATTGAAGCAGAAATAAATTGCAATCATGAAAAATTAGTTGCATCAATTTATTGACATTTTGTTTTGATTAATTTATTCGCTGCGTACATGTTTTAATCTAACTATGAAAAAAGGAAAAACATAGAAGTGTTGGTGAGCATTCAAGCGGTGATTCTTTCTGTTCCTTTACTTGAAGTCTTCTCAACATATTGTGAAGAAGCTGTATTTGAGTCTTTCATCTCTTTCTTGGTGACAGAGATTTGCCTGTTGAAAAATTGAAAGAAGTTAAAGTAGCTGATGCTTTGAAGCATCCAAACTGGAATATGGGGAAGAAGATCACTGTGGATTCTGCTACACTTTTCAATAAGGTTTGTTTATTCCAGATTACAAGAAGGTTTCTGTGTCCGGATCAGTTTCATTATCTTACCCTTGGTTTTTATTTGTCTGTAACAGGGTTTAGAAGTCATTGAAGCTCATTATTTGTTTGGAGCTGACTATGATAACATTGAGATAGTAATTCATCCACAGTCTATAATACACTCAATGGTTGAAACACAGGTTTGACTCCTGATTTTGAGTTGTTGGCTTCTGCAAACCTTCTGTTTTGTACTTTCTAGTGCTTTACAGTTGAAACTATGGATTTATAGGCCCTATCTGAGAATTCATTTTACCTTATCTTTTTCAGGATTCATCTGTTCTTGCACAGCTGGGGTGGCCTGATATGCGATTGCCAATCCTTTACACAATGTCATGGCCAGACAGAATTTTTTGTTCTGAAATAACTTGGCCTCGCCTTGATCTTTGCAAGTAAGGAGCTCATTTCCTTTTCAAATGAAAGTTACCTCTATTTTTAGGTCTTTGGCAGAAAAATTCCATTCAACTTTTTGTTTCTCATATCTGTTGCTTTTCCCCATATAGTTCCCTAAATTTGTCTAATTTTTTGACATGTTCAAAATTTCCAAGTGCATATTACTGTTTGCTCCTGTATGGTTTAAAAAAAGTATAACTTTCTCATTATTCACAACATGTCTGACATCAGCTATAAACAGTCCCTTTCTAAAACTTCAAGTAATTGGTTGTCTAAACTCTCAAGGGTGATTGACCAGCTGAGTATATGTTTGATGTATTATAGAATTGCAAGCATGTAGACAACTTAATGTTGGATTGTTTTTCACGTGCCAAATGGATGGTGCAGGCAAGGTTCTCTAACATTTAAGGCTCCTGACAATGTAAAATACCCATCCATGGATCTTGCTTATGCTGCTGGACGGGCTGGAGGCACTATGACAGGAGTCCTTAGCGCAGCTAATGAGAAAGCTGTTGAGATGTTCATCAATGAGAAGTACGCATTCTTTATCTTGATATGAAATACAAGTGAAAAAAATGAGAAAGTTACTGCATACTAATATAGCTTCAAAACAAGAAGAACCCATGAAGCTTTGCAAAATGTTGCAATTCAAACCATACATTCTTAGTCTTCTGCAATAGTGTAAAGGATCATACTTTCTGCACCTTTGCAGGATTGGCTACCTTGACATATTCAAGGTTGTGGAGCTAACGTGTGACAAGCATCGAGAAGAATTAGTGACCTCGCCATCCCTGGAGGAAATTATCCATTATGACTTGTGGGCAAGAGATTATGCAGCCAGTTTGCAGCAATCTTCCAGTCAAAGTCCTGTTTTCGCATGATTAACATCTCAGTTAAGGAATTGTAGCAAATACGGAACTGTTTAACTGGGGGAGAGAGGAGGTTTTCCTGCCAGCAAACAAATACAAGGTTCTTGCTGTACTTCTGATGGCTTGGCTTGAATCTTTTATAGGTAGGCAACTAGATGGTGGCCCTGTTGTGTACATGCTGTTCACATAAAAATGCCTTATTTTGGTCCTTGAAGGAGGTAGATTGAAATTCTAAAGGGAGGTGTGAAAATTTGTACTAGGAATAACAAAAGTAAAGGGTGAAAATCGTATTTTTCAGTGCCAAAAATTTGTCCTCTCTTTTTCAAATCCTTCAAGGGAAATTGTAATTTTCTCTTGTTTTAATATATTTGTTTCTTTGTCTTCGTGATGGTCAGAAGAAGCAGAGCCACCATATGAAATTGCCTGATGTTTCTTGTAAAGCTTTTGTCATTTGATTTAGTTGGCGACTACCATCTACGTGCTTAGCATTTCTGTTGGCTATTCTTCTACTTTGAGAGTTCTTAGAACTGGTACACACCTGAGAATATCCCATTTTGCAGGATAAATCTTGTATCATTACTGTGGGATCAAATTTTAAATTTACAGACCAAGTCCATTCCCATTTCCAACCTGGAAAAACTGAAAATTTCTAAGCTAACTCCAATCCCACCCTTATTCCTGGAAAGTGACTGTTTCACTCTTTGCTTACATGGATAAAAATGCAGAGAAGACCAGTTTGATTTCAAATTCTATGGCCTCTTTCCTCCTTGTTTTCCATTTTCTAGATCTTCTTGATTAGTTGTAATGATTTGCAACCTCGTTTATTAATTGATCATTGGGAGTGATCTTTCAGTATTAGTCCATGGCTAGACAGGGCTTTACAAACCTTAACTACAATAAGCATTTTCAATTCCAGAGCATCCAATCCATTCTTACCTCTGAAACTACATTCATTCATCAAATGTATGGTATGTAAAGAAATTACAAGAACCATACTATACTCTGTCTGAAAACGTTCGCAAGGACGAATAAAGTTTATTCTTTCTATGCTGTATGCTTCTAGCCTCACCCTTTTAACCTTTCATGGAATCTCATCTCACCGCAGTGCTAGCGTACATAAATTGTTACTGACCAAGTGCGCTTTAGCATGTAAAAAAAAGTCCTTAATGCAGTATAACATGAACAGTTAACGTTTCTACTTGAACTAGTAATATGTTACAAACATCTTCTTGTTGAGAAATCGAGCGAGATCCAATACGGTACATAACGGAATAAGAACAAAATCTTTTAATTTAATTTCCCAAAAGTCACGAACACTTAAATTCTAGTTTGATTTTCTGATTGTTTCCTTAAACTGTTTCTGAAATTTGTTCATTTCATTTACCGTAGTTGAACACGTATTCAGCTTCTAATAATATCCATAGAATATGTTAAGAGAAATGGTCAGATAATAAGTGTAAGCTCTCTTTGAGCATAAGCCTATTTATAATAAAGTTTAAACTTTTAATAATTTAATTTAAATAAAATTTTAATTTCAATTAAACTATATAATTATAACTAAATCTAATTAAATACCAATTAGGGTTAAATAAGATCTAATATTTTATATTAATCTTTATTTATTAAATATCTCATATTTAATAGTAAAGTTTCTCAAACTTTACAATAAAGTCTAACTTACTAAAAAAACATTTTTCTTTCACTTGTTCTTTGTATATGACCTATTAGATTCCTAAATATGCTAACAATAGATATAAATAAAGTATAACATTAAATTATATTTAGAATTAGATAAATTAAACTCTTTTAGTTCATCTTTAATTCTCTAATTAAACAATTTATATCTATATATCGATATTGGCATCTAACAATGAGTTATGACAACCCAAATATTTAAGAATGTCAAATTGATTTTGACTAAATTTTGTATACATGATGTTTTTTGTATAATTTAATTATTTCATTAGACAATGTTCCGATTAGACATAAAATATCAAATTAATTTCTATTATAGTTAAATTTAATCATTTTAGTTCTCTACCATTAGCAATTGATTATATTATTAACATTTGTAAACTATTTTACGAAATATTATTTCACTTTGACCAAGAATTTTTCGAATAAATACTAATTAAGAATAATGAAACATTCTCCTTAATCACTTTAGAGTGATGAATTATATATTGATTACTCATCTACCTCCATATCATTCATGTTATATCTAATGACTAATCAATTGAGCTACCTTTGACTAAAATAGGTCCTAAGTAATATCAAAAAATAATAATCCGTACATAAGATACTTTGAAAATCTCAAGTCAAATGCTCACTTAATCAGTCATTACAATGAAAATTTCTATAGACATATAAGCAATATACTAAATGGATTTCTTATATAGGTCAGTTCAGTGAATTTATTCTTTAACCAGAACTCAGCTTGTTTGTTTTAGTATCTTCATACTTTAGTCTATGAGACTATTTCCTTCTTCAGGAAAAAAATAACATGTACTAATCTTTTTTCACTTTATTAATGTCCAATATTAGTAGAACAATGACTAAGAATAATTTAGGAACAATACATAAATACAATATGAATCTCATAATTATGATCTTATCAATAATTTCATTCTTATTTATCCCACTAACTTTATTATATACATCTAAATATGTATAAGATAAAGAATGTCTTTAAATAATTACATCACTAAACTACAATCAACCGATTAACTGTAAAGCATAAACTAATAATCTCCCACTTGACTAAGTCAATTGTTTAAGCATCATATATATATCACCATATGAGAATCATGCTACTACTGGGATAGTCAATTAGTGAAAGAATTCTATAAGATTCTCTACATTGATCATTTGTTTAAATTTTACAACTTCCTTTCTATTATCTTTATAATTTAGAGAAACTTTTTAAATATATACTTGGATCTTTGAGGAGACTTTAGCACCTTTATATGCGCAATGAATCTAATGTTCCACATTACATTACTATTTGAACAATGCAAGGAACTATACTAAATTCATTAAAGAACTTCTTAATCCAATTAATTATTTCCTCAAATGAAAAAAGTATTAGGGTTTGATTAGAAACTAATGCTACATTAGAACCTTTCCAGTCTCAAAATAATATTATTGTAAGTAAAATATAACTTAAAATGAATTTACTTCTACAGTTAACATCCATATTACTTTAAACTTAAATACCAACTCATACATAGAATAATAGATATCTTTAATACTTTACAAGTATCAAATATCTCAAACACTAAACACTTTAATATATTATCTATGTACTTGGACTTAAAATAGGTAAACAATTTCCATATCCATTTCTATAAATCTAATTCACATGATTAAGTTATTGTCTTTTCATATCTAATAAGAGTTGTTTTTGGATTATCATATATTCACTAACTGAAGATATGAAAAAAAATTTATTCTATATAAGTAGTATGTTGAACAAAACGACACACAGCAATGGAGAAGGGAGACCAAAACGCAACAACATAAGAAGGAAACGACGCAGCAATTGGAGAAGAGAAGAGCAAAACGCAGCAGTTGGAAATTTAACCAAAAACGCAGATGTTCTGGAAAAAGAAGGGACAAATGCAGAAGAGAAAAATAGGAGGGGTTTTTTATGGCAGAAATTTCTCCACTAATGGAGTTTAGTTTCCGTCCCTCTTCCTTATCTCCCACAAATCTAAACCCTATTTCTCATCTTTTATAGCTGATTATTCGAGTTTATTGTTGGCAGTAGATTCAATGGTCTCCCATGGCTAGTTTGTCTTGATCTTTTTATTTAATGGCAATGGCAAGAGCTTAAGTTTCCATAGAGAGTTTAAGCTACATTAATCTTCTGCTTCTCTATTCTCCTATCTCTTCGAATTTTTTTCTCTAACCTCTCAAGTTCAATATTTAAGGGACTCAAAGGTAAAGCCCTATCACTCCTAGGCATAAACAGTAACAATCCAAAAAAAGAACGAGTTGCAAAACTGACTTACACAACAAGATTCAAGTAAAAAAAATGGAAGAATATGATGAGTGCAGGTATGTGTGTGTATGAAAAAATACGAATATGTATGCCTATACACTTAATAGTGTGTGAAAGAGTGTGAAAATATGTAATATGCACAAATAATCAAATAATGTCAAAACTTCACCAATACGCAAAAAAAAAGCAAAATTTCCAAAACTTGACTTGGAGAATGGACTCACACACTCAAGAAAGTAACCAAGTAGGCTATAATCAAGCAAACAAGAGCAATGTAATCTATTAAACCGCAACTAAGTCAAAGAGCAAACCAAAACTTCTATCTAGTAAAAAAAATGCAAAATGAAAATGAAAATGGATTATGTAATGCCAATGCAAGTATGAGGCTCAACAAATAACCCAATCAATGTTACTTAACACTTAGTTACTAGATAACCAATTTCTTGGCTCCCCGGCAACAGCGTCACTTGAAAAAACATAAGTCCAATATCACCTTGGGGTTACTTCAAATTTTAACCAAAGATTGCATATAGTGCAACCTCGAGTCGTTTTCGTTGGGGAGCAGAAAATGAAATTAAATTCCTAATTTTCTAAATGCAATGCAACCTAAACTATAAAATGGGGTTTGATTTGGTTTCACTAAAATTGTAATGAATTAAAATAAACATAAAGGACTTGTTTTTGGTATCTTAAATTTGAAATGAGTGATATGAAATGGTAGTGAGTGAAAGGAATGAAAAACACAATCGATTAACAATGATAAAAATAACCTTCTAATTCAATAGCACAGGCAATCATCACTTAAACAGATATGGGAGCTAAAAACAATTAATCAAGAGTTATAATCAAGCCTTTTATCTATCAACCGAGCCACCTCGAATTGTCACAAAAATATTTTCTAAAGTCCCAATCTACTAACTGCCACTAGAATAGTGAAATAGAACTAAGGTTATTAAAAATCAATGCTCAATTATTACTCAATAATTAATAGAATTACGTCAGCAACCGATACAACTATTCAATAATTCAAGCTACCTTGAATAATCACCAAATATTCAACAAAATCTCAATACAAAGTCTTGACCTGAAACAAAGTAATAAAATTAAACCATATTCAGCACAATATCAATTGCTAAACAATAACGCAACCACAGAAATCTTCCAATACAAAGATATCATCAACACAACTCCAAATAATTAAATAGTTATCCTAAAATTTAGGAATCACTAAATAATTAAATGAGCAGAAGCTTAATGTAGCTTAAACTGCCCTATAGAAACTCAAGCTCCTGTCATTACTATTAAATAAGAGGATCAAGACAAACTAGCAAAGGGAGACCATTGAATCTCCTACCAACAATAAACTCTAATAATCAGCCATGAAAGATGAGAAATAAGGTTTAGATTTGTGGGAGATAAGGAAGAGGGAAGGAAACTAAATCTGGAAAAATTTCTGCCATCAAAACCCACGAATATTGAAACCCTCGTCTCTTTTTTCTCTTCCAGCATGCGTGTTTTTCTTCCTCTTTTCCCAGCTGATTGTGCGTCCTTTTCAACGACAACGTCTTTGTCTCCCACCAACGTTGTCGTTTCTTTCCTTTTGTTTGTCTCTCACGCATGTGT
>JANIIA010000008.1:43588566-43601551 GCA_027478495.1 Erythroxylum alaternifolium
ACGATGTCGTTGCCAAGACTTACCGCCTTCTTTACCGTCGCCATATTCCTTCGGAAAAATGTTCGGGATAAATATTTACCGACGGATAATTATTCCATTGCAAACTTAAACTTTTCCTGTCAATGTTACCGATAGAATGTGTTTTCCGTCGGTAATTTTCTATCTTTACCGACCAGATATCAACTTATCGTCACTATACTCTGTCGAAAAATTTTCCGGGATAAATATTTACCAACAGATAATTATTCCGTCGGAAAATTAAAATTTTGTTTATCAATATTACCGACGAATTGTGCTTTCTGTCGGTAATTTGCTATGATGTATTTCTGTCAGTAATTTTCCATCACTAATTACTAATTTACCTACAGTTTACTGACGAGAATTTTATACCGTCGCTACTGTTCGTGGCAAAATTTGCTAGGATGATTTCTTTCCATATTTACTTACGGAATTTACTACCGCTGCTAAACGAATTTTTTCCCGTTCATGTTTCGTTGGTAATTTGCAACGGTTGCATTTTTGGCAGTAATTTTTCGTTGCTATTTCCTACTTTTCTTGTAGTGCATCCACATTTCAGCATTTTAGAGAAAAAGGACAAATTTTATTTTATGCTATAATAATACATTTTTTCGAGGTTCTATGAATTAGTTGGTTATAATATTTGCAAATTTTTACACATTATCGATTAAAGCAAAGTTTTGCTGAATCTAATTCTTATTTCATCATTCTTGAGTTGATTTTTGTTATTAAGATCTTTTCATATGTTATAGTTTTTAATGAAAATTATTTATATTGATAATATTACAGTTAGTAGTAATTAAAATTGAAATTATAATGAATTAGAAAAACTTCAAATCAAAATTTATAAAGGCTTTTAAATAACAATAATTATTTATTGTACATCGAAGATTGCTTGGGAGTTGTTAAATATGTACCTTTTGTGGTCATGACACTGTAGTGTGGCCTTTATTAAAAGCTTTGCTGTGTAAATTTGAAGTATTAACAACAAAAAATGGGTGCCATAAGTTTAATTTTAAATGAGGCAACTCAAGTAGGTATTTAGTTCCCTACAAAGTAATTACTTTATACTAAAAAATAGAAAAGGGCAATGCTCCGCCCTTTGACTTTGGAACATTGGAAAATAAAAGTCGTCTTTGGAACTTTAACACGTGGCGAAAAACAACTGGCCACAATTAAAGAGCAGTTGTATTAAATTATTTTGTAATTATTATTAAATGTGATTTTTAAATGGTTCTCTCTCTCTCTCTCTCTCCCTCCCCCTCTGCTCGTTGGCTCGTCTAATCATTTAGATCAATAACAATCAACTCTCAATTCAGAACGTCCAATCTTTGCGCCTAGAATTTGACCCGAGTACTGTACCAACCTGATGGCCAGACGACCAGTACCCGTCCTCAAGCGACTTCTCTCCTCGTCGGAGCCATGCTCCAGATTTACCTCCCACCGATCTGTCACTTACATGCCGCGACCAGGGGACGGAGCTCCACGTGCCGTGACGCTGATCCCCGGAGACGGAATTGGCCCTCTGGTGACCGGTGCCGTGGAGCAAGTGATGGGGGCTATGCACGCTCCGGTTTACTTTGAGCGGTACGAGGTCCATGGGGACATGAAGAAGGTTCCTCAGGAGGTGATCGACTCGATCAAGAAGAACAAGGTGTGCTTGAAGGGCGGATTGGCGACTCCGATGGGAGGAGGTGTTAGTTCGTTGAATGTGCAGTTGAGGAAAGAGCTTGATTTGTACGCTTCGCTTGTGAATTGTTTTAATTTGCCTGGATTGCCCACTCGTCACCAGAACGTTGATATTGTGGTGATCAGAGAGAACACAGAGGGAGAGTACGCGGGGCTTGAACACGAGGTGGTTCCTGGCGTCGTTGAGAGTCTCAAGGTATGCTTGTTTTTGTCTCCAAACGATTTGATTTAGTGTTCTGTGATGCTGCTATCCAGTGTCATTTTGCGATTCGAAGCTTCTTAAATGGGAATTTATTTTTTTGTGATCGATCCCATTGGCTTTGGTTTTAGCCATGAGTGAATGGTTTAGTGTTCTATGTTGGAATACTCATATCTGAAAGTTTGCTTTTGTACTCTCTTTAAGAGCATTATAGTGGTTCTTGGCAACTTGTAGTTTGGGAGGTGTACTTGAAAATCATACCTGATTCTAAGAGTGTAGCTGGTTGTTTTATGTTGTTTGTTTTTTATAAAAATAAGATGGAACTGAACAGGCAAAGTGGCGTTCTGTCCCCTGAAATGAATTATTATTTTGTTTGCTGTGGACATAGGTATTGTCGATGTTGCTGAAGGATAATATTCGTATTGAACGTACTCCTCTTTTCTCTTGTGATTTTCTTTACTAAATTCTGGTTCTACATATGTGAGGTTTATTTTTATATCTCATACTAGTGGTTTATTAGGTCATAACAAAGTTCTGCTCAGAGCGAGTTGCAAAATACGCATTCGAGTATGCTTATTTGAACAACAGGAAGAAAGTGACTGCTGTGCACAAGGCAAATATTATGAAGCTTGCTGATGGATTGTTTCTAGAATCCTGTCGTGAGGTTGCAACAAAATATCCTGGAATCCAATATAACGAAATTATAGTGGACAACTGTTGCATGCAACTTGTTTCAAAGCCTGAACAATTTGACGTCATGGTATGAGAGCATGCATCTGAGCAACTCTTTTCGATGTCTGCCTTTTATCAAAATGACATGGATTTTCTGTTCAAATAGAGAAACCAGAAAGAACATAATTGCTAAAGGTAACTTGATGTATCATCTAATTCCCTGATCTCTTTGGCCATCAGAATTCAGGCATTATTTAGAAGAAATATATCCTGCTCTGAATAGCTAAGCTTTAGTACATCAAAAATACGTTTCAAGAACACCTATGGTGTTGTTGCAAGCATACTTGCTGTTCTTTTTCATATTCTAATCTTTATCAGGTTAACCATGGAGAACTGTAGTTTATTCTTTGTGTTTGTTGTAGTGACTTATGTTCTGAAACTGGTTGGTTAAGGCCTATTGATCCTAGATTAGTCCTTATAATCTGAGTTTGTAACACTATAGTCACATCCTTTCAGGACTAGAGGCATATCAAAACTTTCTCTTTCGAATTTGGTAATCGCAGACCACAGCTTTGTGTCAAGTAGAATACAGGGATCAGTTTTTTTTCTCTCATTGTAGGAAGTTATTGTAAAAGTCTGCTGCAAGTCTCCTCCTGACTAACAATGGGGGCTTTATGCTCCAATGAGTAAACAATTTTAAAAATCATATTTAGGGGAAACAAAAAGAAGAGCAGTTAATAATATTGCTTGTTTCATTTGCAGGTGACACCAAATCTTTATGGCAATCTAGTTGCTAATACGGCTGCAGGTATAGCTGGTGGTACAGGCGTCATGCCCGGAGGTATTTCTACGGAAATTCTTAAGTTTGGAACTTAGTAGGAAACCTGTATCTTCTACCATTTATTGTATAATAAATTTATGTGACAGATAACTGAGGCTTGTTATCTCAGTTTGCTCTCGAACTGTTGCTCTTTGGTGTAATACTGAAAAGAAATGGCTATGGAAAGCTCTGGACCACTGACTTTTGCCTGCTTTCTATGTCTGTTAAGTTACTTGGTGCCAGTATTTCATAGGCTGTAGCTGATTGTCAGAACCAGCAATTAAACACTTAAAGGAGATTAGATTTTTGAATTTTTTGTGCATAATTTATGAGCATTCAACTCTAAATCTATAGGTTTTACTGATCGCAAGCCTTTAGCACATTATTTCCAAAATCCAGTTGGTGATCCAAGATCTTGTTGACAACTTCTATTTAGTTTTCACCTGTCATTGCAGATTTTTCTGCTTCATTTGATTTAAACTTTTTTGATGGTCCCCATTTACTGCATACATGTATCTCTTCACCTAGCAGTGAACTTTTCAATAACTATTGTAAATCGCATTCCCATAGAAAGATGCTCACATCAGCAATGGATTAGGTGCAATATAAAGAATATCCTGTTACATTTCAAGTGAGATCTTGCTGACATATCTCCAAGAGGTATTAATGCTAGTAAATCCTAGAATGTGCGTTTTCTTATCCTGGCTGGTGTTCCATATTATGTCGTTTCATCCCAAAGTCCTAAGCATGCAAAATATTTGAACTGTTTTTGCAGGCAATGTTGGGGCAGATCATGCTGTTTTTGAGCAAGGTGCTTCTGCAGGAAATGTGGGTAATGAGAAGATACTGGAACAGAAGAAAGCAAACCCAGTAGCGCTGCTTCTCTCATCTGCCATGATGCTAAGGCACCTTCAGTTCCCTTCATTTGCTGATCGTTTAGAAACCGCAGTGAAGCGGGTGATTTTTGATGGCCAATACCGAACAAAGGATCTGGGAGGAACTAGCACCACCCAGGAGGTCGTTGATGCAGTCATAGCTAATTTAGAATGAGAATTGGGATTCACAGCATTAGCAGCTGCCCTTTCTAAAGCACTTGGCGATCTCCTTGGGAGCTTTTGCTTCCTATATTCTGTTTATTTGGTACTTCCGTCACGTCATCCTTCATTTTCAACTAGTTGGTGAAAATGAGACCCCTTTTTGGCTTGAATAATATCAACCCCAAATCAAAAAACAGCACGAATATAGCATTCTATTTAATTTCTAGTTGACTCGTGGATAAGAAACTCGAGTCTTGATAATTGATCTGCTGAAAAATTTTGACCTTATATGCAATCAAAGTTGCGTAAAATGAAGCTACAAAGGGTGTATTTGTGAAGTTAGTTTCCTTGTGTCCGGTTTGAAAAGACAAGAAAGTTTGCATTACGGTTAACTTGTGGATTATGATATTATATTTGCCTGGATTTGCTTAACCACGGATAACATACAGCACGTGTGATGCTGGGATCAAAATGAAATATTTACAATTGTGCTCTAAGGATTTGTTTGGTTGAAGGGTTTGGAATGAAACGGAACGTAACACACTTTTATCGTTTAGTTGAGGGTTTTATAATGGAATGGAATAGAATGAGATGGAAGCGAAAGGTTTCATGTTACATTCTATTCCATCATAAACAGTGAAAATATGGAACTTCCGATTTGGAAGTTTAGGATGGAAAATAAGCTAATAAATATACACTATTTAATATACTTTCAATAATTTTTCTGAATAATAATTATTTATTCTAACCCTAACCCCTTGTATATAATTAATAATATTTTTATATTATTTCTCCTTATCCTAATAATAATATTTTATGTTATTAATAAAAGTTATATATAATTAATAACAAAATAATAAAATTTTAATAAAATTTTGATTAATGAAAATAGAAAATATTTAAAAAATTATTCTTTAATTATTTGTATATATTTCTATATAAAGAAAAATATAAATAAATACTTTTTAAATATAAATCACATATAATAGAATAAAATTTATTAAATAATTAATAATAATATTTTTATATAATTAATAATAAACTGTATATAATTAATAGTAAAACAATAAAACTTTTATTATTTTAAAATAGAAAATATATAAAAAATTATTTGTCACAGTTGTGCGTGACTTTTTAATTGGACATGATTTTTATTTTAAAATTATAGCGTTAAATCTTTTGTAACAATTATTTTAATATCAAGGGTATAATAATCATTTATTATACATTACATTTCATTTTATCCATCTTCCAAACAATGCTTCATCGCATTACATTATGAATCCTTCCATCCCTCCCAAATAACTTTTCACTATATACATTCCATTCTATTATAAACTATTTCTTTCTGTTCTATTCTATTCTCTTCCATTCTATTAATTAACATCTAACTAAACAGTACTAACTATTCTAAAAAGTTTCTCTAATCTTCACAGCCCAATTCAAACAAGTTAAAAGTATGATTAAACGATAAAAAGAAGGAAACGAGAGAGAGAGAGAGAGGCTGAGAGTGAAATGTATTTGGATTCTGAGATCTGTGCCATACCAAGTAGCCCATCTAATGAAACAAGCTGGGCTATATAGCTGTATGTGCAAACGCCTACCGAGCCATTAAGCTTTAACCTATCAATGTCTCGAGGCTCAGGGCCGTTGCAACTTTCTTCAAAATGATAACTCATGTTCACTTGAACAATGCATCTATGACGTAACACAAGTCTTTGATTTGAGATCACAACCCCTCTCACCTAAAAGTTTGAAGTGGATAGAGAGACCATGATTGGAGGGAACAAATTTATTATTTAATTTTAAGCATGTATTTTTAGAAAGAAAATAATATTAATAAAATCAGTTTTAAATTTTATTTAATAGGCTATTAAGAAATATCAGTTACACATTTTTTCTGATGACTGCAAACTCAGTCAGTTCAACTGTAAAAATTCACCAAAATTTTCAATCTTATATACTCTTGATGTTAAAAATATAATTAATTTTTATAAATTAATAAATTATTTTAAATGTAAAGGTGCAGAGTAAAACGGAAGACCCCAAAGCAAGATCATGAGGAGGTAATCCCAGTGATTAATGGGTGTTCTAGGATGCGAAAAGATATGTTGCGAATGAAATGTTTGCAATACAATTATATTAGGAAAAGAAATATAGAAACCAAACTAGAAAAAGAAGTTTCTCAATTGAAGTAGAACATAAGAGAAGGAAAAGTTTGAACCCACCACAGAATCCGCTTCCTTGTAGCCTGTTGGGGTATAAAGAAGAGCAATCATTTCTCCACTATTGGTGTCAGAAGTCAACAAATTCCAACTTTTACAGCAAATTGTGTGGTTTCAACTCCTATCATATGGTAATAATATACTACCTACTTCTACGTACTACTAGCACTTTGGTTAACATTGTATCTTGAGCCTTCCCTTTGATGTTGGATGAGCAATTTGCTCAACTTGCCTTCTCTGTTCAACAAAATTAACTAATGAGTCACTCTCTCTACCGAAGTAAATTGTAAAAAGATGAAGAAACAGTTATCAAAAAAAAGAGTTACTTAAGGTTGAAACTAAGCATTTTCTTCATTTCATTTCACTTGCGTACTAAGAAAGCAGAATATGGCATCAGAATTATCAACTAATCACAATGGAAGCAGAATCCTATTCCATATTCGTCAATTTCACACGAGGAACTAAGCACTGCTAAAAAAGTTTGTGGCTTAAGAATATTATGTAAACAAGTCAAAGTACTCAACCATGTCTAGAACGAAGTAAAATTGCGAAGGGGTCCCAATTTCTTGAATGCCAAGAAGGACAAAGTCATACCTTGGCTCGCAAATGATTTAACAACCGTAATCAACAGCCTGTCACCTGCTATTTTCCTAACGCGGTTTATTAGTTCTCGTCTTGAAATCTTCTTCTCCTGGAGATGGTGTTTTAAGAAACATGGTCATAACAAAAGCACACTAACATGTCCTTTTAACACAATTAGATTATACCACTTACTCTGTGGTCCACCAAGTGCTTGGTAATCAACCCAATAGTACTAGGGGGCAAAAACTTCGAAAGTCCGGATATAAGAGTTGGAAATGATATCCAAGGCGAGGTTGGCTTCCTTGAGGATTCTCCGGCTCTGAAATACCCTGTATAAATCAAATACACAACATGATGAATTGAATCACAAAATTTATCCTATAAGCAACTCCATAACAACAACACCTACCTCTCAAGGAAGGAGGAGCCTTGAAACTTATCACAAACTCTGGCAAAATATGAGTGTTCATGTTGGTACTCCAAACGATATACTTCTTAGGATTTGACAAATCGTCAACTCCAGAATCAAACTCCGCAGAACTCGGATGACACTGATCAGAACCTGGATCCACTACTTCTTGCTTTCCCAGAATAACACGGCAAAGCAGTAAATGACGAAGACCATCATTATCAACAACCAAGTTCTTGACACTGTACAAAAATGCACGCCCATTTGTTCCCGCGAAAATCGAAACTAAAACAAGAAATTAAAAGAAAAAGAAAAAACAGGGGCGATCCAACGGAGCAAGTTCTTTGCTTACCATTCCAGAGGACAATTGTCAGGTGCAAGATAGATTCCACGTCCATATAACCTATTACTCTCTATCAGGTGGCCACCAAAACCATACTTCACAATCTCGCATATCTCGTTCCTCGGGTTACCATACCAAGCGTATCTCACATTTGCATTGCCGTGGCGTTTTGTCTCCAAAGCTTTGATGAAAATCTGAAAAGATTGCATCTTTGCTTGACGTATAGCATCAGCGTAAGGATTTCGATGGATAGCGACGACTTTGGTTTGCGCGCCAAGGAACCCCAGACGTGACAGGAAATTTCGCTGGATAACATCGTGGACTCGATCTCCTTCGAAAAGTCGAACCAACCCAACACCAAATTCCTGAAGTTGATTGGAATCATCACTTGAGGCGCAACTTTCACAGTCGGACACCGCTGTATCTGGATCATGAGCCGTCTCCAAACACGAGCTTACGCTACGAGTTCGGTTGTTGTTAGGATTATGAAACGAGTCACATGGCAACTTCCCAGAAGCGAAATTCTCGCGGCCATCAATGACACAATCGGTGATTCCTACTTGAACGCGTGAGTAATTCATGATGAAGAAATTAAAAGATTAAACTATGTAATGTACAGTAAGTAGAGAGAAATTAGAATGAAACTACGCAAAGAGAATCAAAAGGACATAGTGGTAAGGCAGGGTAAGAAACAATCAACAAACTTCTCATTCGACGGATTTGAATGAAACCCAGAAACTAAAACAACTCTATGCATTCAGTATTTGACAGAGTCCTAATAATATATAAAGTTAACGGTAGTGGGGACAACGTGGAACAGAAACCGCCAAAGGATGTCGGTATCCCCGTTAGGCGGTTGATGGGCGGCGCTATCTGTTTACGATGTTGGAGAGGAAGCTAATGGATTAAAAAATTATAGTCTTTAAATATTTAAAAATATATAATTTGTAATACGTAAAGCTATTGCAAAACTCTTATTTTGTTTAAACGATAGATTATCTGATCACTCGATCTTAATTTATATTTTTCAGTTAGATTTTGAGGCCACCACCAATTCCGTGGACACACAAACCACACGTGAACAGCCAACAAAAAGGTCGTTACACGGCAGCTCTGTCAAATTGATTTTTAATTATAAATACAAAAAACTCTATTAACCCATTTATTATTATTTGGTGACAAGTTCATTTTGATATAGAATCTAAAAATACTAATTATTAATAAATAGTAATCGAAAGACTACTTTGTTGTGGCTTGGAGACAAAGGCAGGCAGTCGCCTTTCCTTAGTAGAGTTGAGATAATAAACCAGAGTATTGAATTCCAAATGAAGAAGTTCAGACGTGGTTTCCTTCATTTTCCGACTCAAATCAGACGTACGTTTGATAAGAACAATGCTAGTTGCTTCTTTTCGACAAATAACAAACGATTTAGGAAATCCGATAATGACAAGTTGATTACGTGGTACATAAGCATAGTTGACCATTCGCTGTATAACAACTTGTGGGAAAAGTAAAGAACAAATTGGTGAGGAGGTTGCAAGGTATCTGACGGCTTTTGCTGTCCTCTTCGAGGACTAGAGGCAGAGTACTCTTGCGTAACAATATACACAAAACCTATCAAACTGCCGCTGGACACATCCAAAGGCTCTCTCTTTCTTGAAAAGGCAACTATGATTGAGATCTCACGAAACGTTCGATGTGTGTGCATTTATTTCCTGTTAACCAAAAGGGAATGGAGTGAACATGCTCTTTTAATTCTTAAATAGGCTAGTGATGACGAGAAATCGAGTGACAGTGCTAATTTGTCTGTAATTTTACTTCTGTTTCTGCAACGTCATAACAAAATATATGTAGCAAGTAATTAATACAATGGTAATAGTATAAACAACAGCTTCCAAACATGAACATTTCCAAACAGAGAACACAGAATCTGCTGGAGGTATAGAGACGAGATAAAGTTAATTAACTGCAATGTATTGTCTTAAGAAAATCTTACAAGGCTTATCCAACTATTAAAAAACTCAACTGATTTTACCGTTTTAATCGTAAAAGTTTTGAACCGTTCAATTTTTTGGTTCGATTTTTAACTTTTCAATTCGATTTACTTTAATAACATTCTTTGTTAAATATCGATCAATTTATTAATTAATAGGTCAATTTTTATTAATTCTTAAGTTATTATAAATTAAAATAAATCAATTAATTTTTATTTAACAATATCTTTTTTCAATTAAATTTTAAATTTCTCGATCGGTAAGAACAATCTCTTTTGATCATATTTTAAACTCTTTAATTTTATTCAATCTTTAGCTAATTATACGATAGACTAATACTGGCTAAATTTTTTAAAGCTTAAATTTTTTTCTTACTAATTTAACTTTTAGTCTTATTTTTAAAATATTGATTAATTCCTATTGTATAGTTTGGGTGACGGTGTTATTCTATTTAGATATGGACTCTTTGGGCCTTAGATTTTGTTTGTCCGTAGATACGTTAAAGACCTGGCAAGTCCGATCCTAATAAATCCTGTCAAAGTTGACGAAACCTAGTTTGATCCTAACAAAATCTTATCAAGATAAAGCCTGTGGATGGCCGCATTAAATCAAACCTGCTAGAAACAGATTGTTGTTTTGTAGATATTCAAGAATAGAAGCTTGACCTAAGAATACACGTGAACCTTTAAAATGGATTATATATAGCAATGAAACAACAATGATATATCTACGCACTTTATAAGCAGCTTTAAGATGATTGTTGGTAGGACAATCTAAACGTTGAGACAACTGCTAACAGGAAATGATATATCAGATGTAGTTGTATTAATACTAAGCGGTTTAAGAATCAGTCTCCTGTAACAAGTTATGTCAGATAAAAATACAATACCCTGCCTGAACTTCTTCTGAAACTGAATCTAGAGTGTTAGCTTTTAGTGGCTGTAATCTTTAGTGATTCTTGTTCTTGCTCGTAGACCTTTTTTTTTGTTGGAAATCATATAAATTTAGAGTTTTCAAAATGCCAAGCAAAGTCAAGAGAGAGACCGACATACACTAAACCAGAAAGTGCAAAACGAAAAGAGTTAGGTTACAAGCTGACAAAGAACAAAAAAGAATAAACAACATAGCCCAAAAGCACTACAGGGAGACTAAGGATAGAATCAAATGTTTCAATTTGAATGCATGACTGGGTTGGTCTTTGCGTCTAAATCATAATTTCTTTAATCCATGTTATGACAAAGTGTCGTAGTATTGTATTGTGATTCTTGAACATTTTAGAATTCCTTTTCCTTTTAGAGCATAAGTTGCACCAAGAGAAGAAGAAGGATCAACACTTGGAAGTATATTGATAGCTGAAATATCAATAATTGTGAGACTCAACAAGTAGATTACGAAGTACACAGGTGGTCTCATTTAAACAAAGGAATTTTGTCCCTTGTCCAAAGTTTGAGTTTAATTGCAAGCCAAATGTTAAAAGAAGCTTTCGCACAATAATTAAAACACTAGATAAACTTCTTCCGATTGACTCTAGGATTGCTTCCCATGAATAGCTCAAGAAAAAATTCATTGGTAAATCTCCTTGAACTGTGTCTCAATCATATGGCCTGATTATCTTTCACTGAATTAGTATGATAGCTTGGCAGCTAACCTCTTATTAAAGTAATAAAGCCCTCGGATGTGCAGATTTTAGGTCTAAGTATTGTTTTTTTATGATCAGCGAAACTTTTCAGTGCTAAGTAATTCCAACAATAGTGAATTTGATGTCTAACAAGTTTTCTAGGGATCCAGAGAATGCTAGTTATCATATCATAACCAAGTTCTTTTCCTATTGTTTATTATCACCTTTAAATCAGACTTTATACTATCTCAGGTTGAGCATTTCATGAAGAGTTTAAGAAGTTTCAGAGTTAGGTTCATCTGCCCACAAACTTTTGCCTCTTAAAAAGATAGATGGATTCACTTAATCCAGAATGATTTAGAATTCATAAAAAAGCTTCCATATCATCTTGGCAAGAAGCATTTTGTTCTTCATCCTGATGGATGGACCATTATTTTGTTTAAGTAGGCAAATCTCACTCTATTTGAATCTTGCTTTTATAGCATCCTTTTTATCCTATGTCTATAGGAAGTTCTTAAAGATTCTTTTAATAGCTTTGATCAAGATTAATAGAAAATACAAATGAGAGTTCCAATATACATGCATAATTCTCTAGACTAAGGGGCTTACACTACAAAAAATTAACACAATTCACAACATTTTATTGGTAAAACGTCACGAATTGTAAAAACTTTTCGTGACGTTTTAAAATCAAACGACATCGTTTTCATTTTCTTAAAAATGGATCAATTTGCCACCGCTTCTCCTCCCTCCTTTCGACCTTCCAACGGTTTCCACAACACGAACATTAGTCACTTTGATTTGGGCTTCTCTCCTTTTTCTTTGGTTTTAGCTGGTAAGCTTCATTTTCTATAATACCCACTAAGCTTTCTACTATTGTTGTGTTGTGTTGTTTTAGCTATGCGATCGTTGTTGATGTTATAGTCTCTATGTACTAGTCATAGAAGTGAGTAATGTTGTTGGATTTTGTTGGTCTTTGAGTAGGTTAAGTTCAATTTACAGCTGTTGTGGGTTGTTTTAGTTTAAATTCTATTTGTGATAATGGGGTGTACATTTGCTTTGTTAGGATTGGTAGGTGTTAATTTTTAGGGTTTGAGTGTTCTGTGGTTGATAGATAGATGGGTTTTGGGTGTTTAGTGTTTTAGATTTTAGCTAAGAGTGTCTCTACATTTTGGCTTCATTTAGTAACATGGGATTATTTATACTGTTAATTTGATTGCTAGGAGTGTTGCTTCTGTTCTAAGTATATCGAGGTAATTGAGACTTTTGATAACTTATTTGTACTGAGTGACTTGTTCTTAATTTTGTGAAATGTTCTTTAAGTTCCTTGGTTATTACTAATCTAGCTCAATTTAGCAATAGCTTGGGAAAATGTTGTT
>JANIIA010000008.1:43640038-43668641 GCA_027478495.1 Erythroxylum alaternifolium
ATAATAATAATTCACAAATAAATATATAATAATATAATATATATATATATAGACACACACACCCACAAAATAAATACATAACTAATATATAAATATAAAATGATGATGATGATGATTATAATAATAATATAAAGATAAATAAATATATACAAATAAAAATATAAAAGTAAGTAATACAATAAATATATATCAAGGTAATGAATAAAATTAAAAGATAAAATAAGTAAATAAATACACAAACAAGAAAGAAGATAAGTAAAAAAGTAAAAACAAATAAGTCATTACAAGATATTGTTTAGGCTAAGGAAATATTTAGGCTAAATAACTAAGAGGAAAATACTACTTATTAAAAGTTTAGGCTAAATACAAGACGCAAGAATAAAAAAATGTTTAAAAGATCTATGAAAAAGAGAAGGATCTCTCTACCTGAGACCCTTTACTCGTATCCTAATATATTATAGTTTTCTATTGAGGGTTACATAAGTTCCAAGCTAGTTAAATTATTCTTGATCACCTCCTTATAGTTCTTCTTATGCCTTTCTGTTTTTCACTTGCAATCCTTATGTACAATATTCTCACATCTTTTCACTGGAACGTCAAGATGTCTCCTCCTAACATATCTAAACCATCTACGCTTTGTTTCTCTTAATTTTTTATTAGGGCAATTCCTTTTCACTAATATTAGCTATCTTTAATTTGTCTCTTACCTTTGCATTCTTGACTTGATCTCTTTAATTAAGATTGCGCATCCAACGGAACATCCTCATTTCCACTACTATCAACTTATGAATATGGACCTATTCGATGGGCTAACATTATGCTTTACAGAGCATAGTTAACCTAATTACTAAACGATAGAATTTACCTTTAAATTTGAGTGGTATCTTTTTGTCACATTCTTAGCCCAAACATACAAAAGCTTTTGACTGCTACACTTTGACATCTAATAATTATAATTTTGTGATAATATATGAATGGTTTGTAATTGATTCTATTTTGTATAATTACATAAGTCACTTAATTTTAAACTGCCTTACATACTTAGGCCCTTCTTTTTCCAACTAGAAATACACAGAATAGAGAGCCAAAACATCCAAATAATCAAGCGATAATATGCCTTACAGGATTTGAAGATTGGTTGCTTCGACAACCTTTATTTACTTGGTTGGATCATTGGACGTGGACGATGACGATGGGCTGCCAACAGAAGGGGCCTGCAATGGCATTACCATTGGACAGTGGATGATGGTAAGATGATGAGAGGTTCGAGACTCCAAAAGGAAAAGCAAGACAACATGACTGCACGACAGCAGTGATGAGTGGCGAGCGGTGATGGTAGGAGGAGAAGAGAAGGACGATGATGGTGAAGATCAAACGAGGTTGCACGACACAGTAAGGAGCAAAGGTGGGTGAGGAGAGGAGGGATAGGCATACTAAGGGTAGGCAGCAAGAGCATGTTATGCAATCTAATTAGAGTTAAAAGTTTAGTCGTTTTTTAATTTAGTCCCTAAGTTTATAAACTTTTCTTAATTTATTTTGATATTTTACTAGCAATTTTGGTACCGGCAAGTACTGTAAATTGATACAAAATATATTACCGTATTGTTCTCGGGTCGGCACGGTACTCATATCCTTGCTTCACTATGAAAATATAAATAATCTAAAGAAAATTCTTTGGTAAGAATTGCTTAAACAGTAAACAACTGAAGAAAAATGTGGAAAACAAGAAGGAAAGAGAAGTCTCAATAGATCAAAAGTAGAAACAAAAGAATATATCCATAGCTTGTAGACTTAGCATGCTCCTCGTTGTTCTTGCTTAACTAGTCATTGTCTTGCATATAATCGAACTAAGTATACAGAGTCATCTCATCAAGGAAAGGATTCGAAAAATCAAGATAGAAAGAGACTTGTATTTTGACATTTCAAATGATTTGATATTACTTCGCAATCATATTATCTTACTATTGCATTGAGAATATTTTTTATTTTAGATATTACTGATCAATTTCAAGTCGGACTATATATAAGAAAAAAAACACTTCATTTCATCTTAAAATTTTAAAATATTATATTATGAATTTTAATACATAAATTACTTCTCCTAATGACGTAATCAAAATCATGCATAACCAACACACAAATCTTGGAAGCCGACAATGTGTGGGTCACATTTAGGCAGTAGAAACGAAACATTATCCTAGCATTTGTCTCGTCTACAACATTTTTCCACATTATAGATAAGAATATAAATTTTATCTCATGTAATTGTAGTTACTTGTTTTGAAAGATCAATTCTATGAATAGAATACTTTGTACAAAAAGATTGTTGCTCATTTATTTTTATCAATAAAATGTATAGAATACTTTGTACATGTATTACTTTTTGGAGTTTGCATAGATAGCCCTAGATCTCTAAATGGTTTTGATTAAGTTAGTTTAATTAAATTCTAATTCAATATTTTAAACAAATTTTAAGTTTATACTTGACTGGAAATATGAAATGAACCAAACTCGAAATCAATTTTTTAATAAAAAAGTTATAATTTAAATAATGATATAGAATGTAAGTTATTGAAACATTTATCAAAAAATAAATTTATAAAATTGTTTTAAAATCATAATATTCTCTTACAATAATATTACACAAAATAGTAATAACAAATTATAACAATAATTAAGTTAGATAATAAATATAAAAGTTCATAATTTTGATAAAATCTAAATATTATAAATTTATAAGAATACTAATTAATCTACAGTAACTATTAATTAATAATTATAAGTTACTTACAAATATTAGGTTCAACTGAATATTTTTTATTTTCGTATATTACTAAAACTCGATTATCATTTTTTTAAGTTAACTTTTAAATTCAAATTTGACTAATTATCAAGCCTACTATATAGGTTTAATATATTCAAAAACAAAATCGAAAGTTGTATGCACTTATAAATATTCCAAACGACATGAGTTCAAATTTATTAAGTCGTTTGGAATATGCATACAACTTTCGGTTTGTAGTTCAAATAAAGATAAAAAATTAAATTAAACCGATGCTTTATTTTTCTTTTTTATTAATTACAAATCAATAGCTTAATGGCTTAACTAGTTAAACGATTTTATTTGAAGTTTATGCTCAGTTCTAAAACAATCCAAATTTATATGAACCTTTTAATCATCTGTGCTTGTTATAAAATTATATTTTTGAATGAGATATTTCTTAAATGTCTTGCTCGATTCACAAGTTATGCACCTCGACTGAGTTATAGTCAAGATTGTTCACGATTAGTTCGATTTAGTTTTTAACTTTTCTGTTCGATTTATTTTAATAATTTTTATTGTTAAAAATCGATCTATTTCTTAAATTAATAAAATTTAAAAATTAAAATGTATTAATTAATTTTTATTTAATAATTTTTTATTCAATTAAACTTTGAATTTTTCTAAAGGTAAAAATAATTTCTTTTAATTATTTTTCAAATTATTTAATTTTATTTCATCTTTAATTTCTTTTATAACAATCTAATATAAGTTAAACATTTTAAATCTTAAAATTTTTGTCTTATCAATTTAACTTTTGATGCAGTTTTTAAAACAATGATAGAAACTCGAAGAATTTGCTTACTTTTATATCCCTTATCGTATATTAGTCCAATGATTTTCATAATAAACGTCTTTTTGTTTACTTTGAAATAAGATAAAAATGTATAAAGAAATATTTTCACCTTTGTATTTATTAAATTTCGAGTCTATCATTTATTATTTATTACCATTACACATTTAACAATTCTAAGTTTCAACAATTGGCGACAGTTAGTGGGAGTTACGAATTATACTACGGTAGGTTTCAAGATCCTGTCGACCGACCCCAAAGATTCGGATATAAGAAATTGGGAAGGGAAAGAGGTAAGAGCATAGAAAATAAGAGCAAGTTTGTCTTTGCCATGTCTGTAATATCGTCCAGTCAAAGTCGAAGATATGCGCACGCGTGTTATACTTATACGTGATCCCATACAACAAGACAAGTTCCTAGACTTATCCTTATTTCTCTTATACTTCCACGCGTTATTCCATGGCTGTGTACAGCACGCCCGATTGATTTCCTTATTATATAACCAACTAACCATGGGCCTTTCTGTTTTCTTGTTTTTAATTTTTCAAATTTAATAAAAAATTGTATTGCTTTAAATTTCTAAATTCTGTTTTTAATTTAATTATTTAATTTATTTTAATTACTAATAATTAGTTGATTTTTAAGTAATTGTTTAATAAATATAATTTAAATTTAAAATATCTTTAAAATACATTCAAATAAAATTAATTGTAATAATGTTAACAAATAAATATTAGCCCAAATAACATGTACTTATTTTATTATTTATTTTATATTTCATTAATATTTTTCATTAAATATTATACAGATATGAAAATGAAATTATTTACTCAATTAGTTTATAAAATTAAATTTATCTTTAGTTTTATATAATATTCGATTATTATCACTAATAAAATATAACAATATTAACATTAACATTAAAAAATATTTCAAAATTAAAAATAACAATAAAAACAAGAAGTAAAATTAAATGGACATTGTTAAATTTATTTAAATAAAAGCCTGGGGTTAAAACGTCAGTTTCTTACACGCTCCCGGGCGATGGTAAGAATGGCATGTGTTGTATGAACAATCAGCTTCCGGTGTTACAGGAAGATCTATTAGGCCTTATCACTTAAACGTAAGCTTTCACATGCAAGAGAACATATCAAAATCTACAAGACAACTAGATTGTCCTCGTTATCATCTAAATCCACAATCCGTCGTAAAATAAACAAGCTAGGACAGCCGTTGGATCGTGAGCCAGGTAGTGGCATCATATTCCAAAGCCTTTTTAGGCAAATCCTATGGTCCCTCAAGAAGCGAACAAAGATCATTGGCCTCCATGTGCCACTAAAGTTACAAAAGAACTCATGGTGGGTGCTGCAATGCATTGCTAGGCCCCAAAAGAAGCTAGCTATAACGACCCAACACCCATTACGAGGTCTAGCTCTCTTTGACCATCATCATTACTAAAGGACCACCAATCAGAGTATACTTATTGGTGATCAATACCATCTCAAGCGGTGTGCGTAGATTCTTTGCCTAGTTTGAAATTTGAACCCCTCTCTGCACGGAATGGAAGCATATGATCTTATGTGGACGATTCTCCTCAGCCTCTACCATATTAATAATGACCTTGTTATAGTTGTAAGCTGTAATGCTGTTTGGGTCTCTGACAAGATTTTATTTATGACCTTGTGTTTCTTCTTTTATTCTACATTTCCAGTTTGTTTGCACACGGTAACCTTTGCTCGAGAAAGAGTGGCATGATTGATTTCAGAGTTCTTCACAGAAAAAAATAGCTTTCGATTATTAGAAATGGATCGACCCACCTTTTCTTGTACTTTCATTTGAGCCAAAAAAGACGCAAAAGCATGGACTTAGTAATCAAATCTCTTTGTATAAAAACATATGGTGGTGGAACCTATCTTGTAACTCAATGAAGTAGATTTGGTGTTGGATCTGTGATTAATTCATGTCTCAGACTAACTTACTCTGTGTAATTAAAGTCATGACATGAATCACAAGGATTAACTCATTCTGTAATGTAATAATATTATCAAGCATATACTATTTAATTATATTTGCAATTTTTATAATACTCACTTCTTGTTAATTATCATCTTCAAAGTTTTGAGTGAGCTAGAACTTCCTTTACCAAGCTCTTGAATTAAGAACTTCTTGGAGGACTTGCTCCACCAAATAAATCAACTAATCTCACTGCTTTTACAATAAGGTTTCGTCTAGATGAAGTAAAACATCTAGCAGAATTTGAAATGCACATTCAGTTTGTGAGTTTCAGGAGAAATAAGGGACTGAGACACAAAAAAAGCTTTATAGATCTACCTGAATTATGTCTACATTAAGTGCAGGTTGTCAAAAGCAAACCCTACAAAAGTTCCATTCACATCACCATGCAATGATCCAGCTTTTCTCTGGTGTAATCCCTGTCAAAATGATGAAAAATATCAACTTTATCTTAACTAAACTGAAGTGACTAAATGATTCTTGTTATTTATAACGACAACAACAACGATTCAGTATAAATTTTGCTAAACGTGAAAATTAGGAAGGTTCAGCATACATCGTATTTCCTCTAAGTAGTAGAAAGGTTCTTGTTGAATTTGTGTGAAATGGTAAAATAATTGTTTTGAATTTTTCTTATATTAGCACGATGTAAGTTAATTGAATATAAATATTAATAATTAATTTCAGCCATTTTATCTTACCCTTTTTATTTTATGCAATATTACCATAATATCACTTAAAATCTCCTAAAAAGCTATAAGCTATCAATAAATGTTCTTAGATATAAAAAAAAATATTGACAAACTGATAAAAAGAAAAAAAATGATAGAAGATGTTTTTCTGTGTGTGTTGTGGAAATTTTGAAAGACACAAATCTTTATTCTCTAATCATTGATACGATCATCTTATTCTGGACCGAAAAAGAAACAGACAACAATGATGACTCCATGGGATATGGTAACACAAGAACAGCAATCTATTTAACACGACAAGGACTTTCTTAGGTTTATTGTTCCCATGAACAACACTTTATTCACCTGACACTCAGTTTGTGCCTTTTGAATTGGGCCCCCTGTCATTTAGAGTGTGTTCCTTACGCTGCCAATCAAAATTGGCTCTCATCTTATTTAATATTTAAGCTTTTTTTAAAATTATCAAATTAAATACAAATTTATATGTTATAAATAGTCATATCCTTAATATATAACTAAAATTCGAATTTTTTATATTCTAAATAAATAATTTACGTTCGGAAAGAAAGGTGGCATTTGCACTTGTGTGTGTAGGTAAGATTTGCAGGACCTAAGTGTGACAATTGGAGGGAAGAGAGTCACGTGAGAGGCACATGAGGAGGGGGAATCGATCCTTTGCTTGTGGGAGGAGATTGAGTGGCCCCAACTGGTCGGGTCCCGCCAGTGGAGTGCTCTTTCGGTATGCGTTCTTTATCGAAAACGCCAAAATCCATTCTCCGTCACGTCACACACGGGTTGACGACCACTACGCCGCTAAATCTGACCTGTCGCCTTTCAAAACCAACCGCTCTCAGTGTTGCGACCTCATTAGACCTTCACGACATCAGGGTCGTTGATCTGCAAGTCGTGAGATTTAATTGATAAAGTGGGGCCCTTGTCACAACAATTTGCAGACAAAGAAAGGGGCCCACGACGGTTAAGCCCACCGACAGTGTGTGGACCGTAGCTACATAGTATGTGAGTACAAGCTCAGTCGATGATGGGGTCAGAGAGCTTGCCTTTTTCACTCTTCTTATTACCAAGCCATCCTCCCCCATCTTCCCACTGCATATCACAAACCCGACAAACCCAATATCTCAGTCAAGTACTGGTGCTCTTTCTGTGTCTCTTTTTCTTCTGCATGGTTAACGATATGGAATGATCATTCGTTCCTCAAGGAAAGGACAGGGGTTGGTGGCTAACTAGCTCGGATAGTTCATTGCTGTGCCTTGTCTGCGCGTTCTCTATTCGGTTGGGTCAGTAATGAGTCTTACATCACTGCAAGTTTGCATGGACTCTGCGGATTGGCTTCAGGTAAGTGATCTTTCGGATAAATTCATACGCTATTTGTAATAATATGCTTTCGCAATGATGCATCCTGCTTTTGAGAATACACCATTATTACGAGAGGAAACAAAAATGGTGATCAAGGGAGTGAAGTGTCTGTTTAGTTTAGGCTTGAAAGCGTTAATCGGACGAGCAACATCTTTTAATGCTGAGTTTTGGTTTGTGGAGTCTTTTTCTCATTTTGGGCACT
This sequence comes from Erythroxylum alaternifolium, assembly GCA_027478495.1. Classification (NCBI taxonomy): domain Eukaryota; kingdom Viridiplantae; phylum Streptophyta; class Magnoliopsida; order Malpighiales; family Erythroxylaceae; genus Erythroxylum; species Erythroxylum alaternifolium. Next base: position 43,647,934 of record JANIIA010000008.1, read on the forward strand.
TGCCTTATAGCATTTTTGTCAATATCCGGAAGGTCAGCAGGACAAAGGAAGGTCCGGTGATATTTCTGATATTTACCCTTTGGCTTTTGCATGTGGCAGGACACGATTCACGATGAGTCTGGGATGGATTCTTCTTCACCATCTGGAGAAATGCTCACATGCTCCAGGCCTTTAATAGAGAGGAGGCTAAGGCCTCCACACGACCAAGCTCTCAAGTGTCCGAGGTGTGACTCTACACACACCAAGTTTTGCTACTACAACAACTACAGCCTATCTCAACCGAGGTACTTCTGCAAGACTTGCAGGAGGTACTGGACCAAAGGAGGCACTCTAAGGAACATTCCTGTTGGTGGTGGCTGTAGAAAGAATAAGAAAGTAAGCAAAAAGTCGAATGACCAATCGGTTAACCAAAACCCAGGTTCAGCATCATCGTCCCATCACCATAATCCCACTGATCTTCGCCTCTCCTTTCCTGAGATGCAGCAACTTTCACACCTCAATAGCATACTTGGCGCCCAAGGAACATTGACAAACCCTAACTTCATGGAAAGCAAGTATAGCCTTGGCATGCTCGAACCTAGGCCCATTGATTTTATGGAAAGTAAGTTAGAAACTATAGCGGGTAGCTCAAGGAACTATGATTTCATTGGGAATGGTGAGATAGGCATGGCTGGGTTTGGAGATCATATAATGAGTAATCATGGGTTACCACCAAATTTCCACAGCCTTTGCTCTCCACTTGGCATCTCATCAATTGATGCCAATGCTGGCGGTATGATGGAACCCTGTCAAAGGCTGATGCTTCCATATGATCAGGGAAATGATGTGGATGTGAAACCTAATCCTAAGCTGTTATCACTTGAATGGCAAGACCAGGGCTGCTCTGATGGTGGGATGGGGAAGGACACTTATGGATACCTAAACAACTTTGGAACATGGAGCGGCATGATCAATGGCTATGGTTCGTCCACGACTAATCAACTGGTGTAGGATTCTATTAACGTCTCACCAAGAGTTAATCATAAGCTGGTAATTTCGAAGCAGATGCCTTTTGTATCTAAGAAGGCGGTCTTCAAGTTTCATTGACTTGAGGAGCAGGAGTGTGAACGAGTACTTTCCTTAGTCTACAAATGACTATCCTAAATTAATCCTTTTATCTCACTGTCTGTTTAATATATGTTGTTATCTTGTTTCATCTTTTCCTAGAATGGCGTCCTTCGTGTTCAGACATTCTATGCTCCAGGATCTTGTTGTAATATCGAGGAAGATTATAGTAGTTAGGAGTGCTTTTCATAGTATAAACCTCTGAAAATGTCTTACCGACTTTTATCTCTTTTCTGCTAGTCTGCCTCTGAATGCCTGCGAGTGATAAAGATATAGTTGAAAAAAGGGTTCAAAACTGCCAATGTTGGAGTGAACTGGAAAGTGGAGTTTTCATAGGATAATGAAAAAACAAAAACGTGTAATTAACGTGCATCCCTGTTGAGATTAATGCTTGAACTTGGCAGAAGATAAGAGTTCATTCTAAGATCTTTTTAATTTATAAATTAATCCTTAAAACTATCTCTATTTACATAACAAATCCTTATTTAAATGAGATTTTTAAAGACTTCTCATGTAATATAAGGAAATCACTATAATTATTCCTTAATTATGTTCAAAGTTCTATCTAAATAAGCATGGTATAAATGTTAATGTTAAACACTAATTTATAAATTCATACTTTTATCTAATAGTTTTAAATTAAATTATTTTTTCATTATTAGTACAAAAAGTCTGAGTACTTATACAATCAGTTAATAGCATAACCAAGTTAGTGAAATTTTTAATCACCTAATATTTTATTTAAATCACTAAAATATTAAGATTTTAGTTTAACCATTGTTTTTAAATATGAATTAATTTATTTTTTAGATGATAATGTTAATTTGGGGTAATCTGAATTCATTTTTATTTTTTATTGTGGTTTTTTATTTTCGTTTCCTGTTTTTAATTAATTTCTATTTTTAAATCAAAACTTATTTGATTATTAATCTCAGTATAATTATTGCTAATAATAATTATAATATTAGATAAAGCTTAAATATAAATTAATTTTATTTATTAATTAAGTAAATAATTTGATTATTCTCGGATAAAATATTTACTAATAAATATTAATCAAATTATTATATTTTGAAATAAATAATTTAATTAAAAAATTTATTTATAATTTTATATTTTTTAATATTAAATTTAATTCTATATGAATATATGTATTTTAAGATAATTTAAATATGAAGTTTATTTATTAAACAATCATTAATTTTTAAACATGACTTAATTTATTTTTAGATGATAATATAATATTAACTTGGGGTATTCTGGTTTCATTTTTATTTTTTATTGCGGTTTTTGGATTTTGTTTCCTATTTTTAATTTCTATTTTTTAAATAAAAATCATTTGGTCATTAATCTTAATATCATTATATTTGTATTGCTAATAATAATTAAAATATTAGATAAAGCTTAAATATAAATTAATTTAGTAAATAATATTATTAGTCTCTGATATAATATTTTATAACAAATATTAATAAAATTATTATATTTTAACTTAAATAATATAATAAATAAAATTATTTATGAATTAATATTTATTTTAACATATGTTTTGCTATTAAATTTAATTATATATGAAATTTATGTATTTTTAGGATATTTAAATTTAAAGTATATTTATTAAATAATTATTAAATTTAAAACTATTTTATTTTAAAATTAATATAAATTTATAAAATTAAAATAAACTAAATAATTGGATTATATGAATAATAATTCTTATTAGTAATTAATATTACATATATTATATATATATTTAGATGATAACAAATCATATTATGTTAAAAAAATCAGTTTTTATGTTTTCGTAAGTTATAAAAATTAGGAGAAATCAAAACTTCTTTAAACAAGTTAATCATTTTATTTTTAAAAACATATTTTCATCTAAAGGTTAACCTATTATTCATCTTAAAATTATTATAAAAATAATTAATCAAAGCAAAATATTAAAAGTAATCAGGGTAGTAAAATTAAATTTTAATAAAAAATTAATGTAACAAGTTTAGGTCTAAATAATTTATAAAATGGTAATTAAAAAGTCTAATTAAATTTTATAATACAAGAAATTTAACTTCAAAGATCAAACCGTAGAGACCACATCAAATTGCTTAAAAACATACAAATTGATGTGATTGATAAAAGAAACACTCAAGCTGCAATTATTGGTGTAACTTGTGGTTTAGAGCAAAATTGCGTCCCATCCCGTCAATCCGAACCATGCACAGCCTAGTTATTAAGGAGTTGGCGAAGACAAGTTTATTAAAGCTTTGCGAGGCAGACTAACTATACTATATCATAGGATTGTTATTATATTACTAACCAGAATAAATATAAGAAGCTAAAGGCACGGATTTGGGATATCCAGCAATCAAGAAAAACTTAGTTTTGAGTCTCAAAGAGTCCGAATTTAAATTCAAGTTCAATTTAGAGGAAGAAGATCATCATATCAATCGTGGACAGTCATAAACAGGAAGAAAATGCGCACACAATGAGAAAAGTGCATTAGATTAGAGAGAGCATATATAGGAAGCTATCACACATTGCCACTACTCTCTCACCTCAGTCTTCCTATCGTCAATAACTACATCATCTTTCTCAATACTCACTGTTTCAACATATGAAACAGTGATCAACCTACCAACTAAATAAACCGCAACAAGCTAAACATCGTTTTGTTTGTTACTACTTGGTTCTAACTTATCTAAATCAGAAATTTCCACTATCCTCCAACCCCATTTAGGAGGATGAAGAACTAGGAATGGAGCTCAACTTCCTTAGTAGACTTTTAATCTCACTTTCCAATTTGGCCTTCATTTCTGGTGATAGATTATCTCCAGACTTCTCCAACATTGCTGTCATCATCCCAAGATCCTGCCTTATGAACTCAATGGATGGTGGTTCACTCGATATCCCAGAAGCCATAACAGCAGCTGGAAGCTGATGAAGTTGATAGTTGATGAGGGTGGCACCAAATGGGTTGCTATTTCCTAAGTTCTTCACCGCTTCTGCAGCATCAGTGTACCTTGTGAAGACAACTTGGGCAGTTCCAGAATCTTCAGACAACTGTGTTTCTGACTCCTTTAATGCTCCAAACCTGCTAAACGTTGAGTGCAGAACTTCTTTGGAAGGAAGTGCGGCTCCTGAAGAAAAAGTCAATGTTAGAGCTGTCCCTCTAGCATTTCCGTTGGTCTCCAGTTTGGCATAGTTCATGTTCATGTTTGGTACGACTGAGATAGGTTTCTTTCTTGGTCGTCCTAAAGGAGCTTCACCTTTTCTTCTTTTCTTCACACTTTTCGCAGATGTGCTCAGGTCCGCGGCATTTCCATTTAAATCTGGTATCTCTGCAGCATTTTGAGTTTGATTAGAAGCAAGTTTGTCTTTACTTTTCCTTCTCTTCTTTGGCTGGCCTTCAGTTAAGACAATGCCTCTACTTTGATCCGTTGACAAGACTGGAACTGGGTTACCATTCGAATCTGGTATGCCAGCAAGAACTCCTTCACCATTACTTTGCCCAGGCGTTGAATTTAGTGAAGACGGATCTGTCACCTGCAGGTCTAGCAACAGTGTCCCAGGTTGTGCATTACTGTCTTGAGCATGAGGTAAAATTGCTTTCTTTTTTCTCTTGTTTGAAGTAGCTCCACCGTCACTGGGGACATGGTCTACAGATGAAGGGCCATTCCCATTCAGGTCGGGTATGTCAGTTTTGGCCTCAAGGCCTTGTGTTGCATCTGGCTTCTTCCTCTTTTTGTTTGATACTAGCCCTTGACTAGCAGTCTCAGGACCCACCCCAGAGCAACCTTTTCCTACTGAATCATTGATTGGAATGTTGACGCTCACATCTGATAAACCTGAAAGATATTTGGTTTTCAATTTAGCAGAGTTTTTAGGTTTCCTTTTCTTCGGTGTCCTCTGCTCATCTTTAGCATCTTGCAGCTCCTGACTTGGCTCTATTGCATTAGCGCAGTTACCAATCAAATTCTTGCAATGCATCTCATAAATAGACTCATCATGGTAGACTGATATCCTAAACCTCGAAAAGAACCACTCCATTATATCAAAGTTCTTACAATTGTTTGAATACAGACAACCAACAGCTATACAGTGGAGTTGAGAAAGGAAGTCAGCTGCAGAGGCACTCACGAACTCTGGGTTATTGGGTATATCATTACCAATTATGAATTTTCTGAACCATTTCTTCTGGAATCTCTTTCCACTAGATCTTGAAACAGTAGCAGATCCATCAAACTCGCCAATAACAGAGTTCACTCCAGCACCAGCTTCTAGAGAACCTTTTGAAGAATTGGAGTCTCGTACTTCCACCACCAAACCTTTATGATTCAAATTTACAAAAGGATATGATAAATACTTACTTTTCTTCCTTTCTCTCAGCTCAGAGCTCTTCTCAGTGGTCAGAGGCAACCCCATCTGTATAGAACCCTCATCCTTGGATGGAGAAGTCAATGGACTCACATCAGGATCTTCAACTATAACTTTAGAATACAGTTTCTCCTTTAAAATGTTTTCGCAACTGTCATAAGAAGCATTCAGATCTTGTCCAAAAATCTGTGTCATTTCTGGTTTCTCATCTAAAGAACCTGGGTTTTGGGTTCTAGCTCGAGCCTTGCCAGGTCCTTTAGTCATTAAGCTGTTACCAGCACTGTCATCATCATTGCTTGATTCCCAGAGTTGATCAATTGACAACTGATTGTGTCCCATGAAACAATAGAATGCTAAGAGATGAATCTTTGTAACATACAAATCCATTGTACCAGGCTTGGAAACAGCTTGTGCAAGATCTTTAAGTTGTGCAAGAAATTTTACAGGTTCAAACAGAGACGGTGAATATTCACCAAATCTGCATTCTGAAAGAGGAACTCCTTCCTCAATTCCAACATTAACAGTTGAATCTTGAGCTTTATGAACACAAGAACAAGTCATCTCTTGTTTAAGGCATTTACAGAACTCAAACATTGCCTTCTCCACAGCTCCAAGGAAGCTCTTACTCCTGTTCTGTCCAGCCTTCTGTTCAAAGTTCTCAAAGAAGGGCCTTAACTGGGATGGGTTGCACCAAGTAACATGGCTACTCCCAAAGTACCCCACCAACAGGCAGTTCCCGTGTTGACTGTCAACGGCATACTTTGATGCATCTCGTGGATCATAAATCTTTCCTGGCCACCAAGACTGATTATTGGTCAAAACCCAAACAACATCCCCTACTTGAAACTTAGCAACCAATTGATCTTCCTCATTGCAAGTTTCATTACAAACCTTACTGACTAACAACTTAGAACGACTCTCATCAACATGATGCTCGCCAAAAGGACCAGAAAAGTCCACATACAGTGATATATTATTTCCAGAAATCTCTATCTTTTTAGTGGAATCAAAGCCATTAAGTCCTGATAGTCCACCTTCCTGGCCTGCCACTCCGATATCTTCTGCAACATTACTCTGCATCTTCGCACCCAAAGTTTCAAAATCTGCACCGAGTTCTGCCTTAGGCGAACTGTTCACACCCTGAACAGTACAACCAGTACCATCAGTCACCAAAGAATCATTCATTTCCACACCAACTGTTTCATTTTCACAAGCATCCATGTTTTCACCTTCAATTGCTACAATTTCTTTCGCAGACTCTGCGTTACCAAGCCCAAAATGTTCATTGTTCAAAACAACCTCTCTACCATTTTCTTCCACGAGAAGCTCTAAACTCGATTCTACCCTATTGCAATCCTCACTTAAGCCAAAAAATTCACAAGAACCCACTTCCGAAACATTAAAGTGCGGTTCCTGAGAATCTAAGTTCGTCCGAGCTGAGACATGAGCTTCTAGGGTTTCTGGGGTTTTAGGGTTTTCCATTATCAGCAATGTCTAGGAAAGGTCTCCACTTTTTATCCCTAAGTACACCAACCTCAACATCACGCCAATGGCTGATCATAAACACCCAAAAAAAGACGCAAAAGCAGAAGCAAAAGATAAGATAACTCCAAAAGTAGCACACAAACATCAGAAAGCTTCAGAACAAAGAGAAGAAAAAATAAAACAACGCCAAACCATTATGGAGAAATAAAATTTAAGATTCAGAAGAAAAAAGAAAAACCAACAAAGAATCAACGGTGAAAGAATTACCTGAGAAACAGAACCCAGGAATTTACAGTGAAGGGCAAAGGGCGCAACTTTGTATGATCTGATTCGCATTAGTTGCAGAAGAGAAAACAGTTAAGAAATTGGAGGAGAAGGGAGCTTGAGCAAGAGAGAGGGAAGAGGATAAAAACGAAGGCAAAGACAAGACAAAGAAAGATGACGATGAAGGTCGTGGGCCTTCCCTATGAGAGAAGTGAAGAAAGTGCTTAGTGCTTAGGCAGTAAAAGTTATAGTCATTACATAAGAAAATAGACAACAGGAAGAAAGTGAAAGAAAATGTGTCAGTGTGACTCTGTCTATATTAACTTATTTATTCAATTACAGAGAGGATATGAATGTAAATAGCAAAAAGAGAATGAAGTTTGGTTTGGGTGTATGTAAAACAGTAAGCAGTGGCCTTCGTGAAATAGAAAGAACAGACAAGTGCCAGCAAAGGGAATAAGATCGGGTAAAGACAAAAGGGGCATTCCGAGAATCGAACTCGGGACCTCTCGCACCCAAAGCGAGAATCATACCACTAGACCAAATGCCCACGTTATTGACAGTCACATCAGCATTGTCAATTTTTCGGTGCCTCTTTTTTTTAATAGAAGGCCAGCCCTTTACTTGAAATCATATGCAGTTTCTTATCTTCTGAGAATCTTTAAAAATATCGTGTTATTACGAAAAGAGCAGTTTGCTGAACAGATTATGATGCTCTTCCCACTCCCTGGACAAATGTTAACGATTTCTTAGGATCAATGCACATTGGAGCCATAGCTGTACTTTCCACACTACACGAGTGCCAGTTACACCAATACTATAACGTTTCCTCTTGTACCTTCTGTCAGCAACCTAACCAACTCTTTCCATAATTTCAAGATAAGAACAGCTAACGGCCATGCACCACGACTCGTAGAATTTTCCAAGACCTACTCGTTACTTCCGCTACTGTGAGGGCGATTGATGGTACAATAGTGGAGAGGGGTTCTATCATTGATGAAGACATGTAAATTTCGTTAATTGCTCCTGTTAAGGTTGAAGAGATTAAACGAGCTAGGTTTGATATTAGGTATGACAAAGCCCCAGGTCCAGATGAATACACTTCAGCCTTCTTCAAGAAGAACTGGAATATTGTTAACATCGACCTAGTTAATGCAGTGATTGAATTCTTTCAAGAGGGTCAGCTCCTTAAACAACTGAATGATTCAGTTCTTGCCCTCATTATGAAGAAGCACATTGATCTGCGAGTCTCAGATTTTCGACCGATAGTTTGCCTGAATGTGGTCTATAAGGTGGTGACCAAAATTCTAGCTGAAAGAATGTCTGTGGTGGTGCGAAAAATTATTGACCCTGCCCAAGCTACCTTTATACCTAGAAGAAGTATGCTCGATAACATCTTTTTGGCCCAAGAATTGGTTAGAGGATACACTCGGAAACGTATCTCTCCCTGATGCATGCTAAAAATCGACATTACCAAAGCATATGATACAGTCTTTTGGGAATTCTTAGAAGCTATGATGAAAGAACTGAACTTTCCTACCCTTTTCATTCGGTGGGTTATGGCTTGTGTGAAGACTGCCTTTTATTTAGTATCTATTAATGGATCCCTCTATGGAATGTTCCCTGGAAAACGTGATCTAAGGCAAGGAGACCCCATGTCTCCAATCTTCTTTTTTCTTTGCCTGGAGTATCTTTCCCGACTACTAGCTGTAAAAACTACTAATTCCTCATTTCACTTTCATCTGAAATGCAAATCTCTGGGCATTACTCATTTTGCATTTGCTGACGACCTGATGCTTTTTTCTAGATGAGATAGGAGTTCTATACAAATCTTGATGGATGCATTACTTGACTTATTTGAAGTTGCTGGTTTGCAGATTCACCCATTAAAATCCAATGTCTTCTTAGCGGGTGCGCATGACTTGAAAAGAGAAGCTATTTTGCATCTGATATCCTTCCCCCATGGAGAGTTCCCCATACGGTATCTGGGTATTCCTCTAGCACCTTTGAATATTTCTATAGCTCAATACTCGGTGTTACTGGACTCAGTTGAAACTTACATCAATGAATGGAATGGGAAGTCCCTATCATATGCTGGGCGAATAGAACTGGTAAACTCTGTCATCCGAGGAGTTTTATCATTCTGGTTTCAAGCTTTTCTTATTCCCATCACAATTGTCAAAAGACTAACCTCCATGTGTAAATTGTTTCTCTGGGGTGGAAAACATTTTTGTGTGGCTTGGGATCATATTAGTGTGCCAAAAGAGGAGGGTGGCTTAGGATTGAAAAATTGCAAGCTTTGGAATCCAACTTTGTTATTTAAGGTTTTTTGGAACATTCATGCGAAGGTGGATTCACTATAGATTCGATGGATCCATGAGGTTTATCTCAAATGATCAAATATTTGGGATTAGTCTCCTCATAATAGAGATTTGGCATTGATGAAAAAAATCGGACAGATTCGGGACTTAATGGTCACCAATCTGGGGGGGGGGGGGGGTGGGGGCGTACAGATGTAGAAGGAAAAATCCACTCACTATGCATAAATGGAATTTTCTCGTCACAAAAGGCATATGAACTGTTGACGATCCAGCAACTAAAATGACCATGGATTCCCTTTATATGGAAGGGGTATATCCCACCGAAGTATTCATTTATTACATGGCTTGGCCTACACAACAGGCTACCTACAAAGGATAATTTGACGTATATGGACATCGATCGCACATGCAGTTTATGCAACACTCAACTGGAGACAGTTAACCATATCTACTTCCAATGCTCTTTTACAGGTGAAATTTGGCAATCCATCTGAGATTGGTTATGCATGAACTGACTTATGACCACCTTGTCCAGTGCAGTGAAATGGATCAAGAAAAAATATCATGGTGTAAGAATTCCTTGTAAAGCGGCGAGAATAGCCTTCATGTGTACAACCTACACCATATGGAACATCCGGAATGCTACCACATTAGATTCAGTTTCTTTTACGGTTGAAGATGTAGTTGCCAAAATCAAAGTGTTAGTCTACAAAATCTTATATCAAATGTATCCTGCTAACTTGATAACATTCTGATCTTGGCTAGAAGACTGAAGTTCACATCTTGATGTATGGAGAACAATCCATGGGAGCCAATGTATGAGATAAACCAGATGTGGTGATCGAACTGAACATATACCTAGTTGACTGGTGCAGCTACAATAGGGACACTTTATTGCTCCTGTGTGAATGGAGCTGATGTAAAGGGAGGCTGACATGAGGTTGATGGTACTACTCAATGTGATGACTATTCATGACATATTTACACTTTTGGATGTTGGCATTACGGGGTATGCTCCATTAATAGTGAAGCTACTACTAAGAAGGAGGCTGGAGGAATATAATCTTGGGGTTAAAGGAAGTAAGGCGGTTGATATGACTGGGCAGACACAATGTGTGCAGCTGAAAAATACCATGGTATGAGTTTGGGGAATATAGCATAACAGGAGATGCTGAGCCTAGCCTCGTCTATGGGCTAGGAATAGGCAGGAACTGGGGACAAAGTTGATGGATGCTGTGATGACCTACTTATGTTGCGAATAGGGGGTCGAGAGTGCCAATCCATTTGATATTCGCAGGATGAAGGCTGAGGGTAATACTAGATGCTAGGGACCTTGATTGAACTGTACACAGAAATATGATGTCACTTAGGGTTAAAGTTTCCAATTGGTACAAGAACATGGAAGGAACAACAAATGAAATTGGCGATGGTTCACTTGGGTTAGGATGAAGGTGATGTTTAACACTGGTTGTTGTATGGGATACTTCGGCTAGTCTAAGATGACTCTAGAATTATGTTGATGGTGCTATTGCACATAGAAGAGAGGTCAATGGGGGCTAGAGGGGGGCTGGGGCAGGACCATTGCTGGCAATATGAAATGGCAGTAGGGAAGGACAGACTACAGACGGACTTCGTTCACTTTCTGGTTACTGGTCACGGCAAAAGAATCGCTACCATTTTACGAGGGGTCTTGATTAATGTCTGCCTTTGGAGCTGCCACAATGGAGAAGGCTTATATAGCACTACTAATCATTTACCATGCTTGATTATTTTTGCATAGTGCAGGTTGGCAATTGATGTTGGCAGGAGGATGGAGATGTTGGTGCATATGAGTCTTCACCATCGGAGTTACTGTTCACCGTCGGAATTAATGTTCACCCAGTAATGCAAATTAGTGTGGAGCCTAGAGGAATGTTAACTTTTGTTCTTCTTGGAGGTGTCACAGAGGAGAAAGGCATATGGATCACTCCCACTATTTATCTGCAGAAGTATAGTGCATGGTGGTCTTCTTGGTTATAGGACTACTTCCACAGGCTAGCCTCAACTTACCTCCCCTATTGGTGCTGATTGGTTTAAGAGATGTTGGGGCAGCTGCAAGGAATCTTTAAAGACTGATGATACTGCTAGATTGGATAGCATGTCTTGTTATGTAATGTTGTCTGACATCCTATTTGTTCTTTTAGCTATCTCATTAATTTTGTTTTTGACAAAGCTTAGGTTAAATATCCGACCAACTGTCAGATTAGCTATTAAAAATGACCAGATGCGGTCATTTTGCCAAAATAACCACCCATGATTATTTTGCACAAATGACCGTGCTCCACTCTTGGATAGATTTGTATTGTATGTATTGAAGTTAGATCTTATTGTCTGATCTATAGACAAGAAGAGCTTTGATTTTTGTATGACTGGGTTATGCCCCATAGACCTTGTATCAAACATTTTTTGTTCAATTCACTTTTACATTATATCAAAAAAAAGAAAGAGCTATCAGTGGTAGAAAAAGGGAGAGGATTGTGGTGGAGGTTGAGGGTTCGAACCCGGGGAGGAGCAGCCTTTATTTAAGGTGATGTAATCCCCCTGATGGTGACCCATCTTTTGGAGCAGGATGCTAATACTGTCTAGGATTAGACCTAGATTTACCTATCTATGAGTCTGAATGGGTGGCTCATAGGTTCCAGGATTAGTTAGGCAAAACCCAGAACCTGAGTCATAAAAAAAAAAAAGAGCTATCAATGCCCCTCACGGGTTAACCTAGTGGTAGAAAGGGGGAGAGGATTGTGTGGAGGTTGTGGGTTCAAATCTAGGGAGGAGCATCCTTTATTTAAGGTGATGTAATCCCCCTAGTGGTGGCCCATCCTTTTGAGCAGGTACCCCTATTACTGTCTAGGATTAGACCCGGATTTACCTATCTATAAGTCTGAGTGGGTGGCTCATAGGTCCTAGGATTAATTGGGCGAACCCCAGAACCTGAGTTATATAAAAAAAAGACTATCAGTATCAGTATCAGTAGGTGTCTTTAAGTTCTCTCAAGCTTAGGCGATTTTCTGTGAAATTCTCCTAAGTCTCGCTTACAACTGAACTCGGCTTCTTCTCTTTGGTATTTTCTGCGTGCATTTTGAGTGATTGGGATCTGTGAGGTGCATTTATGTACGACGCTTAGTGTTCGGGTTGCCGATAGTGTCAATTTGGGGAAAATTTGTTAGGGTTCTAATCAATTTGGGGAAATTATTAGGGCTTCAATTCCTGGTGTTATCTGTGCCAAATTGTTAAATCAATTTGGGAATAATTCTTAAGGCTTTTCTATTCGGGGTGACAGATTATCAATTTGGGGAAATTCTTCAGGTTCCATTATTCTAGGGTTAAGCTTACCGATTTATTTACTCGTTAGACCATTGATCAAATTGCATTAGGGGTTAGTTTGTGCATGTTGTGTGGCTATCTGATTGCGATCAGATTTGATAGGGGGTTTGAGTTGAACGTGTAGGTGGGTCTCTGGTCGTGATCCGGTGACTGTGTATACAGAGTTGAAGTGTGGTGACTGTCGGGGTGGTTTGAGAGTAGACTGTTGGAGGGTGGGGGTCTTTGGAGGTGGTTTTGGTGTTTGTATTTCTTGGATTAGAGGGTGCTGCCTTTTGGGGTGGTTTGGGAGCAGACTGTCGGGGAGTTTTGGGAGGTCCTTCGCCAGAGTCTTTTGGGGCTCTGGGGCCATGGGGAAATGGTTGAAGATGACGAAGAAAGGCAGGGATATAACAGTGGAATGTGTGCTAGGGATACAATCCCCGACTGTGGCAACTGGGGAGGAAGGTTATTTGGAACGCCGTGCAAATGCTACACTGAAAGGGATAAAGGCACTCCAATCTACTGATGGGGATAACTGAGGTGGTATAGAGGGGAGCTCGAGTGCAACTGCCATAGGTAATGTAGCTCTAAACCCTACTTTGAATACTCATCAGAAGGGGAATGAGGAAGCATCCACTTCTGATGAGTCTACTGGAAATACTGCTGAGGATGATGAGTCAAATGACTCGGGTGAGAAGGGAAGTGACTCTAGTGAGTTTGATGCTATCTTGGAGGAGGAAGGGACTGCCCTATAAGTGTTTGAGAAAATGCAAGACTCACAAACTAAGGTTAAGCACAGAGAGTCAACCACGCATTCCTCTGCTAGTGCGGAAGGCGCAGCCGGTACCCGACAGGTGCTTGTGAAAATGACAGACCCACTTCAATCTCTCAAATCAAACAAACAAGCAAAGGCTTGCTTTCCTAGCTTATTCAGTAACAATAGAGAGCTTAACCAGGGTCTACAACTGAAGGTTTTAGTAGTAGAGGATGAGGTGATAATAGAGGCTTCAGATGTATCTTCTATTGAAACAGAATGGGGGTTTTGTCTTGTTGGGTGTTTTATGCGTAAATTTCCAGGAATGAAGGCTATTAAAGGGCTGATGGGTAAATGGGGAGTTAGGTGTAAAGTGCTACCCCATGATAGGGGATGGATCATTTTTCAATTCGAATCTGTAGAGGACAGAACAACAATGCTTGCAGATGGGCCTTACATACTCTTTGGGAAGACTCTGCTCTTGACGAAGCTATCATAAGGCTTCTGCTTTGACTATAAGGAGTTTATGGAAGTGCCAATATGGATTCAGCTTCCTAATGTGCCTCTGGAGCTTTGGAATGATAGGGGACTGTCAAAGCTTGGATCCAGGCTAGGTAAACCTATCTGTACAGATCGCATTACCAGCACAAAGTCTCGAGTAGGATTTGCTATATTGTTGGTGGAGGTAAATGTAGCAAAGCAACCAACCCTTAGTTTTAATGCCCGAATGCCAGGAGATAGCAAGTATACTCGATAGGTTATGTATGAGACATTTCCTAGCTACTACTATGCTTGCCAAAAATTTGGTCATTATACCTTTTGAGTGTAAATCCAAGAGCAGGAGGCAAAATGTGCAAGAGGTGACTAAAACTGAAAAAGCAGAGAACCAAGAACCAGTCTCAGGTGGAACAGACTAATTTAGTCCAAGAGGGTGCTATGCAAGATGCTGAGTTGTTAACAGAATATACTAGGCTACAGGTAGGTCTGAAACATCTTGCAAAGGACAAGGGGATAGCAAATTCAGCTAGACAGGTGGGCACTAATAGGATGACTATGGAGGAGGGCGCTGCAATAGTAGCTACAGTCAAGCCTAGTATTTCTAGTTAGAAGGTCAGTAAGGCTAAGACAGATATTAGAACACAAGAAGAGGGTGCTTGGAAAACAGTTGCACACAAACCGGGGAGTAGAGGCAAGGGACTGTTGACACAGTAGGACAAATTGGCACACAATGGAGCTCCAAGCCAAGAACAGGGTGGTTAATCTGACAGGATACAATCGAATACTACAATACTCAAAGGGGCTATGAGTTCCTAACATATTGGTCAAGTAGGACTCAATAAGGAAAACAGATTGCCTAATGCTAGTAAGGGCTTAATCACACAAGGAAATGCAGTAGTGACTAGGGTTCTAGTATGGTGTAGCCTGCTGGAAACCTACGAAATGCTCAGAACAAGGGCACAAATGCCTTAGGAAAATGCACTTCTACTACTGATAGAAATTAGTTTCTGCTGGACGAACTGTGGTAAATCAGACTGGAAATTTTGGACTGGATAAGAATAAAGGTACTAATACTCCAACCAAGAGACTAGGAGGGAAGAGAACCTCCACCCATAGAACATGACTATTCTTTGCTAGACTGTTCGAGGTCTAAACAAGGCCTCGAGACAACATAGTGTTGTTAAGCTAATTAAACAACATAGTGTTGTTAAGTGTAAAATGGCTTGCTTCCTTGAATCCAAATTGTCTATTGAGGGCTTGAATTTACCGATGAGAAATAAATTTGCTGGCTGGGATGTATGTCATAATTTTGATTAAATGGCAGGCAAGCATATGTTTGTATTATGGAACCCACATTTCTTCCATTATCTAGTGGTTGATATAGGAAATCAGCATATTCATTGTAGGGTGTAATGCCGTATCACTCAACAAATATTCCTAATCTCCTTTGTATATAGCTTATATAGTGTTACAAAAAGAAGAGTATTGGGGCAACAATTGTTGAGGCTAGGCTCTAATGTAATATTACCATGGAGTATTATGGGGGATTTCAATTACATTTGTGCGGCTATGGAGCGTTTGGGATGCCAAAACCCCTCAGCTTATTGTTAAAGGATCTGCTTGACTTCCGGATATCCCTTGGATTAGAAGATGCCCCCTTCAAAGGGGAATATTTTACATGGCCTAAAAACAACTTCGGGCTAAATTGGACAGGGTGCTGATTAATTCAAATTGGAGTTTGGTTGGGTTGGTTCGCTCAGCTCAATTCCTTGACAAGCTTCCCGACTCAGACCATTGCCCTATAGTGGTCACTTGTAACCGACTGGAACCTAAAGGGAAAAGCCCTTTAAATTCTTCAACACGTGGCTCCAACACCCTCTTTTTCAGGATATACTTACTAGCTATTGGGAGAACCAATTTCTGGGCACATACTAGTACACTTTTTACAAGAAATTGAAGACACTCAAACACCCCCTGAAAGCACTGAATGCAGAAGCTTATGGGCACATTTTGGATAAGGCAAAGAAGGTGACAAAAGCATTCCAACTTGTTTATAAGGCTTCACTTTCTCGGCTTGCAGATAATGAGCTACAACAAGCAGTGGATGTGAAGAGGAAGAAGGCAAAATTCTTGCTGGACGCAGAGAGGAAGTTTTTTCAGCAAAAAGCAAAATGCACTCACCTCCTTGAAGCAGACAAAAGCAAAAAATATTTTCATGTTGTAGCCCGCAAAAGAGGGATGCTCAATGCTATATCTTACCTTGTCAAAGAAGATGGCACTATGACTCATTCAATCCGAGAGGTAAAGGATTGTGTTCTGTAGTATTACAAGGAATTGCTTGGTTCCTCTACTGATGTTAGGCGTATAGACCAGAATGTCATAGGCAGTGGTCCTATTCTTAATGAAGAGGTTCATACTCTGTTAATAGAACTGAGAAAGGATATGGAGATAACAAATGCACTGTTTGATATAGGAAATGATAAAGCACCAGGGCTAGACGGCTAAACTTCAGCTTTCTTTAAAACTCACTCGGATGTGGTTGGACATGATGTAATCCGAGCAGTAAAGGAATTTTTTGATACGGGGAAGTTGCTTAAACAAATAAACCACACAATCCTTACCTTAATACCACAGAAGAAGGCAGATTTAAAAGTTTCTGATTTTCGACTGCTTACTTTAATGTTGTTTATAAGGTGATCAGAAAGATGTTATCAAACCATATGGCCTCAGTAGTGGGGAACATAGTGGATTCAGCTCAAGTAGCCTTTATTCCAGGTAGAAATATGCTTGACAATATTTTTCTTACATAGGAGCTTGTGAGAGGTTATACTAGAAAGCGTATCTCCCCTAGGTGCATGCTTAAAGTTGATCTTACCAAAGCTTATGACACGGTGGAATGGGACTTTCTAGAAGCAATGCTAAAAGGGTTGGATTTCCACAAACTTTTATCCGATGGATTATGGAGTGTGTTTCCACTACCTCCTACTCAATTTAGATTAATGGCACCCTTCATGGTATGTTTAAAGGTAAAAGGGGGCTAAGACAAGGTGATCTCATGTCTCCAACGTTATTTATATTGTGCTTGGATTAAAGTAAGAACCTCCAACTCCCTTTTCAAGTATCATTCGAAGTGCCAAAAGTTAAGAATAACACACTTTGCATTTGCGGATGATCTTATGTTATTCTCAAGAGGCGACTATGACTCCATTCAAGTACTATTGGACACTTTGGCTGAACTGGGGAATGTGGCTGGGTTGAGAGTTAATCCTTCTAAGTCAAATGTGTACCTAGCAAGTGTTCAGGGATGGCTGAGAGAGGACATTCTATAGATGGTGGAATATCCTATAGGGGATTTTCTTGTATGCTACCTAAGGATCCCCTTGGCACCTATGAAGGCCTCGGTTGCATAATACTCAATCCTTATTGAATCCATGGAGGCTTATATTCGTACCTGGAATGGGAAGTCCTTATCTTATGCAGGTAGGATTGAGTTGATTAATTCTGTGATTCAAGGTGTACTTTCATTTTGGTTCCAGTCTTTCCCTATTCCAGCTACAATTTTGGAGAGGATAACCTCCATATGTAGACTATTTTTGTGGGGAGGAAAACATTTTAGAGTGGCATGGGATAACATATACGTACCCAAAGAGGAGGGCGGATTGGGTTTGAAAAATTGCAAACTATAGAATTTGGCTTTACTTTCCAAAGTCTTATGGAATATTCATTCTAAAGCTGACTCTCTTTGGGTAAGATGGATACACGAAATCTACTTAAAGGGTTCCACAGTATGGGATTGGGCACCTCATAACCGTGACTCTCCCCTTATGAAGAAGCTAGCTTTGATCCAAAACCTACTGGTAGAGAAATTGGGGGCCGAAGGTATGTGGAAGAGGGGCTACAGAATTTTTGTATTGGTGGTACTCTCTCCTCGTAGAAAATCTGCGAGTTGATCCGGACGAAGCATAATAAAAGACCATGGATGTCTTTTATATGGAAACAGTACATACATCCCACCAAAGTTCTCTATCATAGCATGGCTAAGCCTACGCAATAGGCTACCAACCAAAGATAACTTGTTATTTTTGGAAATTGATAGAACTTGCACCTGTGTATTGCAGAGATGGAAACGGTTGACCATTTATTTTTTAAGTGTTCTTTCTCAGGAGAAGTTTGGCGAGGCATCTGAGAGTGGTTAGGCATTACCCAAACTATATCTACCCTGTCTAGCGCCATTAAGTGGATTCGAAGCATTTTCACTAGAGCTTGTCTACGAAGCAAAGTTTCAAAATTGACAGTCCTTTGTACCATTTATATGATATGGAAGACTAGAAATGCAATTCAATTAAAATTTGCTTCTATTCCGAGCTATGATGTAATTTTTTAGATAAAAATTGTCATGTATAAGATCTTGTATAAATTATATCCTGCTGATATGATCACTTTTTGATGTTCGACTATTTTGACTACTGTATGGCCAGGGTATGCCCTAAAGGCCTTGTACTTTTTCTTAGTCGGGGTATGCCCCTAAGGACCGTGTAATGCTTATAAGGCCTTCTTTGACAGGGGATGGTTGTTCCTTGTAGCTAGGATGGATATCATTTGGTGCTAGTCAGGGATTATATATTGGCTATATTGGTTGGTGAAGCTGACACGACTGGAGGAATGATTTCCACCTTTTGTTTGGTGGGGCACATTTCATTAGAGCAGATGAACGAGCTAGCCTCGTTATGGGCGGGGTATTCATTTGGTGCTAGGACGGATATACATTACTGGCTAGGGACTGTATAATTGATGCCCATGTGTTGGTTTGACAGGGACAGATTTTGATTGCTAGTGAGTAATGCAAATTGGCCTTGTTGATTGGTGCAGCTACAAGGATGGAGGTCACGGATCTACAAGTGGTTCCTGGAATTTGGGATGACACATAGATAGCTTTGGATTTTCCTTTGATATATGATGTAGTATTGATCACACTCTTCTATTTTTAGTTATATAGTTAATTTTGTTCGAAATATTTGACTAAGTACCCGTAGTTAATGTAAGGATTACTTACTCTGCTTGGGGTATGCCCTAAGGATGTTGTACAATCTTTCTGATTCAATACATTTACATTGTATATAAAAAAAGAAAGAGCTATCAATTTATATCTTTTTTCTATAAAATTTTATATCGTTTGTATCCTGCTGACATGATAACATTTTGAGATTTCAGATTTGTTTTTGTTTTTGTTTACGGGATTTGCTCATATACCCAAAGTGTTGTAAAGGAACTCATTTCGGTCGGGTTATGCCCCAATAGACCTTGTACTTCTACTACTTTGTTCTTTTCTCGATCGGAGTATGCCCTTAAGGACCTTGTAATCTACGCTGACGTGAATGGTTTGTATCTGGACTGTGTACCATTCTACCGCAGGTGGACTTACTGGACATTACTGCTTGAAGATAGGGATGGAAGTCCCTTGTTGCTGGTTGCAAGAGTTTTACGGTTGGTGTTACTGTTCACAGAGGAGGTTGTCATTCGGTGCTGGTTAGTGGATGGAGTAGTCGACATAAATGGAGACATTTCTAGGATAGATTCTTTGGTGCAGGCTGGGACAGATTGGGTATATATCACTGGGGCTGCTCTACTGACTAGCCTCATTATCCTCCACTATTGGTGGATTGCAACGTTGGCCTCCACCTTTTGACAAGTTGGAGCATATAGTACTGGCTAGCCTCATTGATGGTAGGGTTAGTTGCTGGGTCGGATGCACAATGTGGCTGGTCGGATTGGCAATATTCACTGGTCAAGGCTACAATACTAGATAGCCTCATTTATGGAATGATTCTTCACCTGTTGCTGGTCGGATTATGCAATTTTGGTGCAGCTGAAATGGCTTCTCTTGGTTATGACCGTACTTCCTATGGTTGATGATAACTGGTTTTGCTTATAAACTAAACAGAAACGGATGTTGGTTGTTGGGTTATGCAGATTGGTCTGACACATTTGGATAGCCCTATAACTAGCATTGGTATTACTTTTTGTTATGTGATGTAGACTTGATTACATTACGCTATTTTTGATTATGCAGTTGATTTGTCTTGATAGATTAGACTAAGAACCCGAAAATTGATGTACTGGTTACTTACTCTGATTGGGATATGCCCCACAGACTTTGTATAGTTTCTTTGATTCAATACATTTACATTGTATAAAAAAAAAAAGAACTGTCACTAAACCAAACAAATTGCTCTACCAACTAAAAACGACCATGCACTACCACCCATAAAATCAAGAAAGAGCTATCAGTGCCCCTCACGGGGTAGCCTAGTGGTAGAAAGGGGGAGAGGATAGTGTGGAGGTTGTGGGTTCGAGCTAGGGGAGGAGCAGCCTTTATTTAAGGTGATGTAATCCCCCTAGTGGTGGCCCATGCCTTGAGCAGCTACTCCTACTATTATCTAGGATCAGATCCGGATTTACCTATCTATGAGTCTGAGTGGATGACTCACACGTCCCAGGATTTGTTGGGCGAAGCCCGAAACCTGAGTTATCAAAAAAAAAAGAAAGAGCTATTAGTAAGAACAGCC
>JANIIA010000008.1:43696328-43716282 GCA_027478495.1 Erythroxylum alaternifolium
TTTATATTTTGTGAGGTGTTTTCTTTTTTCACCTCAAAATAATTAAAAATGAAGTTTCAATATCTTTATAATTCTTTGATGAATATGAAAAGATATTAATTAGATGATAAATAATTATTTTTTATATAGAAAACTAAAATAATTGAATATAGTTAAATTTAAAATAATTTCATATTTTGCAAATATAAATTATTTCATAATAAATCTTAATTTATTATCAATAAAATATTAAGTAAATTATTTATTTGTATATTTATATGTAAAAATAAATTTTAAGTTAAAATAAAATTATCAAATTTCAGACTAAAAATTCTTTGTTTACATGTTTATCAACATTTATAACTATTTTATTTCAAACTTCTTATCAACCTCTTGAAAAAACATAAAAACTAAAAAATTAATTAATTTTTAATAATATTTAATTAACAAAATTTAAAGGCTTCTAAAGATGTCTAATAATAACTGTAATAAAAAAATTGTTATCAATATGAACTTTCCACTTTGTTAGATAAATATAGAAAAATTCATACTTCATTCGAGTCTAAAGATGTTGATGGTATTTATGTATATATAAGAAAAGGGAATCTCTAAAAAATTATATATATGATTTATTCATTATACAGTATAATTTTAAGAAATATGTAAACTAGTTCAATACATTTTTCATTATGTATAAATCATATTAATTTCTTTTAATATGTGTACATGAAGAAGGCATGATTTATGCAAATTTCAGAAAATACTAAGCGTGAGTTCACCCCTCAAAAGATTACTTGTCTATTAGTATTTACAAGTCGTTTGAAAACTTTCGAATTAGATTCATTGACGAATTGGATTCAATTATATTTATGAGATTGAATTAAATTCGATTTACACAGCTTGGAATAAATTTATAAATATTAAAATTGAATTCAATAACATTCTTTGGGACACAATAAAAATGAATTCAAATACTTTATATGGCTTTTTATCCTTAACTAAAAATGATATGTAATCAATGTGTGTGAATTGATAGGAATATGTATATTTATGATGTTTTATAATAATTTGTATATTTATGATATATATATTTGAAAAAAGAATTTTTAATATTTTGAAAAGAATTGACTCTCCAATTCAAAATTTAAGTCACATTATTTGAGATGTGAATTGAATTTATAAAGAAAATAAGATTCGATTACGTGATTGAATTTAAGTCATATTTTTTTAACATTCCAAATATATGAATTGAATTCAATTACATAAAATTAATGAATTAAATCTAATTTATTAGTTTTCAAATACCTTAGTCAATAGTTTGACTACAGCTTCAATCTTTAGCTAAGCTAAGTCGCTCCTCAATTCATCTAAAGCTCAAACGAGGCTTCATGTCGCTCAGATTAGATGGTTCTTTTATCATTGTAGCAAAATTACTCCTCGCTGTTTTTAGTCGCTATCTTCACAAAAGCACAAAAGGTATTAGTTGCAATCACTCGAATTATCTTTCTTTCACATCTTAATTCCACGTCTCCTTCCTTAAGTCTACGTCTTCATCTTTCCAAGACTATCAAACTTACCCTGAATGGCTGAAACGAACTCAGCCTCTGTAAGAACATTGAACTTCTCTCCTAAATTATTTTGGCTTTACTGCAGTAATTGGAATAAAAGGATTTCTGCAAGATGAGCTACTGATAGAAATAAGAGTCTCAAACACATTCTTTTTGGTGTGGATTGACTTATTATTGACCAAAAAATATATTTTGGTTTCTTTGATTGAAGTTTACTGATCAAGATATAACGTGATTCCACCGGTTTGGCTTAAGTTAAGTAGGTTATTATTAAGAAAGGGGAAACGGTTAGTCTATTCTTTTCACAAACTCTCTCCATCAATGGTTTGTTTGTTGTATAGTGCAGCTCCAAAGACGGTACTATTTATGCTTGGTCACTACTCACTACCTTGTCACGCCAAAATCCTTCTCTTTCAGACTCTCTCTGTGCAAAAATCTGAGCTTTCTCTCTCTCTCTCTCACTCAACCTTCTGCTTCTCCATTGCTTCATTCTCTGTAGCTGGGTAGTTCTCACCGTCTTTTTGTACCCCCGTTGCTTTTTTCAGCCCATGTAACTACGCCCCTCCTTTGATACTCCTCAAAGTTTCTGCCTTTTTATTTTCACTCAAAAGGGTCTCTGTTGAATCATGTAATCTTGCTTCTTTTCTTTGTTTGCTTAATAACCATTTGCTGAAAAGTGATTAAAAAAAGCTGTCTTTTGCTGTTGTTTTAGACATGAGTTCTCGTTGATCTCTTTTGCTGCCCATCTTTTAGGTCCTTGAAGTCTTTTGATGTCCATTTGTTTCAGACTGTCATAAACTGTTGAAATGCAGAGTGGATTAATGGGTTCTCGTTAATTTTGCGCTTCTTTTTATCTAAGCTCCAACAGTATTGAACTAGATTAGGATTGCCACTTTTAGCATTTGACAATTGCAACATGTAATTTTAATCTGTGAACTGCATTTCGTTGTGTTGGTGTGCATTTTGGTGAGACTTTGGTGATGAATAGGAAGCTTTCTTTGACAATGAAGTAAAAAGCTGCTTTAATGGATCTGAATTCATCTGAAGTCGAACGTCGATAAGAGATCTGAGCATATGGAGGATATTTGTTCTTTCCGTTAGTTTACACTCTTCTGGCTCAAGATGAGTTCTGTTCATCACTGTCCTTGATTCGTAAATGGCACTTCAGATATAAAAGATTCGACTCATTGCTAATTTATTATTTTGTTTCTACAGAAAATATACTGAAATCATTCTTTAAATAATTCCTTGAGATGTAGGAATCTTCAACTGTAAATTTACGTATAGGATTCTGAACATCCAAAAGCCATGATTGTACACACATATATGTCTCCTGTTCCTTAGTGGTTCTGCTAGTAGGTTCTTATTCATTTTATCATCTACTATCAGACTTTAGTCGTCGTATTGGCCTCTCGAGTGAACTAAATCCAGGTGTTCGGGTGTTTCAAATAATCTTCATTCATTGTTTGTTAAAAGGTTAAATAGAGATCATATCTATTTTCTTTAGTCCCTTCTACTTCACCAAAAGTTCTGAGTTTTCATGGAGGAAACATTTGTCCCCTTTAGAGGAATTAAAAATGATCTAAAAGGAAGGCTTTTGTGCTACAAGGAAGATTGGAATGGCGGTTTCCGTGCAGGTATCAGGTTTGTGACTCTTACTGTATATCATTAATCAGATACTTCAACATATGATTACTAAAATGTTGCGTTATGTTCTGACTTGGATGACTTGGAATTTGGAAAAGTGGTTAACTGTGCAATTTATATGAAAGGTTTGGTATCTGTAATTGTTCTGCAGATATAACTAGACTTAAAATCTATGTTGTAATGTCTTCATTATTTTCTTGAGTTCAGGATCCTTGCTCCGACTACGTACATATTCTTTGCTTCAGCAATTCCAGTCATATCTTTTGGAGAGCAACTGGAAAGAAATACAGGTTTGATGATCTTTAAATCATCCTCTTGTTCGTGGCAGGTATATATGGTCTTGCACTAAGATATCTCTGGGTACTGGACTGTTACAGATGGAACCTTGACTGCAGTGCAAACTCTTGCATCAACAGCACTTTGTGGCATCATTCATTCTATTTTTGGAGGACAGCCTCTACTCATACTAGGAGTTGCTGAACCAACAGTTTTGATGTACACTTTTATGTTCAATTTTGCAAAGGATCGGAAAGATTTGGGGCCAAAGCTCTTCTTGGCCTGGACAGGATGGTATTAGTTAATCAATATTCCCCTGGTAATAAGCATCGGGTGATCTTCTACGCATATTAACTCTGATTGTTATTTTTTGTGGTTCATAGGGTCTGTGTTTGGACAGCCTTTTTGCTCTTCTTGCTTTCAATATTGGGTGCTTGCTCTATAATCAACAGATTTACACGCATTGCTGGTGAATTATTTGGCCTTCTGATTGCAATGCTCTTTATGCAGCAGGCAATAAGGGTGAGTGTTCTTAATGAGCTTGTATCAATCATACAGGGGTATTTACAAATTTGAGCTGTGATTGTACTTAAAATGCAGTGTCACGGAATTTCGACTTTCCGGTGATTTTTATGTTACTCTTATGTCCAATAAGCTACACTTTTTCTCTGCACAATGGAAAGAGTCTTTAATTTTGAGGAAGCTTTCTTTTTATCTTCCACCGATTTATGAATATAATTCTGCAGGGAGTTGTAGAGGAGTTCAGCATACCTCAGAGGGAAAATGTTAATCAGACTGCACTTCACCCTTCTTGGCGATTTGGTAATGGAATGTTTGCTTTAGTGCTATCCTTTGGCCTACTTCTTACTGCACTTAGGAGCCGTAAAGCTAGATCCTGGCGCTATGGTACAGGTATGGCATATTGCATTGTTGAAGGCTCGTTAAAGAGTCTAATATGACGAACCTCGATCAGTTTTGCTCACCATTTTCTTTAATTTGTGTACCACCTATCAAGGCATGAGAAAACATCATTTGGCCTGTACATCTCATAATTGTTTATCTCATCTCACCACAATATGTTTGTTAAAGGTTCCTTGCGAGGATTAATTGCTGATTATGGAGTACCACTTATGGTGCTTGTTTGGACTGCCATATCTTACATACCAGTACATGATGTTCCAAGAGGGATCCCGAGGCGGCTCTTCAGTCCAAATCCATGGTCTCATGGTGCATACTCAAATTGGACAGTTATCAAGGTGAATCACTCTTTTTCAAAAAGTGAGACTTGCATTAGCTTTGACAAAGCTTAACCTGTACTTTCTTTGCTTTAAGGCCTTTATGACGCTTGTTTGATTGTGTAGGAAATGGTGGAGGTGCCTCCTTTATACATAGTGGGAGCATTCATTCCTGCAACCATGATTGCCGTTCTTTACTACTTTGATCACAGTGTTGCTTCCCAACTTGCCCAACAAAAGGAGTTCAACTTGAAGAAACCAGCTTCTTATCATTATGACCTTCTTCTTTTGGGAATTCTGGTAAGCTAATGCATAGCTATGTCTCCTTGATACTTCTGCAAATATTGTCAAAATAACAAAAATAAGGATCGAATTTTGAATTTCCAGCCTTTATTGACTTCACTTTACCAGGTCATACTATGTGGTCTTATTGGCATTCCCCCTTCAAATGGTGTAATCCCACAATCTCCAATGCATACTAAAAGCTTAGCTACGCTGAAACATCAGGTAATGTTATCTCTACGAGTCAGCAAATTTGAGAAGTCATATTGTATAATTAAGATATTCCAACCTTTTGCTTTCGTGAGTTTTGGTATCCATCATTTTCTGTGGGAATTTTATGTTTAAGCCCATCCAATAGGGTAAACACAACTGTACAAAAATTTTGTACTTGCATTATTTGTCTCTTCATTTGTTCTTTTAAAGAAATATTGGATCTGCTTTCTATCTCATACGAGATTCCTGCATTCTTGAATGTCTATATTACTCTATCAGACAACTCATGTTAACTGTCTAATCCTTATGGCCTTTTTGCTTTTAAAACAGCTTTTGCGAAATAAGCTTGCATCAACAGCTCGAAAAAGTATGCGCAAAAATTCAAACCTGGGACAATTATACAGAAGTATGCAAGAAGCCTACAATGAAATGCAGACTCCCCTAGTCTATCAATTGCCACCCACCCTGGTACAGTAAGCCACAAATGACTTGAGACATTAAATTGTTGTTTCTTCTCTTGTCTATGCCTTACATTAACATCTAACAGGGGTTAAAAGAACTGAAAGAATCCACAATTCAACTTGCCTCAAGTACTGGATACATTGATGCCCCCGTCGATGAGACTGTTTTTGATGTGGATAAGGACATAGATGATCTTTTACCTGTTGAAGTCAAAGAACAGCGGCTCAGCAATCTGCTTCAGGCAATGATGGTTGCTGCTTGTGTTGCTGCTATGCCTCTTCTAAAGAAGATCCCAACTTCAGTTTTATGGGGATACTTTGCTTTTATGGCTATTGAAAGCTTGCCAGGAAATCAATTCTGGGAAAGGATATTATTGCTTTTTACTGCTCCAAGTCGAAGATACAAGTGAGTTTGTGCTTTTTGAAACCCATTAATTTATTAGCAGGCTACTCTCTAATTTTCTGCTAATTATTCTCCATGAAAATATCCCACTCTCCGTCATTTGAGGTCTGAAAATGAGCTCACCTCTATTGTGACTTTCTGTGGTGATCTCATACAAACTGAATAAGCTTCCAGTTATTGTAAAGTTGCATCGTGTAGCCATTATATGATCTTACACTAATGATAATGAAATAACTGCTGGTGAGAGTTGGCTTATTATGAACTCATTCCTTAATTTACAGGGCACTGGAGAAGACTCATGCGACCTTCCTTGAGACGGTTCCCTTTAAAACGATAGCCATCTTCACATTGTTCCAGACAATTTACCTGCTGCTCTGCTTTGGTCTTACTTGGATTCCAATAGCTGGAGTCCTTTTCCCACTGTTGATCATGCTCCTTGTCCCTGTGAGGCAGTATGTGCTCCCTAAATTTTTCAAAGGAGCCCATCTTCAAGACCTGGATGCTGCTGAGTATGAGGAAAATCCGGCTGTATCATACAATATACCATTTGATGTAAGTTAGTTCTTTCATGGTTTCAGTTAAATGTTGGACTTGAGCTAGAAACTGGTAACTCCTATGTTCTTTTATCTGAAACTTAATCATTCGGGACAATGTCAGGTGACTTTACTCGCTTATCTATTTCTGGAAAATGACTCACGAAAATGCTATAATTCTTGCTAGTTTATTTATGCTCATCTGTTGGAATTGCAGATCCTGAAATTCTTTATCACTGTCAGATACAAAAATATAGAACTTAGACAGACCAACTTCACTGCCATGGAATTTTGTCTGACACCATTCACTATCTGATGCTTTATAAATCTGACAGGATCAGGATCCGCAAGCAAGAACACCTAGTATTGATGAGGGGGAAGTTCTTGATGAGATTATCACAAGAAGTCGTGGTGAGATTCGCCATACGCAGAGCCCAAAAATAACCAGTTCGACTCCTAGTTCATTGGAGATAAAACCTTCATCTAGCCCACGGGCACCACAGAGGGAATACAGCCATAAGTTCTCTGGAAAGGGAATTGAAGTGCGGCAAACGCCGTGTCCTGGGCCATCTATCCTTGGTCAAAGCACTGGTGGTTCATCTTCAAGTTAAAACTTAAAATTGAATCGTGGTATTTTTCATTGTCAAAGTACTCGAGAGGTCTTGTCTGAAGATAAGAGTAACTATAGATCGATGTCATCGGTAGGTGTGTGTTGTGTTTTTGTTCCTAGTGCTAACCATATCTTGTTTGCCACTCTTTAACAATTCTGTACTCCCACTTAAGAACCAATTTATGACAAGGAAAA
Source organism: Erythroxylum alaternifolium (assembly GCA_027478495.1). Classification (NCBI taxonomy): domain Eukaryota; kingdom Viridiplantae; phylum Streptophyta; class Magnoliopsida; order Malpighiales; family Erythroxylaceae; genus Erythroxylum; species Erythroxylum alaternifolium. The sequence continues at coordinate 43,703,731 of JANIIA010000008.1, forward strand.
AGTTGTTTGCTTTACACTTTTCTGTCCATAAAGAATCTTCTTCAGTTTCCTTTTTCTTTATTGTTCATTGTGCACTTATGTGATGGTTGCATATGAATTTCATTGCTGTAGGATTTTCTTTTCTAGAAGATTGTTCTTCAATTTTTTATGTGGTTGTTGCAAAAGAAGTTCAGCAACAAAGAAGTGGGAAGTAAAGTGAATCTATGCAGTTGTGCATGCTCTTGCTTTCTCAATATCAAAACTAGTGGAAAAGAATTAAGATATTCCTGGATTCACAGTCATGTTACTTGGCATCAAATATTTTCTTGAGAAACAAACAACTTGTAACAAATAGGAATTCAACGGAGTGACTGAAACTTGTGATACTTTGGATATTGTTAACAGGGACTTGCTTGCCTCGGCATGGAAAGCCTTCTGTGAATTCTAACGCAAGTGTGTAGATAATTTACTTGCTTCTAATGGTCAAATTGAAAACTTGATCTTTCAGAATGCCGTCGAAGATCGAACAACTTTTGGATTACAAGATTGGCAAATAACCTTCTTCGTAATTCTACCATTCATGCACTCCATATATTCAAAACCCTTCAACACTCACTTCAATCATTACATCATTCTCTAATTTACAATTAGCCAATACCAGAATCTATTTTAGTGGACAGTCCTACCTCCAACATTTTTGCTTTTTAGTAGTGTTTGCACTACGTGTTCCATTGTGTTGTGTTGTTTTAGAAGGTAGTGTTCGATCTGACTCTGACAATTGTATTCCCCACATTATTTAATTCACTCTTACAGAATTCTTGTGAACACAATAAGAGAAGAAGAATTTCAACCTTTATGAACTCGCAATAATTATATAAAACGGATATAATTTTGACTCTCTTTAGCTTCAAGATCTTGCTCAAATCTACTTACACATGTACATTACAAGACTTGAAATATTAGTTTACGATTTAAAGAACAATCATATCACAACAAGAAAAGGCAGCTTACCACTCTGTCCACGTCCTTGAAGTTCTCGTTTATGTTCTATCAACTTGTTTTGTGCCTTAACATGTCGTGTCATCAAAAATTCTCAGCCAAAGTCTTAATGGAGTAAGTACTGAGCCAACTTGGTGCGTTGTCTAATCAATGCACGCTCCTATGCAAGTCTATCCGGACAAATTTGAGTTATCCAATTGTGATTATAGATAAAAATACATATTTTTTATTAAAATAATTAATTGAAATTTCATAGTAGTTCTTTCTTTTTATCAAAATGTCAAATGTTTTTTTGTTAGGTAATATGTATTACCTCTCCCATATGAAGCACACATGTTCAAGTTTTTTTTTTAATCCAAAGCAAAAACATGCAAATCAGAAATCACTAGGTCGTGAACCAAAAGGAAATCAATAATCTATACTTGGTAACCTTAATCTTAACGGCATGAATTACAAATATATGAAAAATATTACATTAATCAATGATTGTTGGTCCCGGTTTTGGGTTTTTTTTTTGACTCAAACCTATAAATATTGTATTATAGTTTAGGATTTGATTTAGGATAAATCCTATTTGTTTTGGCAATAGACCAAGTTGGGTAGATCAATTTGACCTTTTTATTTTTTAAATTAAAAAATAAATAATATTTTTTTAAGGCGTTTGACTTCGGATTGGATCGAACTTGAGAAAAAAAAAATAAATTAAACCTAAAATCTAACTTTAACTTTAAGTGGGTTCGAGCTAAATTGTTACTTCTAACTTTTATATCTAAAATTTGCTCAAATGTAATAAGATTTTATTTAATGACTTTGCGTTGAGATTAAATCCATAAGAAAAAGAGAGTTTTGTGTCCCTTATGTTAATGGCCCACTTGACTCTAATCCATCTATTAGACTTCAAAAAATCAATGGTCCTAAGATTAAAAAAAAAAAAGCATTACATTAGGTAATACATTTATGGGCTAAGGTGGAATTATGGTCTTTAGATAGGATCCAAGCAAAACCTGAAACCTATTGGGTCCAAAATATTATGTTCTTTAGAAATAACCTAGGCCTTAAAAATGTAGCCTTGAAATTTGTTATGCCCATGTTAGCTAAGCCTTAATCTCAACTAAGTCTAGCCATAAAAAAATCTCTGAAGATTGAATTCTTAACATATTCATTATTTTTCCAATTTATCTTAGGAGTAATATTTTGGAATGTATAGAATTTCATTTAACTTTTAAGATATTAACTGGCCAGTTGTTCCTTTGTAACTATAAAATCATATATTCAAGTCGTAAAAATAACCTCTTTATGAAAATATAAAAAAAAAGTTACGTACATTATTATCATTCTTTTCAGATTGTTGCAAAACGGAAAGTCTTGTATACTGAGTATATTGACATTTTTTTAAAAGATTAACCAAATAAAATATTTTTAATAACAATTTGATGTGCTAAGTTATTTAATATTAGTTATTTTTTCTTAGGTTCTATTTGTAAATAGAAGTGTCATAAATAAAAATAACTTTTAACAAAATTGGTATTCCTAAAAGTGATTAATTATTTGCTAATGATATTAACCAATCATGTAAAAATAATCAAAATAGTAACTGAAATATTTATATAAGGTAAAAAAATTATATAAAATTAATTAGATTGGGGTCAAATTTCTCCTATATAATTCTATTTTTTTAATAAAAATTTGTGTTTTCCAACATCTTGGGAAAATAATGCCAAATTTATAATGTCAGGCAGGAAGTCTACAGATGTGCCAACAAGTACAATCTCTGCAGACAGAGAGTCAAGGGAAATGAGGCCACAGATTGTGTTATTTGGAGATTCAATAACGGGGCAATCTTTTAGATCAGGAGGTTGGGGTGCTTCTCTCGCTGACACTTACTCCCGCAAGGTGCCTCGTTTTTGTACAAGATTGAATCTTTCTCTTATTGGTTGATTTTTGAACATACCCATTACTTCATTTCCCATTCTCTTCACTGAAGTTCACTTTTGATTACTTGATCTTAGGCTGATGTACTAGTTCGTGGCTATGGTGGTTACAACACCAGATGGGCTTTGTTTTTGTTGCATCACATTTTCCCACTCGTAAGTTCGTGTCTTTTTTCTTGGTTTTGGCCTGGTTTCGAGCTTGTGTTATGGAAATAGAGTTTGGAATCGTGAATTTTGGTTAATTTTTTTATGGGTAGGATTCTACGAAGCCTCCAATCGCGACTACAATATTTTTTGGTGCTAATGATGCAGCTCTTCCAGGCAGGACTAGTGAAAGGCAACATGTTCCTGTCGAAGAATACAAGGAAAATTTGAGGAAAATTGTTCTGCATTTGAAGGTCTTAACCACAACTTTTGCTGCCTTATGCATACTTGAGAGATTGCACATTATCTGGAGTTCCATCAAGTTTATGGTTGTTAAATGTTTGGATCTCGTGCTTAATATGGTCACTGAGCTCACGATCTTCTACTAGTAGCCTATGATCTACAATTTACTTGGAAATAGTGCAGAATGCAGCTCACGATCTTCTACTAGTAGCCTATGATCTACAATTTACTAGTACATAGTGCAGAATGGAACATCGGTGTACATAGTGCAGAATGGAAAATCGGTAACTAAATATTGGTACTGTTAAGTACCGTACATTCTTTCCCAGGGAAGAGTGTTTTGGAGTACTTCCAAGAGCTAGTCTTTGGACTGAATTAGTTTGAAACCTATGTTAAATGAAAAAACTAGGTTCTGAAAGCAGCACAAACAATATAGATCTTAAATTGTTTTTGGTGTTTAACGCCCCATCTCATCGTGATTTCTTCAGGTTAGAAAGTACAATAGTACTTCATTAGTCCTAAATATCAATACTGAAAATGTACTTACGGATCAAATCTGCTACTACCAAGTTTTTTCATCATGTTCTCCTTTGCCTTCATTGTAATCCTGTAGATGTCATATTTGTCCAACAGACATGTCATTACCCTCTCAGCCACATCCATTGTCAACACTTCGCTGCAGCTGCTTCCACATTTCATCTAACACTCTTTCAGCACTCCTTGAGAGTGTTAATAACTATTCATACATGCAATAATGGTATCAGATCTTCTAGAAAAGGATACTAATTCTAAGCTGCATTAACCATTTGGTCTGCGTTCATTGTTAATTAGCCAAATAATTTTGATTTTTTTGACTTTCTTTCAAAAGGAGAACTTTGTTCCTAGATGTCGTTGGCTTCTCTAATTACTATTCTCCCTCCATTCTTCAAAAACAAGGTTGCTTCTATTTCTTAAAGCAAGCACTGTCAAAATTGTAAGTCTGTTGCCTTCTAGTATTCAAATTATAACCATTTCTCTTTATTTATGGAAAGATAAACCTTTTGATGAATGTAGTAAAATAGCGATTTTTATTTCTCAATCGCTGATCAACTTTGTTGCATTGATCATGAAAATGTGAAATTCTTCTCCTGAAGGTCAAACCAGTGTCCTAATTATTTACTTGTACCATGAACTTATGACTTGCATAATTGGTGATGCTCTGGATCAATGCATGCCAAACTGGATTTTCAATTGGTAGATGCGTTCTTAATTTTGCAGCAGTGCTCGCCCTCCATGCTTATTGTGCTTATTTCTCCACCGGCAGTGGATGAGGAAGGCCGTAAAGAATATGCCAAGTATGTTTCTTTCTTAATTATTTTGTCCAGTGATATGGAAATTTTGATTAGATAGTTTAGTTGCCAAAAGCACCCAATATTACTGAATGTTAGTAGAAATTGTGAATCCTGAGTCTTCATCCAAGTTAGTACAGTTATGTTTTCTATAACCATGCTTACAGGTCTTTATATGGTGAGAAAGCAATGAAACTTCCAGAGAGGACAAATGAAGTTGCTGGAGTTTATGCGAAGAATTGTGTTGAGTTGGCAAAAGACATGGGAGTTCGATCAGTTGATCTTTGGTCTAAGATGCAGGAAACAGTGGATTGGCAGAAAAAATTACTGAGGTTCGTGTCACTTGTCGCTTCTGAGTCGAGAGATCACTACTGTTTGAGTGATGACTAGCATTTTGAAATTGGAGGTTATACAAAAAGTTTTTGCAACAAACTTAATTGGTAACCTCTTGAGTGGATGTGACATACTTAGATCGTCAGATTATAATCTCATTGAAAATTGGACCCAATTAAAAAATAAGTAGCATAACTCAACCATGCTTTTATCAAGCCTATGCCTCATAATTTCTATCCTCTTATCCAGTCTACTTCTGGTTTCAAGATTCTTTAACTGGGAAGATTTGGTTGATGTTTGCGAACTTTGAAGTTAAAGCAGATGATATATGGGCTTAACAAATTAAGAATTTAACAGAAATTGGCTGTGAAATGCTGATTGTGCATCTTGTTTACAGCGATGGACTGCACCTGACACCAGAAGGTAATGCAGTTGTCTGGGAAGAAGTTGTTAAAGTGTTCAATGAAGCCTGGCTTTCTGCTGAAGCAATGCCTTACGATTTCCCGCACCATTCAGAGATTGATGGAAAGAACCCTGAAAAAGCTTTCCAGCAGCAATGCTTATAACATTGCAGCAGTTACACTTTGTCCCTGAAATAAATCTCTCTTTTTACATTCAAGAATGTTACTTCTGGGGAACATATTCCGTCTTCTTTTAATGCACAGAAGCATTCGTGATGATATGCATGAACAGCTCATCTATTTGAGGAGCTTTACTGTCCTTGAATTTGGTTCATCGCTTGCGAAGTTCCAAGGTGTGGTTTTTTGTAGAGCATGCAACATCTTATTCCCTGCTTATACTTGCAGTTATTGAAGAAAGATCAGGCAAGTAAACTTTCTAACAATTTCTAACATCAGCACAAACAAAAGGGTTCATATAGGACCTGCTAAAGCTTCCTTTTGTCCCCTTAGCATTGGCGAAAACACATTTAAGACCACAACTGAAGATAAGCAATTAAGGGCGTAATAGAAAGTTAAGCGTTACCTTAACCTCAATTTCACAATTGTTTCTGTAGTTAATGACACATCTAATGAAATTAAACAGACCATAATGTTGTTGGTTTATATACTGACTTCATTTATTAGTGACCTCTTTGAATTTACCATCAATGTAGAGAGAAATAGAGTGTGGAAAACATTAATACTTGAGTTTGCAATCAATTCAGTTACGGACAACTAAAAAAGAAAACAGTCGTACGATGATATATTAGTCTAGAACTAAAATGACTAGGTTGTCCTCGTTCTGTCCTTTGACCAAATGGTGCAAGTCAAAATTTTGTCAAGACCACTTGGACCTATGTGGAGGAAAAATGTTGAATGCAATTATTAATAGATTTAATTACTAAATCTTGTATAGATATATGTTAAGAGATGCATTTTGGGAAATAATTTTGCTTTGACTAATGACTCAAGGCATTTTTATTCAACTCCAAGCCCCGAAACTATATTCATATTGCCATTACAAATCTTACTGCATAAAACTTTCCACTTTGCGAGAGTATAAAAGGAAGTGAGGTTATCACTTACAATTAGTCTTTTCTATAAAAGAATATTAAGCTCTAAAAGTCAAACTTAGTCATTTCATACCATTACGCATCATATTTTGGCAAGTCCCTTTTGGGTGCATAACATACCAAAAAGGCCGGAAGTGAATGTTTCCTAAATAGCCTCATGCCACGTGGCATGTCATGTTTCTACTAACAATTGCCCCAAAGATGACAGTAGATAATCTATTTCTATTATTCTGTTCTATAAAAATCTATCCATTTGATAAATAGAGTACAAAAGTTGGACGATCGAGATTACATTGAACAGAGGGCACACCAAAAATTGGAACAGAGGATCTTGCATCTCCATGGATTGGATTTGGTATTTTTTGGTCTACAAGTACAAGTTGACCTTCCATGTTCATTTCTACATATTTGTCCAATCTATAATGACTACACCAAGAGCCGTTGGATCACAAATAACCCACGGTCAGGATCAACAAAACAACATAAATGCCCACACATCCTCCCTTATTAAGGAACTCGAAGGTGGTATATTGTCATGTATTTCCTGAACACTTCCACCATTTAAGCCTCAGGATCTTCTTGTGATTTTCTCTCCATGGAGTTTAATCACAAGATCTTGAGAGACACCTCCTTCCCTCATCGACCACTACTTTCTCCGGAAAATGATAATAGTTACCCAAATAATAAGCCATACATGAAAGATGAGTTCCCCTTTGAAGTGTGCTCATCACAGGGGTTTCTTCAGGATTTTCAACATCTAGATACTCAGTTTCATGCTTCTGGGACGTCTTCCAATCCCATGTTTGGGGTCCAAACTGGTTCCAATTTCGAATCTTTCGATTCTTTCCCGTATGGTTCTTCGACGACTATGGATTTCTGTGAATATGAGTGCAAACCATTTGCAGATAACAATAATCATGGCGGTCAAGTTCAAGTCTTGGACAATTTCATAGCTGCAATTAGAGGAGGATATCTGAATCTTCCTCAAACAAACCACACTTGTCACTTGGATGCATCTACTGCACAGGATCACATGTCCTTGACCTTGCAAGAGATGAAACCTTTGAGTTTTATAGTACCAGACGAAGTCTCGTGTGTGAGCGTGAACAATCATGATTACTATAAGAGAGTCGATAAGAACAAATCACTTCTTTCTTCTGCAAGAATTAAGACATGGAAAGGTCGTAAGAAGAACACTGTAGTGAAGGGTCAATGGACAACTGAGGAAGATAGGTACATAGATTATATAATTTCCATTTATAGGGCATATTATTGTTGGATGACTATAGGGTTGTTCTTGATTTTCCATGTTTGGTCTGATACTATTCCAAATGGTTATTTGCAGGCTCCTGATTCAGCTGGTTGAACAATATGGAGTTAGAAAATGGTCTCATATTGCTCAGATGTTGCCTGGAAGAATTGGAAAGCAGTGTAGAGAGAGATGGCACAACCATCTAAGGCCTAATATAAAGGTTAAAAAATTCCATATGCGATAGTCGCTAGATGCATTTGGTTGATCTGCTGTTTCATTCTTTCCTATTCAATTTCCTAAAATCTTTAGTTTTAGCTATACAGGTGGTAGACAGATAAAACGAAAATTGTCTTACATCCAATTGCTTTTGCAGAAAGATTCATGGAGTGAAGAGGAAGATAAGGTACTCATACAGGCTCATGCAGAGATAGGAAATAAGTGGGCAGAAATTGCAAAGAAATTGCCTGGAAGAACTGAAAACTCAATAAAAAACCATTGGAATGCAACTAAAAGAAGGCAATACTCAAAGAGAAGGTGTCGTTCTAGGTACCCTAGAGGCTCTCTTCTGCAAGAGTACATCAAAAGCTTAAACTTGGACCAAATCAATGGGAGGTTTCAAGGAAAACCTTCTATTACCGATTCATGTGCTGGTAAAAGTATCACGAGAGCACCAATTCAACTGGCCTTAGATTTCTGCCAGAATGATCGTCTTGTCCCAACTTACGATTTCAATGAAGTTTCTGATTTTGAGTTCAATGACAAAATGTTCGAAGAGGGCTGTAGTATTGACTCCCTTCTCGATGACATTCCTTGTGCTTCTGTTTATGATGAGAAGAACCTTTCCATGGATTTGCTTGTAGATGATCATGTAACTCCACTGATGGATCAAGAAGTGAAGAAGGAGCTTGACTTGGTGGAGATGATCTCTCAAACCAAAATGCGATGATTCTGATATCTTCCAACCGTCAAATCCACATTAGATGGACGAATGGACCATGTTGGTAATGAGGCTTGCGATGTCTGCAAATTGAGGGGCATAAAAAGGGAAGGGTTTTCAAACAAGTGTCTCCAGGTTCTGGGGTTTATGGTTGTTCACAGGATATGCGGAAAAGGAAGAACAAGCAAGCAGACAAAGAAAAGCTAAATAATAAAAAAAAAATAAAGCTACTAAAAAATATGTTGGAATTCTTGTGATTGTGCACTTGCGTATGGCAAGCTTGTGCTTAGACTTGCACGGCTTCAATTGCAAAACTATCACTATTTTCCATGGAGATCTTCAATATATATGACTATATAAATAACAATATCTCATATGAAGAGTAGTTTCTTTTTCATGCTTAGATATAAATATTAACTGAATCGAATATATTTACTTTTAAATTATTAATTTATTAAATTATTTATTTAAAATACTTAATTCATAAATTATTATATATTATAATTTTAACATTATTAATATATATATATGTACATACATTCTTACCAAATTATATACAGGGTTAATTACAAAAAAATCTCAAACTTTGTTCAATTTTACAATTATATCTCAAACTTTAAAAAGTGATAATTAAATGCTCAAACTTTTAATTTTTTTAATTCTAGCCCGACGTTAGGGTCTTCGTTAAGTTTGTTGATGTGACTTACTACGTCTTCCAGAGATCCAAAACATTTATACGCATCAGATCAAGTTGACATAACTAATAAAGATGAACTAAACTACGTCGTTTAATAACATAACTAAAACTACGTCGTTTTGGTTCTTTAACATGGAAGACAGTAACATAAAATTTAAATAATTTATTATGCAATTTGCAATTAAGAATTCGAGTTAAAAATATAGGTCATGTTTGGCAATTAGCTGATTGTATTGAGCTATTAGCTGATAGCTGATTATATCAGCTGATTTGACCAGCGAATTACATAACTAATAAAGATTAACTAAACTGCGTCGTTTAATAATATAACTGAAACTACGTTGTTTTGGTTCTTTAACATGGAAGACAATAAGATAAAATTTAAATAATTTATGATGCAATTTGCTACTAAGAATTCGAGTTAAAGATATAGGGGTCGTTTGGTTTTCAACTTATCAGCTGATTGACTCAAATTAGAGGTTTGACTTGACTAATAAGCTGTTTTTTTTGTTTGGTTATGAGCTGGTTGGGTTGGTTGATTCAACCCAACCAACTGTTTTGTGAAAAGCTCCAAATTGGAGCATTTTGGACAAACACCTGAATTAGCTATTTGTTAATGACTATTGTGCCCCTAACCCATCACCATGTGGGTTCATAGCAGAAGAACTCGGAGATGTAGAGACTTTTGTCGTTTCACTATGATGCAGTGAGTTACTCTCAAAACTTCGATGAAGGCTGCTGCAACTATGAGCCCCGTCGCCTCCCGAAAGTTTTTGCAGACCTTAAATGGGGTTTATAGGATGAGTAACATGCTTGTTGTTAACTTGTAAGTTGACAAGTTCTTTCCAGATTAACACTACAACTTTCGGGATCATCTTTTTCTTTTTTCTGTTTATTTTTGTCGCTTAGCTCAAGATGAGGAACAATCTGTGTATAGTATTATGATAGGATTGGCTTGTACTATAGATATATGTATGGATCTACTTAGTTTCTGAGAATTCAGGATCTACCTTTTCATGTTCAAGGTGTTATGGTGAAAGGACCATAACTGCCATTCTGATAAATTAGTTGTTGCTATAATTACTATTTATTTTTTATATAGATGTCTAATATTTTATTTATTTTTAAAATTTTTAAAATATAAATTAAAAGGCATGAGATTTTTTGTGAGTTAACTAATTTTAAAAAATTATAAAACTATCAAAAAAATCTTTGTGATTGTTAATTTAAAAATTATTTTTCTTAAAATTTGTTTAAAAATTAACGACAAAGTACAATTAATATTAAAAGCTCACATGAACTAACTCAAATTAATAATTTATTATAATTATTTTAAATTTTGAGTTTAAGGAGAATTATGTTTTGTGTTTTGTAATTAAAATAAATATTTTATATTGATAAATTATATTTTAAAATTGGTTTAAAATTTGACATGTTTTCGTAAGTCATTTTATACATAAATAGCTAATACTAAACAGCTAATTTTACCAAACATCTCTAACAAGTAGCTAATACAATTCGCTGGTCAAATTAGATGATAGAATCAACTATCAGCTAATAGTTGATTGCATTAGCTGATCGAATCAGCTAACAGCTAATGCAATCAGCTGATTACCAAACAGGGCCATTAAGTAAAGAAATCGCACCATAGCTTAGGAACCGTAGAAGAAGCATACCTAAGCTCGCGCAAAATATGAGTTTCCACTATCTACCCAATAGCTAAAATTGTTAAACTGGAGGGGACCTACAATTAAACCAAGATAACGTAACATGCATCCATTTCAATTTTACAGTTGCCCAATGTTTGTTTAGGTGTAATTGAGAAACTCTTATTTATTTAGGTCATGTCAATTACGGATATTGGCCTTGCAACCCCTTAATTATACTTCTATTCAATGTATCATTGTATCAACATCAGATTTGTTGTACAACAGGATATAGCCTCAAAAGACATATTTGGTTGCTCACCGGTGTCTGAGTCCCAGTGAAGCCTTTATTGCGAAACTAAAAGTGAACCGAATTTTGTATTTCGGAGCCAATGAATGAACCTAATTGAGATAAGAGCAGTAGTCAAACATTCCAACCGTTGGCAACCGTGGATTGAGCAACGCAAACGCCACAATGATCTGGATATATTCATTGGGTTAAAAACAAATCCAGGACTTCCTCATATTATCCTCGCATTATGAACAATCCCAATCATTAGAGTAGACAACAGAGTCCACTCCTCGGCCTTGATGAAAGCGACGTGTTAGTATATAAAATTGAGCCATCAAGATACACTTTTTGCGGTTTACCAACTTACAACTAGTTTTTGGTACAGACGAGAAATGGACAATTAATCAGTAATTAGATTTTCACTCAACTATTGAGACGCAAACCTTCATCAGTTAAAGTTAAATCCTTTATTAGGAGGGGCAATGGATGAAGTTCTTAAGGGAATTTTAATTCCTAAAACTCAACTATCTTCCTAATTTGTCGTCCCCAATAGATATATTTAAAGAAACCATTCGAAGGGATTATTACCACTAAAAGTTGTTGAGAATGGCTGATTTAGAGATATGTCAAAGTGGAATAGCATGAAGTGGTTTGGCACAAAGAGCTATTTCCTAGCTCTTCTTTCATTCTATGACTCATTAACCTAAACAAGTTAATTACAATGGATAGGTTCTCTTTCCTTAGCTCAATTGAGAATTGTGTACTATGTAGTTTAGGATGAGAAAATAGTAACTATTTGTTCTTCGAGTGTCATTTCTCTAGGAATATTTAGTCTTGGATCAGACAAAAATGTCTTTGGTTCTTAAGAACACATAGATACACAAAGATTCTACAATGGTTTATCAGTTTCAAGACTATTTCCGATCTTAATACAATTATCTGCATAATTTCCTTTGCGACTTGCATTAAGGAAATATGACTTGAAAGGAACCTACACAGGTTCCAGGATATCAATAAAAGTCAACAACAAATTTTTTTAGCATGTTTATACTAAAGTTAGAAAGCAAATAATCTCCTCGAGATCTATCAAGGAATGCTCATCTCAACTAACTACCTTATGGAGAATATAGAAAAGTATGAAAGTCAAATGTACCAAGGAGATTTCTCAACTGTAACATCCCGTTCTCATATTAAGGGTTAGGACCCGAAATTTCAGTACATATGAGCTCAAAGAGAGATTAAGGAAATGCATTTTCTT
>JANIIA010000008.1:43753702-43784977 GCA_027478495.1 Erythroxylum alaternifolium
AAATATTACAAATACACTTAAAATAAATATTGATACAATTATAAAATAATCAATAAATTACATATTTCCAATCATATACTATAGGGGCATTTTCGTCATAGGCACTGTTTTTATGTTCTGTCCCCTACAACCAAACACATTTCTGTTCTTGAGACGGAGACAATTGTTTCTGTTCTGTCTATCGCAACCAAACAGCTCACTGTCTCCAATTTCTGTTCTGTTCCGTCTCCAAATTTCCGTCTCTGCATATTGGAGACAGTAACCAAACAGACTGTAAGGGGTCACCTCGTTAGGGGTTTTGAGGATGACTATCTTACTTACTGCGAGACAAGGAGGAATTGAATTTGGTAGCCTTTTCGACTCGCGCAGCCTAACCCCCTTCAGGTATCCCCATTCCCCATCACTTGTTTTTTCATTTATTTTCTGTTGATTTTTCTGTAACCTGCATCATTCGTATATTGTCTCATTTGCATGTAGGTCTATCGAAAACAACATTTCCACTATGTAGGAGTAAGGTTGCGTACTATAGGACCTCCCTAAATCTCACTTCATTAAGGAATTTCGGACTGGGTGATAATGATGATGATTTTTTAAAACATTTTATTTTTGAATTTAACTTATCAAACCATTACATTTAATTATTATCATCAACACTCAATTGAATATCACGCAAATACAAGATTTGAAAATATCTGACAATACACAACTTTATTTTTACCTAATTAGGAACATTATTTTTAATAAACCCACATGTAAATGATGTAAAAATAAGTTAAAAAGATTAAAATAATAATAAAAAATTCAAATAAAATAATAACAACAAAAAAGTACAATGTAAAATGGTTTTAAGACATTTAATCATAATTATCAGCGGCACTTAAAAAATTCTCACTCTGCGTCTCTGCTCCCTCTCGCAAAACAGCACAAGGAATCCACCCGACGGAATCATACGAAATCTCGGAAGCTCCGTGTTAACCCGTAAAATGACACGTGTCACGTCTCCCAAACCATAAGTAGCAAATATCAAGATCCTTTGTCTCTTTCTTTCTCTCTATCCATCGAATCTATCCTTCCTATTTTCTCTGCACCCAAACAGCCCACGACAATAGAAAAAATCTCCTCTGTTTCCTCAAAATCTCCTTCACTACATACCCGTACCTTTTCAAAATTCCATGGCTGCGTCAGTCATTTCACTCTCTCCGAGAATTATGTGGTAATTAGTTGATGTTATTTAAAAAAAAAAAGACAAGAAAGTGCCTAAATTCGCTCGCTAACGCGAAGGCGCAGATATCGCAGGCGCCAAACGCGCACCATCGCTGCTTCAAATTCATTGCGCAGAGTTCAGACTCAATATTTAATCGTCTTCTCTTTGCGTTTACAAAGAAAGAGAATCATGCAGTCGCTGAGTCTTAAAGTTTTTGCGGATTTTAGAGTAGGTTCCACAAGATCGTTGCCTGGTCGGAGCTCCAGTTTTGAGGGGCGACACTGCTTGAGTTTCCCGCGCTCCGGCAGGGTTTGCCAAATAGTAGCCTGCTTGCCGGAGACAAACGGTAGTAGCGAAGGTACAAGTTCCGGTTCGTCTTTGTCTCGTAGTCAAACTTACGCTTTGTTGAAGCAGCAAATGGAGGTCGCTGCCCAATCTGAGGTTTGTCTCTTTTGAGTTTTCTTTATTACCGTGTTTTTGTCGATGGATTGCGTTGAAGTATTGTTTTAACTGAATATTAGGAAATGTTTAGAATATAATCGTTGGTTTTGTTTTGTTTTGAAAACGGGGATGTTCTTATGGTACTAGGACTATGAGGAAGCTGCAAGAATTCGAGATTCGTTGAAATCTTTTGAGGAAGAGGAACCTGTTCTCCGACTTCGCAACTTGCTGAAGCAGGCAATTGCCGAAGAGCGTTTTGAGGTACCGTGTTGTACATATTTAACCTTTTCCCGCGTGTCCTTTGAGTGATATGATTTTTCTTCTTAATTGGGGTAGAACCGAGATGTCTTTAATGGTATTTCTTAGTTCTGTCAATGCAAGGGTTCGAATACTTTCAGGTTACTGATTATTCGTGGAGTTAAATTATTGGATGACTAATTTAGTGTAGACGATTAACTGGGTTAATCTTCTGTTTAGGATTATGTTTAACCTGTATATGTCGTTCCTCAACAGTGCCAAATGCTATATGTTGAAACTCGCTGTATCTATTTTTTCCTCTGTTTATACTTGTAATGTCAATACAAAAATTAAATTCAGAACATCAAAACTATTATGGTAGTCATTTTCCTTAATAATGACAAACTTTTAAATATCAGATTTTGAGGATTGAGTTGGAAGTTTTGACGTCCAGTGTTTAGCTTTTTTCATGGTGTTTAGTTTTAAATATCCTCCCTTTTCAACTAGCGACAGTCTCAACTACTTCTTCCCTACCCTGTTTTGTCCAATTTTTCTTGTACCTACCTTACTGTTGGGAAAACAATCCCAAGTAGTGCTAAAGGATTGAAATTAAAATGCATAATGCTGGTTGTCCAAAACCGTTTTATATCCTGCATGTAAATTCCAAGTTGCAACTGTGCTCTTCAAATTACTATCTTCGAAAAAGGCCTCCGGTTTTCATACTTTGAATGAGGTTACAGTTTCTCTTTTGTTGAAGATCTTACTGATGATTTGATTTGCAGGACGTGATGAATACATGTGCTTCAGCCACTCCAAGTACCATTTCCTGCTAATCCTTTATCTGTATCTCATTTGGCAGGATGCAGCTAGGTATCGAGATGAACTTAAGGAAATTGCACCACACTCTCTTCTGAAGTGTTCAAGCGATGCAACAACTTTGGTATGCAAAGTGCAAAAATGTGAGCGTAGCATTCAACTGTTGTCCAGTGATGCTACAATTCTGTTAAGCCAAATTTAGTTTATCTATGTTATATCTTCCACTGGTTTTCCTTTGTGGACCATTCCAGTCTTCTCAATGGCTGAAGTTTTTATGATAATGTAGTAATTTCATTAGTTCCATACTTTCCCCATATGTAACATAATTGTAGCATAATGAAATCGTTGTCCCTGGATGAATATTTGAATTCGTATTCCTCTGGAGTTAGTAATGGCTTGATAATACTCATTCTTAAGTTTCATATATTACTCAGAATCCGGGATATGTAGGTAAATTAATGGAATAACTAGGTGGGTTCACCTTGGCTAGCCCCTTATTTTAGTAGAAGCTTGATGCTTTAACTGTATAGCAACTCAAGATTTCCTTGGTACACATCCATTTTAGGAACGCTGCAAATATAGACTGGATATTCAATAAAAAATAAAATTATTAAGTATTTGGAAAATCAACTGAACTGATTACATTGGTTGCCAACATTTCTTTGATCAGGGAATTAGGGTTCAAGTTAGGAGTGTATATATCGAGGGCCGAAGTCAGCCTTCAAAGGGGCAGTACTTCTTTGCTTATAGAATAAGAATCACCAACAATTCTGGTCGCCCAGTTCAACTTCTCAGAAGACATTGGATTATCACCGATGCCAATGGTAAAACTGAAAACTTTTGGTAAGTTGAATCAATTTTTCAGCAACTGTAGATACATCCATTTCAATTATTTTGCTGCTGTTTCTTGGTGACTGGTGTCTCACTATATTTGAAAGTTGAACTATGAGAATAATCTATTACTGCAGGGGGATTGGAGTTATAGGAGAGCAACCAGTTATACTTCCTAGAACAGGATTTGAGTACTCGTCTGCGTGTCCACTATCTACTCCCAATGGCAAAATGGTAGGTGTTTGTCCTTCCCTTCCCGTTTTTACTAACCTGGTCACTGTTGAGCATTGGATTCAGGATTTGTATGTAATGCATATCTGTGGCCTAAAAGTTCAGATTGCTTTTACGGAAAGCATCTCCTAGTCCCAAATACCTTTGATTAGAGGGATAGTGCTGAAATACATGATGTGATATAGCTGGGGCATTATATTCGACTTGAGATTTCAGTGTTTCGCACCATGTTGAATTAGATATTTGCCTTGTTAGGTTCGATTCATGCTACTCTTTGTCCTTGACCCGCTCCTATTTTTTTTCTGATACCTTTTTATATGCAAGATAAAGCCTTTTAAGTTCAGTCATTTTAGTGCATGTAATTTCCTCTTTTTGTCATTTATTGGACCCCCTTTTTTTATCTTTGGAATTATGAGCTCCACCCCTTAGGTTTTGCGGTGTTTCTTATTCAGAAGCATGTCCTTTAATTGCTTGATTCATATAATTGCAGGAAGGTGACTTTGAGATGAAACACATTGACAAGGTAGGCTCGCAGACGTTCAATGTGGCTATTGCACCATTTTCTCTCTCAATACTAGGTGATGGAAGTGAAACTTTTTGAGAACAATTACCTGGTGATATCTTTGAGGAGGTATTTTGTTCCTGATATCAGGTTATTATGAAATTTAAGGTTGAGAGAGCTGTAAGATAGTGTATATTAGTCGTGCAAGTGTAAAGATCATTGTAGTTTTTGGAGCACATTTAAGTTATGTTCTAAACCATTATTTGCTTAAGAGATGTATACATATGCGGATGTTAGCAGAGATCTTGGTGGAAACTAAATCAGCAGAAATAAAACAAAGTTGGATAAAGAGTTATGACTTGTTATGAATGTATGGTTGCTTTTATCTTTGGGGTTACCTTGCCTGTATAAATTATGCAAGTTAAGTGCAGGATACGAGACTCTTTTTCCAGTTGCCACATATAAACAATTGAGACTACATGGCCTTTTAGACATGAGTTCTTGTGCCTTACGAACCTAAGGCCTTGATCTGCACCTGTTAAACTTCTTAATGACATTTAAAAGCGGCAAAATCCTGCCAAAGTGTTAAGATTAACATGCAGTTAACTGTGCTGCGCGAGTAATACTCTTATGGATTTCTCATGTACAATTATGATATATAAAGGTTATTTAGTAAAAACTCATTTATTGTGTTTATTTGACTTCTTTAATTCAAGTACCTTCTGAACTCTTTTTAACACAATATGGCTCCCATCTCTTATTTTCGCGTCTCTGATTATTTAGATGTGTTTGTGAATTAACCATTTTATCTAAGAATCGAAGGTGAAAAGTTCAGGAAACTTGGGTTTTTCCACTGCTATGAACAGAATGTACACTCGTTAAAGCCGTTATTACAGAATAACTGCTTTTGCCGCTAAAAGCCTGCGTGGCTACTCGCACTGGGAACAATTTTTGTCAAAAGATTTTTGGATACACTCAAACTAATGAAACATTCATGAACTATCCCAAGTGAACTGAGCTCTTCTATTCCTTGATTTGAGTCCATTTTGCCAATGATTAGTCGAGTTGAGACTCCAAGCACAAGAGGACTGAAAATGAAGTTGTTGGCAAAGAACGTTGGTTTTCGTGCCAATTAATGAAAGGAAAAACATTTACGACATACTTGTATTGAGGTTTAAATAGCTTAATAAATTTATGGATTGGAAATTAGTATTAGTTATGTATTAATGAATGACACTATTATCTATGAAGTGTTTAGTGAGTAGTAATTACAAATTCTTTAAGAATTCAAACATTTAAATTTAATAAAACTTTTTCAATCCTTGTCTTTATTAAGGATACGCAGAAACTTATACCGTTTGTATCTTTTGTTATTTTTTATGTTTTGTTTTTGATATAAAAACAACTTATTTGTTTGAGTTTTCTAGTTTATGTTTTTAATTTTCGTTTCTTCCAATTTTCAAAAATTATAAAAAATATCAAAAATAGGTTTTTTAATTTTTGTTTCATAATCTAATTTATTTAACTAAACATATATTAATAAGAACTATGAATAATTTAATTAATATTAGATATTTAATTAACTAAAATTAATTGTTAATATGAATTGTGAATAATTTAAAATATCTTCAAAGTATATAAATCTCAAATAAAATTCAATTTAATAATTAAAATATATTTAGAATAAATATTAATTTTTAATCAAAATTTAATTTTTAATTAATTATTTATTTAAATTAAAATAATTTTATTAATAATTCTTAAAACTACAGATTAGATTATTTCAGATTACTCTTCCAAACTTGAATCTGACTTTAAACTTATCAATTCGAGTGTAACATGTTAACTTTAGGATGTGTTAACGAGATGTAAACATTGTCAATAAATGTGTAATTATTATATTGTGTGAACACTTTATAGAAAACAATAATGTTCATTTATTGTGTAATTGGTGCTTTTCCCTACATATAAACTTTAATAGCCACAAGTCTTCTCTCTTTTCATAAAGACCAAACTCACGATTTTCCGATGCACAGAAAGGAAAAGGGAGCATAAAATTCCATTTTGCATGCCTACTCAGTTCCCACAACGGCAGCAAATCACGAAGGTTCACTCGTTTGCTTGTGCATATTTCATTCCCTAAACAACGCAAACCTATCCGTATACTACTCTTTCAGTCTTCAACTTTCGTTTTCTCATCAACTTTTTGCTTCAGTCACCTATATATATCTACCCTTACAATACTATATGATATTAATTAATATATACCCATCTGATCGTATCCTCTCGTTTGTTTCCTCTCACCAGCTTGGATTTACGGAATCCTTCAACATTCACGTCTTGAACATGGAAGGTATCCCTCTTTGATCTGTCTCCCTCTACCAAATTTGCGATCAGTTCATGTTAAGGTTTCATGAAAATGCAACACTAGACTTTGAAATGCTAGTGTTATTAGATCGTTTTCTTTTTGGTTAACGTTGTTAAGTTATCTTAGACCTTAATTAATTAATATCTTGTAACTAATTAATCACGCTAATAAGGTTGAACGGTTGCATACAATTGTTGTTGTATTGCGGTTGGAGAATGCTTTTAGCATGCAATAGCTTACGTACACAAGTCTATTAGTTTTCAGAGCCTTTTTGCTTACCGTAGGAGTTCTCTTGCCTATACACGACGTAGGGTATTAGCTTGGTTCCCTATCCAATTAGCCATTTCTAAAAGCTTTGCTTCGTCATCAAGCAACCGCCTTTGTGTATGGAGCCCATCCTCGTGATGCTTTGTTATGTGTTAAAATTAACTATCATTGGTTCATAAAATCAGGAGATTATCAAATTTTGATTTAGACTTAGGTTTGGATGTTTCACCGACAACTTATTCTTTAATCAAACCTTGTATGGTCTCTACTCGTTTACTCCTTAAAAAATGAAACTTTGCCTTCGATATTACGCCATCTTGCCAGAGTTTGTGTGTATTTATGCTTCATTTCTTTCTTGAAGACCAAGTTTGTCACATACATAGACACCTAGTTTTCCTATATTGTTTGACAGACATTGATCTAGTGAACATGTTCCTTTTCTAACTCTCCTGTCTTGTCAACATCCAACTTGTAGTTATGTTGTGGCTGCCAATTTGTTTGCTTTTTGTCCAAGTTTTGTATACACCTGTCCTTGATTAATTTAACAAGCTATTACACTTATCAAATTTCTATGCCTAAGATTGTAACAGTAAAGAAGAAAGAAAAGAGAAAAGAACCCGTCAGTCACTTTAGTTGTAATTTCTTTCTTTTTGGGTTTCTGCTTTATTCTGTACTCAATACAGTAAAGGTTAAAGCTGTAATTATTTCAAGCAATATAATTTTTAATTTTTATTAATTAATAAATTTTTATAAACTAAAATAAATAAATTTATTTTTATTTAATAAACTTTTTTCAATTAAAATTTAAATCATTTTATGGTAAATCGTATTTTAAAATTTATTAAATATTTAATTATTTTACTAATCTTTCCTTTTGTTTTTAAAACATTAAAAAATTACAAGAAACTGAAGTAACCAGTTAACCTAGGTTTTTCCACCTAGGTGCCGCGCACTTTGGCTTCTACCAATCGGAAGGCGACACGTGTCTAATCAGTACTTTAACGACCCAAGTCAAAATGGTCATATCAAAGGGTCCCACTCTTTGACCCTACTCTTACTCCGATCTCATGATTTTAACTGAAATCTAAAAGCTAACATCATGATTTCTGAGGATTTTGCTTTTAGTTATGATTTTGTGTTTACAGTTCCCACAACGAAACGCACTTCGAGACCAAAAGTGTTCCCTTCCCTTGATCGATACAATCATGCAACTCATTATAACCTAAATATCCAAATCAGATCACTGGTCAAAAGAATTGGAGGCCTAGTTGACGTGAGTACAATGCAGGGAATCATTTGCCCTCTGCTTACATACACGCCCGCTGCTGTTGCTTTATTCCTTAGATAAACAGTACACATAAACCATTTCTTATACTCCAAAGGCATCAGTCACCTTTCATGGATTCGCAACGATATTTCCATATGTTATTGAGAACCTTTTTTCATGTCTGTTCTCTCTCTCTCTCTCTCTCACTCACTTTCATCGAGTTTTGGAAATTGATAATAAGAAAAAAACTAAACCAAAGGCTGGTTGTGTTATGTTGCATGTCGTCAAAAGATGTTTTCTTTTCTTCTTTATTTATATATTTGCATGGATATGATATGAGGGGATTCAGAGTTTTCTTATAGTCTGTCTGTCCGGTAAAAAAGGGGAAGCTTATGTTCTAACCACACCCAACCTTCTTTTTCTCTTCCACATCTATCCCATTCAGCAGTGGGTTTTTTTTCTTTGGTTCCTTCTTGGTTTAGTTTTTCTCTCCAAACCATACAAGCGAAGCATCTTCTCTTCCTTCACCACCACTCTGGTTTTCTTTCCCTTGTAAGTATAAAATTTTCCTTTGTCCTTTTGTGATTGTTTACTTTCTTTCGAAACAACGAAGTTGCAATGTTATCTTTCTGTGCAAGAACCCACTTGAAGTTTAGAATCTTCTCATTACTTTCGGGCTTGGGTTCTCTTGTTATTTGAATGCCCATTGGGACATATCTTCTCTGGTTGTTGTGATGTTGATGTGTATTTAGGCAGCCACCAACAGTATTGTCGTCTTCTTGAACTTGTGATATATGTGGTCTAATGGCAAATGTAGATTCTTTCTGGCCACTCAAGGTTTTAGAAATCTGGGTTTCAAGTTTATATGAGGGATTTTGATCATAGATTCAGCTTCACTCTCCTAGAAATTTTTACTTCTCTCTGTTCATTCATGGAATAACAACTTGTGAATTCTGTTAGGGACTTGGAGATTTATCTCCTAACGTAAACATCTAAAACATGCTTTTGGTCTCTGATTTTCTTAAATTCACTTGCCTTTTGCGACCTTTCATTGTTTATTCGGTTCATTCTTTCCTCTGCTTTCGTTTCGATTCGTACGCACAAGACTTTGTTTTCGTTCCTCAAGATATTATTTGCAGTATACCTGCAATAAGCCTTTAATTCCTAGAAGTGAGCTCTTTTTCTTGCACCCTTTTTAGCCATTCTTCTGTTTGTTATCTGTCACCAAACTTCATCCAATTCATATTCATGTGAGAATTTGAGGATATTCATCCCTGTTAAGTGAAAATCAGTGAGAACATGAGTTTTGTAACAGGACCAGCAGAGGATAGTTGGCATCCAGTCATGACTGCCGATACAACCGTAGCCAGTTACTGGCTGAACTGGAGATTCTTCCTGTCTGCAATGTGGGTTTTAACCTTGATGACTACTGCACTGATTCTAATATGGAGAAAAGAAAACTGTTCCAAAGGAGAAAGTGACAGCGGTGGAGAGACCAATACAAAAACTGATTCTTGTCTCTATGACGACGAAACTTGGAGGCCGTGCCTTACAGGAATTCACCCTGCTTGGTTGCTAGCATTCAGAGTTTCAGCTTTCGTTGTGCTCCTAGTTCTGCTCGTGGTTGCTGTTTATGTCAATGGAGGCAGCATCTTTTACTACTATACTCAGTAAGCCTTTTTCTTCCCTCCCAGTTTGTCCAATGCTTTAAGATGAATTTTAAGTAATGATGCTAAATAGTTTCTTTTGTGGTCTGTCTCAAGTCAATTATATGAACTTTTGAAATTCTTTCCCAACATAATGTACTGACGGTTGATGTTTTGTTGTTCTGGGACAGGTGGACAGTCACTTCTGTCACCATCTATTTTGGGGTAAGTTCTATGTCTTCAAACTTCTTTCTTTCAGAATTTATCGGTGTGAGTGCCTATAAGTGGCTATTTTCTCTTGTTATTTGCTTAATCTTATGTTCTTTTTATGTAGCTTGGCTCGTTACTATCCATGCGTGGATGCTATCGGTATCACAACATAGTTGGTGGTGACAGGGTAGACAACGTAGATGTTGATACAGAACAGGGGACCTATGTCACTCCTGCGCATGGAGAAAGTTCTAATCTTTCCATGCCAAGAAAAAGCTTCAACTCCAATGTTGAAGGTCCTCACGTGCGCCAACCTGCAGGCAAATGGGCTTATGCGTTTCATATAATTTTCCAGGTAATCTACGATTCTACCTGATAGTGCTTCAAGATTAGACCAAGGATTAAGCTTTAAATAATCATCTGTAGTTTTCTTATGGATAATCTGTAACTTTTGCCTTTTTATGATAACAGATAAATGCGGGAGCTGTGATGCTGACAGATTGTGTGTTCTGGTTTATACTCGTTCCATTTCTTGCGATCAAAGATTACCATCTAAACGTTGTAAGTATAACAAAACATGCAGTAACCAATCACCCTTAGCTAAATTGTTGACCTTGGTTTTTCAGAAATTTGTAGTCACGAACATAACCAGTTCTTGGAGTAGAAGAAAGTGTTATAATCCACCAATTAGGCGTTTTACATTTAACCTGCTCATTCTTTTGTGGCAGCTGGTTATTGGTATGCATTCGATGAATGCTATTTTCCTCCTCGGTGATACAGCTTTCAATTGCCTGGTGAGTTCTTTTTTCTACTGTCACATTCTGCAACTCGTGTACTTATTCTCTTTCTAAATTTAGGTTGATTTGTTTCAGAGGTTTCCTTGGTTCCGAATTGCATACTTCTTCATGTGGACAATAGTTTATGTCATATTCCAATGGCTAGTCCATGCTTGTGTCAGACTCTGGTAAAAGTCCCTTTTCCATCTCTCTTTCAAACAATGAAATTATGCTCTGGAACTGATATATCTGCTATTTGTCATAACAGGTGGCCATATCCATTCCTCGACTTATCATCTTCATATGCTCCTTTATGGTATTGGCTCTTAACCATCATCATTATGGGGTTTAAGAACACATTTCTTGTTGGTTTTACTCAAAACCAATTAATTGAATTATCCTGTGACGTTTTAACTCTTGTTTCAAGTCGTACAAAGCACCTAACATGGTGGCTGTAATGTTGTTTTTTTTGCAAATACTAATGCCTTCTCTTATGAACATGTGAACTTGAAGGTACTTTGCTGTGGCCTTGATGCATATCCCCTGCTATGGTGTGTTTGCTTTCATTATAAAGTTGAAACATACATTGTTGTCGAGATGGTTTCCCGAGTCCTATCGATGCCTGACGTAGCCGGAATCAGAATCAAAAGTGTTGAAGCAAAACCAGTTTGAATATATTGAAAAAGATGTCCTGAATGCCTGCAGAGAAAGCAACATTATTAGGGGAATATAGAAAAAGAGAAAAGTACAACAAATAAATCCTGTCTTGACATAGTTCATAGCAAAGCAATTCAGTTAGGGATTTTTGGAAGATACAGAAATCGTCCAACAAGAGTTAACATTCTTAGTTTGAAGAGCCATTATAAGGTGGCATAGTTGTAACAGCATACATATACTGGAGGGAATTCATACTGAAATTGTCATTCTTCTTAGTCTTAATCAGCTATATTCTTAGATGGGTAGGCGAGGCTGTCTGTACTTTTTTGGTCTCGACCATGTACTGTTGGCAAAGATCGGTGTTCATATTATGTGACTTACAATTTAATTAGTCCTCTTCATAAACAATTAGGCAGGATTTGAAAACTTGAACTCAAACATAATTAAATCCAATTTCGGTTTGAACAGAATCGAGCCTAAAAAATTTTATCGAATCTGAATTTGATTAAGTTTAAATATCCAATTCTAATTAAGTTAGGTTTTAGTTTAGTAACATTAGATCAAGCCTAACTAGTTTATTATCACTGTATAAAGCAAAGTAAAGAACTGATGGGCATTTAAAACTTCCAAAATGACAAGCCAATGCTTTAGCTTGTAGGGATTTTTCTTTGAAGAAGTATTGGCAGAGAAGTGATTCACAAAGACCCATCAAAATAACATTAGCTTGTTGCTCTTGAAAAAAATCGGATGAGCAACCCACCAGTAAACACAGGGGATCTTTTCCAAGCAGATAATGGATTTACGGCTTAATGCATTAGCTTGTCTGCTCCACAAGAGCAGCTTGTGAGCTTTCTGAAGCAGGTTTTATGGAACACTGAGCCACATGACAAGCACTAGACAATTTCATTTATATTAAACCTGCATATATCACTATATTGTAAACCACCACATAAAAGATATATTAATACAAATTTAGTTATCTATTGTTTTCTTGTTAATTTCATCATAGTATCTTGAGCTCAGTTATAATTTTTCTTCTCTGCACACCCACTTAGTTCACAGTCACTTACCGCCATCATCTACTGTCAACTTACCATTATTCTACACATAATAACACCACGATCACAAATCAAACACCAACAATCACAAATTAAGCACCAATAACCTCAAGACTACCACTAACCAACATTATTAGTTTTATAACCACCACTCTATATGCAACAAATTATTTGATTTATAAAAATCAAGTGCAATCTATTTTACTTACTTGCAATTTATTTAGATATATTAATGGTACTATTCCACAGTCATATAATTTGAGCACCCCCCACCTTTACCAAGCCTATACTCAAATAACTTTAACGGTAAAAAACTGACTACTTAGTCTATTGCTGTTTAGCTACCACACTCTTTCCTGCCTTTGTTTACACCACATTAAGCACCTCAAATCTTTTGTTTTAGTTACTATGTTCTAACCCTGTTCTATTAAATCTCATCTATATATTTATGTGGGTTCACGTAAATGTGTGGATGAGATTTAATGGAACGTGATAGGAACACCATAACTGAAACAGGAGATCTGATCCTCACATTAAGGGCCTTGGACTACATTCAAACAACACTTTCTCTAATAGACCATAACTTGTCACTTACTCCTATGTTGTTGTCTCCACACGACTAAAAAGGGCGGCTCCTCCATTGCTGAAGACGTTGTTGATATATCTTCCATAGCTGAAGACCTTGCAGCGATTATGTTTTTATTTACTTTGAACGACCTTCTAGTAAATTATAAGGTGTTTGTCACGGTTATTGAAAACCGCGAGTCATCACCCTAATTCTCACAATTGCTAGCAAAATTACTTCTTCATGAGTAGTATTTGACCTCATAGCATCCTATAGGCACCACTGCTCTTGATGTCACCTTCATTGATGAATTTGAAAAAAAATCCTCTAGTTTTGGAGGTTGAAAAGGTTGTCCATCTAGAAACATCATAGGTAACAAAGTCATTAACCCTCTTTCTTCTTATTCACACAGGTCTAATTTTTAGGTCGGATCATCACCTTACCTAAACCAAACACACCCAGATAATAACTAAAGCCTACCAATCCACCATCCTAACATCCTCAACCTAATAACTCGTATCAACTTATAAACTCAAACTAAAGCCCAAATTACCCATCTAGTCCCCCAAAATGCCAAATTTATTGTAAATTTGGTATTGATTTAGGTACGCCGACTTTTGAAACACTCATCTCATACTGCAAATACCAATATTCATATAACTTTTTCTGCCTTAAGTCTCCATGATGATCTTGTCACCTCATATTTCCCTATAAATGAAACAACTGAATGGCTGTTAGACATAAGCGCCACCAAACACATCACCCCTAGCCACAAATTCTAGAAACTGTGGAATCATATGATGGCCAAAATCAAGTGGTCATTGGTAATAGTAATGCTCTCCCTATAGCCTCTACCGGCACATTAACACTCATTAAACATCTCAACCCCTTTTATCTTTATAACATTTTAATTGTCCTGCAACTCACCACAAATCTTTATCTATTGCAAAATTGGTTATTTATAACCCATGTTTAATTGAATTTAACTCTTTTGGTTATAATGTAAAGGACCTCAAAACTAAAATGTCGTTTCTTATGGGTAAAATCCATGATAAAATGTACCTAATGCTCATTCCTCAAGCTTTTCACAATTTAATTGCCTTAATTGCTTGTCAAGTCTCTACCAACATTTGGCATCAATTATTAGGTCACTTATGTTAATAAAACTTTATCCTATGCTTTATCTCTTAAGTCTAATGCCATAAAGCCTTGTAATTTATGTATTCAAGGCAAAAGCACTAGACTTTCCTTACCCCCGTCATCACATGCTTCTAAAGTGCCTTTACAACTCATTTACTATGATGTTTTGACCTATTCTCAACTTTTTATATCTTTGTTTATCAATACTTTATAATATTTGTTAATGACTTCACTTGTATATACCCATAATTAACCTACAAATCTCAAGCTCTTAATTACTTTCAATATTTCAAAACATCCATCAAGAACTTATTTTCCACCGTAATCAAAATTTTTCAATGTGATAGAGCCAATGAACTCATTAAAAGTTTTGTCAAATTTCTCAGTGACCAGGGGATATCTTATCGCATCTTTTATCTTAGAGCAAAAATTTCGTCATCTCACTAAAATTGGTCTTACTCTAATTGTCCATGCATTCCATTTAAAATCCTTTTGATTTGATGTCTTTTCCACACCAGTTTATCTTATCAATCTTTTTTCCACACCTATCCTTGATCATAAATCACCTTACGAGGCCCTATATCTGACAAATTGAACCTTTTGCATCTTCGAGTGTTTGGCATTGCTTATTTTCCATTCCTTAGCTCAAGACAACCTAACACAAACTCACAATTAAATCCACCCAATACGTCTTTATTGGCTATTCTCCACACTACAAAGGATATATGTGTCTCGACCCTAAAAAAAAAAGAATCTCTCATTATGTTCGCTTCATTGAAACATTTTTTCCTTACTCTCCTTTTCTCACCATCTCAAGTATAATTATTCTTACCTATTGACCTACTAAATCCTTTTCTGTAAAATACATCAACCCCATCTCCACTAACCTCTCCTCCGTGTAATACTCCTCCCTAATCCCTGCATCAATCTTCACCCCTACCACCCCTACCACCTATGCTACCTCATCTCATCTACATTATATGGTAACTTGAATACGAGATAACACAGATGCTTCATAAATTCTACTTGACTATATTACTTTCCACACCTCAACTCCCTTTTAGAATGAACCTGATCCAACATCTTATAGCTAGGCAAAGAAGTTTCCTTATTGGTCTCAAGTGATGTTTGATGATTTTAAAGCTCTCCATCATAATAATACTTGAACCCTTGTTCAACCTCCACCTAATGTTAATCTAGTTGGTTGCAAATTAGTTTTCTAAACTAAATGTAACCATGATAGCTCTCTTGTCCATTTTAAAGCATGTTAGTTTCCAAAGGCTATCATCAATCACCTAGTATCAACTATACCAATACCTTTAGCTTTATTGTCAAACCTACATCCCTTTATATCATTCTAACCATTGCCTTTACAAAAACTTGGCCTATTCGTCAACTTGATGTCAATAATACCTTTCTACATGGTAATCTTTAAAAACATGTTTACATTATTTAACCCTCTGGTTTTGTAAATCCTCATTGTCCTTAGTATATTTGTTATCTTCAAAAAGCCCTTTATCTCAAACAAGCTCCACATGCCTGATTTCATCAATTGAGTCAAAAACTATTTTTTCTTAAATTTTACTCCTTCCAAATCTGTCACCTCCCTCTTTGTCTACCAAACCCCTATTGGACCACATTTATTTTAGTTTATATAGATGACATCTTGGTCATAAATTCTTCATAACCATTCATCTCATTTCTTATTAATGAACTCTACAACACCTTTTCTATTAAAGACCTTGGCCCTCTTCACCACTTCTTTGGAATCAAAGCCACCACAACACTTGATAGTCTTTTACTCACCTAAACCAAATAAACCTAATAAATCCTCAATTGTACCCACCTAGACCATTCTAAACCTATCCCTACACCTATGAAACCTACCCTACCTCTCTAAAATCTAAGAACTTCCTCTTTCTAACCCAACTGAATATTGCAGCACCGTTAGAGTCCTTTAATACCTTTGTTTTACTGACCTAGATATTCAATTTATTGTAAATAAAGTCTGACAATTCCTTCATTACCTTGTCGATGAGCATTAGATAATGGTTATTCTCCGATATTTGTGGTCAACACCCTCCCTTGGCCTCCGCTTAATTAAGCCCAAAATCTAAACTTAACTACTTACTTTAATGTTGGTTGGGTTAGTTGCCTTAACGATCAACCTTTGGTTACTATATCTATTTAAGATCTAACTTAATTTCTTAGAGTGTTAAGAAAAAATCTATTATGGCTCTTTCTAGTACATAAGCAGAGTACAAGAGCACTGCTTTTGCATATGCTAAAATATGCTGGATCACGTCACTTCTCGGTGAAATTGATCTAAAGAATATTCAACCAACCTTCTGGTATTCTAATCCAGTTGCCACATTTCTAGTTGCAAATTCGGTTGCTCATGCCTGCATCAAAAACATCAAAATTTACGTTCATTTTGTTTGAGATCTATAAGAAAGTGCCCTTCTTTTTTCACATTTTAGCAAAGGAACAAATAGCACAAGTTATGACAAAGGTTATTGCTTCCCTAGACATTTCATTAACCTCAACATAAGATCACAATTGCTTTCCATGTGAGCATGGGGGGGGGGGATGATGAGTCAAGAAATATTAATTAGAATATCCTCCATAATTTCATCTATGTTATCACATTTTTAGCAATATCTCATCATATTTTTAGTACTATATTCTGCCTAGAAAATTTATTTTCCTTTTTTAGACATTAGTTAATTGTATAAATAGGAATGCATTACTCTATTGTAAAGCACCAAATAAAAAACATATCAATAAAAATTTGGTTATATATTATTCTTTTGTTAGTTTCATCAATAAAAGCCTATAATTTAAGATAAAAAGTAAAAAAAAATCATTAGCTAATTTACAAAGTATAATTATAGCCTAAATTCTAGAGAGATTGTTGTGTCTAATTTTTATTAATTTTGTTAGTTTTTATATTTTGATTTTGGTTAAAAATTCCTGTCTTTTATTCCAAATTTTGAATGATATTAGTTCTGTGGAATTGTTTGTTAATATTGCAGGATAAGAAAGAAATTGGGAAAAAGTCACCAGGGTGATAGTCGTGACAGAGATGTCACCTGAGTGACACAAGTGTCACGTAAGTGACAGTGAGTGTCATGCATGTAACAAGGGGAGTCACCACTATACAAGAGTTCTCACTACCGTGCAAAAGAATTATGGCATTGAATTAAATGTCACGCGAGTCATGCATGATTATAATGGATTAAAAAACCTAGACTCTCTCTATAAATAAAAAGTTTATAGAAAGAAAAGGGGGTTGACGAAGCAAGAGTAGAAAATAGGAGAGCAGTCAATATGAACAAAAATAGAAGAGAGAAAAGCCAGAAATCGTGAGCAACCATTTCTGGGCAGAACAAAGATAGATGAGGCAAAAAGTAAGTGCTGAAGCTAGGAAGCGTAGGCAAGGCCAGTGGAGTAAAAACATACAACGATTACGTTGGGTAAGAGATTCACCACCACTCTTCTTTGTCCGAGAGTTCTTCATTCTGTTTGTTGAACTTATTTCATCTATTTGTTGAACTTATTTCATCTGCTTATCGCTTTTATTTCTCTATTTACCGTTAAATATAGGATTGAAGTTAATGAATATGATGAACAATTCTTATTCCACTATGTGAGATTGTTTATTCTTGAGGATTAATGGATCTAATTTAATCGATTATGCATGATTGAATTACTGTTTGGTTGTCTTGTTATTTTCTATAATTTTTGAACTTATTGTTGTAAAAGTTTGACCAGTTTTGCATTATTTTGATATTAAACGAATAATCAAGAAAACAAGTTTAACATTAGAACAAGAAATTATAGGCTCTTAAGTTATGAATTAAAAATATACTAACTTAAGTGGGTAACTATCAGTTAGGTTTAAACAATTAATTTGGATAATAGACTTGTAAAATATGGAAGTTAGATCTAGTTTATTATTTGATTAAATTTTGAAACCTAATTGCTAATTTTAGTTAGACAATTATTCTATTAATTTGCCTTAGTCGTGCATAGGAGATTAAATTAGTTAAATTAAGTTCTCAAGAGCTCACTCCATTGAATGATCAACTGTTCTTTATTTCCAATTAAATTAGTTTTCTTTTTAGTTTATTTTGTTTTAATTTATTTAAATCCTTTTCTCAACAAATTGGGTTGGAGTGTTTAGGATTGTATTTGCTTTTATTTAAAGTTAATTTGAGTAGACCAATTTCATCTCCTTGAGAGACAACCTTGGGTATTCGACTACAATTACCTCGTATACTTGCGAGTTGGATAACTTAGGTTTTCAGAACTTAGTTTGGCATAACAAGTTTTTGTTGTCATTGCTAGGGAGGTGTTTAGTGTTTAAACTTAAATTAATTTTTATCGTTTTGTCTTTTCATGCATACATTTTTGTTGTGCTATTTCATTGATTTGTTTTATTAATTTTTGCTATTAATTTATTTTGTTTACGCTAGGAAGGATGTCTCTAGAAAATGAACTCGTTCCCTTTATTGACTACATGCATTGAATAAAAGGACCTCAAGGGGACTTTGAAGATAATCTCGAGGGACCCAAGCCTGAAGATCGAATTAATAACAAAAAGATGGTTAAAAGGCAGTTAGTAGTGAAGGAGTACTCTAGACCAATGATTGGTACTGCCACTCTGTGCATACGTTTGAGAGAGGCAACTAGAAACTATGAATTGAAGAGCATCTACTACAATATGCCACCATTATTCTATAGAGTTCCCAATGAAGACCCTTTAAACTTCATTCGGGAATTCTATACCACTCTCCAGACATTTCCTTTGTATGGCTTAAACGAAGATCAACTTAAAATGAGATGTTTCTTGTTCACATTGAAAGATCGAACAAAGACATGACTGATGACCCTTCTATCTGATTCATTAACTCTATGGGAGGAGGTGTACAACAAATTCATGGGAAAATTCTATTCCCATCAAAAGACCTCTGAGTTGTAGACAAAAATAGCTACCTTCAATCAGATGGGGGCAGAACCATTCCATGAGGCGTGGGAATGTTTCAAACTCTTGTTAATATAGTGCCCACACCATCATTTTCCACTTCACATTCAAAACTAATTCTTTTATGATCGATTGAAACAACAGTGTTAGAACATAATAGATAATGCAGCAGGAGGAGCTATGGGAGAGAAGAATATCGAAGAGATATACCAAATATTTGAAAATGTTAGGGCCCAATTCTCAATAAAAGAGCTTGAGGGCGAGAAAAGCTAGAGTTTATGAAGTGAACTTGAACTAAGAAATGACTATGCAATTGGCTGAGTTAATAAAATATGTGAAAATGTTAACTATGACACCACCCCAAAACATTCTAAATTAAGAGGTATGTGGTATATGTGGAACTTATAGTCATGAAGCTAATGTTTGTTCGTATTCTTTTGAATCTTTTGTAGGTAAGGAACAACAAGCGAACTCACTTAATGGTTTTCAACTAAGGGTGAAAAATGATCCATATTCACACACTTACAACCCTGGTTAGGGAAACTACCCTAATTTTACTTAGAAGACCAACAATCCACCAGTGCAGCCCTAACCATAATATCAGAATTTTTAGAAGCAAAACTAGTTCCAAGGGTAATCCTAACATGAGAACCTACCAAGAAAGCCTTCTTTGGAGGAAAGTTTGAATGCATTTATTTAAGCAATAACTCAAAATTAAGAAACAAACAATAAGAGATTTGACTCTTTGGAAGCTTCTGTAAAGAGGGATGAGACTTAAGTAGGGCAACTCACTGCTCAAATGCAAAATAATCAAAAGGAAAAGTTGCCAAACCAACCCAAACAAGCCAAAGCAGTTACTAGTCTAAGAAGTGGTAAGGTGATTGATAATCATGTTGAGATTCCTTCTAATCTGTCTTATGCAGATAATCAAGAGGAGAAGAGCCTTATCAAAGAAAAAGATAAGCAGAATGAGGTAAGCAATGAGCACGACTCTTTAAGTCATATTTAGAAAGGTGAAAAACTTGGGCATGCAACCTAAGACAAAGTAGGACCAAAGCTTCATAAGCCGATTGACCCTTATAGACCACCA
Organism: Erythroxylum alaternifolium; assembly: GCA_027478495.1. Taxonomy (NCBI): domain Eukaryota; kingdom Viridiplantae; phylum Streptophyta; class Magnoliopsida; order Malpighiales; family Erythroxylaceae; genus Erythroxylum; species Erythroxylum alaternifolium. Next base: position 43,773,996 of record JANIIA010000008.1, read on the forward strand.
ATTCCATATCCAAGCTGCCTTAAAGACTCAAAACAAGATGAGTAGTTTTTTGATATGTATAACATGCTTTATAAAGTTCATATTAATCTACCTTTGTTAGATGTGATCAGGAACGTTCCAGCTTATGCGAAACTCTTCAAGAAACTAAGCACCAAAAAAGAGAAGTTTGAGCTAAACGAGAAGGTGATAGTTTTAGAAGTAGCAAGTGCAGTTCTTCAGTAGCAATTACCCCTCAAATTGAAAGATCCAGAGATTATTATTGTGAAACTATCAATGGGTAATGGTGATGAGGTTAAAGGTATGCTTGACCTTGGAGCAAGTTTAAACCTTACAACTCATTTTGTTTATGTGAAATTGAAACTAGGACAGTTAAGTCCTACAAACATGTGTTTACAATTAGCTAAAAGGTTAATCCGTTATCTAGAGGGAATAATGGAAGATGTGATAGTGAAGGTTGGGGGATTGATTATCCCTAGACTTTGTTTTCTTAGACATGGGGGAAGTAAAAGAGTAAAAAAAGGAGCACACCATACTCCTGGGGACACATTTTATAGCCATCACCAATACCTTGAATGATGTGAAGAATAGAAAATTGACCATGACTATTCTTGGAGAAATAGTTGTATTTTTAATATTTAATGTTAAAGTTAAACCTATTCCTATTATTGTTGTTTATGAAGAATGTTCTCTTGTTAATCAAATTAATGTTGCAAATTTTGATTTTGCTTTGTAGGAAGAAGAAGAAAAGGAGTTGGACTTGGTGAAAGAAATTGATGAGTACTGCCAATTGCTAGATGATGCAACTGAAGGAGAGTTTGACAAATTCTAAAAGACAACTCCCAATGAAGAGAAGAATGTAGCCCCACAGAAAGTAGAGTTAAAAGAGTTACATGAGAATTTGAAATATGTGTTTCTAAGAGAAGGGGAAACATATCCTGCCATTCTTGCATCCACTTTGGATGCTGACCTAGAAAAAAAGACTTTGACTAAGATGAAAAGATTGAAAACGGACATCAAATGGGGTTTGAGTGACATTAAGGGAATAAGTCCCCCTATGTGCATACATAGGATTCTCTTAGAAGAGGGGGCTAAACTAGCGAGAGATACCCAAAAAAGACTTAACACTAATATGTGGGAAGTAGTGAAGAAGGAAGTTTTGAAATTACTCGATGAGGGAGTGATCTATCCAATAATGGATAGTGAGTGGGTGAGCCGAGTTCATGTAGTTCAAAAAAATCAAGCATTACTATTGTTAGAAATGATAAAAAATGAGTTAGTGCCTACTAGGACTACCACTGGATGGAGAACGTGTATCAATTATAAGAAACTGAATGCGATTACCAAAAAGGACCATTTTTCTCTCCCTTTTATTGATCAGATTTTGGACAAACTTTCTGTACATGAGTTTTATTATTTTCTTGATTGTCTTTCAGATTATTACCAGATACCGATTGCTTCTAAGGACTAAGCAAAAATGATATTTACTTGTCCATTTGCGACATTCGTTTTCAGGAGCATGCCATTTGGTTTATGTAATACACCTGCATCATTTCAAAGGTGCATGTTTTCCATTTTTTTAGACATGATCAAGGACTTTATCGAGGTAATTATTGACAATTTCTCAATCTTTGGTGCCTTTTCTTGATGATTGTCTAAATAAGCTGACTCAAGTACTTGAAAGATGTATTGAATGCAACTTGACTTTACGTTGGGAAAAGAGTTATTTTATGGTAAAACAAGAAACAATCTTAGGTTATGTGGTGTTAAAAAAGGGAAATTGAAGTTATAGAAAAACTCCACCCACTTCTGTCAAGGGCATTAAAAGCCTTCTAGGACATAATGGATTCTATAAGAGGTTTATCAAAGATTTCTTTAAAATAAGTCGTCTTGTGTCAACTGTTAGCCAAATATGTCAATTTTAAATTTAATGAGGAATGCCTTAAAGCCTTTAACATTCTCAAACAAAAATTAATCTTTGCATCGACTATTATGGCCCCTGATTGGTCTTTACCTTTTGAAATTATATGTGATGCTTCCAATTTATTGTGGGAGCTGTTTTGGCCAAAAAGTTGAGAAATCTTTATGTGTAATTTATTATGCCAGCCTAACTTTGAGTGATGCACAACTAAATTACACAACCACTGAGAAAGAATTGTTAGCAGTGATTCTTGCATTTGAAAATTTTAGATCTTATTTATTAGGTTCAAAAGTTATGATCAATTTTAATCCTGCAACTTTTAGATATCCTTTGACCAAAATGCATGCAAAACCATAGTTAATTAGGTGGATTTTATTGTTACAAGAGTTTGATGTGAAAATAAAAGATAAAAAAGGGAGTGATAATGTTATTGTAGATCATTTGTCTAGGATAACTCCTAACTTGGAAACTCTTGAGCAACAAAGGAGGTATTTAATTGTTGAGAATTTTCCTGATGAGCAGTTATTTAGTAAAGTGCCTTGGAACATTGACTATGTGAATTATCTTGCTTGTAGCATTTTAAGACCTATATGACTTTTTAGGAAAGGAAAAGATTTCTTCACTTAAGTAGGTGCTATTGTTGGGATGATCCATACCTCTACAGGATTTGCAAAGATGAAATCATTCGAAGGTGTATTCCAGAGGAAGAACAAGTAAGTGTCTTGACCTTTTATCATGAACTCCACTGTGGTGGCCATTTTGGAGGGCAAAAAACTGCTTCTAAGGTTCTTTAAAGCAGTTTGTATCAGCCAATTTTGTTTAAGGATGCTCATTTCTTCTGCTTAAAATATGATAAATGCCAATGAACTGGAAATATAAGTAGAAGAAACGAAATGCCCCTAACTAACCAATTAATTGTTGAATTATTTGATATTTGGGGTATTGATTTTATGGGCCCTTTTCCTAAATCATTCGGATTTGAGTATATACTCGTTATAGTTGATTACTTGTCTAAATGCGTAGAAGCAATTCTCACTTAAACTAACGATGCCAATGTTGTTACATTTATGAAGGATAATATTTTTAGCAGGTTTGGGATTCCACGAGCAATTATAAGCGACGGAGGAAGTCATTTCTGTAATAAGCCTTTTGAAAAGTTTATGAGGAAATACGCAATCACCCACAAGGTGGCGACCCCATACCATCCGTAAACATCTGAACAAGTGGAAACAATAAGCAAATTAAGGGGATTTTGGAAAAGATTGTGCACCCATCAAGGAAGGATTGGTCAACAATGTTAAATGATGCACTATGGGCATATCTAACAGCTTACAAAATTGTTTTAGGGATGAGTCCCTATAGGCTAGTTTTGAGGAAGGCTTGCTATTTACCTGTGGAGGTTGAGCACAAAGAATTATGGGAAATTAAGACGGTAAACATGAACACAGATGATGGAGGAAGGGAGCGTTTGCTTCAAATCTCATAATTGGATGAGCTCTATAGTAAGGCCTATAATAATTCAAGAATCTACAAGGAATGGAAAAAACGAGTTCATGATAAAGGCCTTGTAGGAAAATTGAAATCAAGGTGGAATAGGCCATTCGAAGTAATAAAGGTTTTCTCATATGGAGCTGTGGAATTGAAAAATCTGAGAAAGAAGTAAAACTTTAAAATGAATGGTCACCTAGTGAAACCATATTGGGAAGGAGTAATTAAAAAGAAAACAGTAGAATCAATCATTTTAAGAGACCCACCTAGAACATGACTATTGAGGCATCTAACTACAAGATGTTAAAGAAGCATTGAATGAGAGGCAACCCATATAATTTCCTTTTTTTCAATTAATTGTTATCCCTTTTTAGTGAATCTCGACTTAGTCTATTTACTTTATGTGCACAAGCTTGGAACCATACAAGAAACTATGAAGAATTTCAGAAAAATCAAGAAATCAAAAGTCACTGGACAACAAAATTCACGTGCGTGAGATGAAGAGCGTGATTCTTCCAAAAATAAACAAAAAAATAAAAAGGAGTCATGCCCATGCAACAAGGATCACGGGTGTGACTATAGGAGTCAAGCGTATGGGCCCTCATCTTACGGGTGTGACTCCTCTTTTAAAAGCCTTACCCAACCCTAATTTTTAGTATTCTATTTTTCTTCCTCGCACCATTCTCCCCTCTACACAACACACCACCAAGACTCCATACAGCGCCACACTCTAGTACAAACCCAATGCGCCACCAGTACTCCAGCACTAACCTAGCATGTCACCAACTCGTCTACGCAACGTCACACTCCAGTGCCATATGCAGAGCTTATCTTAGCTATAGGTCCATCGATGAGACACCCACGACCTTCATCTTCTCAACCACGTGATAACTCTATACCAAATTCAGGTATCACATGCTTACATTTTCAAACAAAATAACACAAGCAAAGGTACGCACTTCTCAAAGACCATCAGATTATTCCTAATAAGTTTTTAAATTACAGAGTAATTGATGAGCTAGGAATTGTCATGACTTGGAACCACATCAAGCATATGACAACCGCCACATACCTAGGCTAAGGATACTCATGGTACCCTTAACCTGACTATGCAAGGCTAACTGAATATCTTTAAAAACATTTGGACAACACAACGGTTGTATTTTGAAAATCCATTAAAACACCTGTAAATCATTTTTAAAAGTACACTTTTGGCTCCATTTTGTACAATTAATTTCATCAGAAAAGTGAAGGAATTTGGTAACACTTCCTTCTAACAAATTATTCTCCTATGTCTTAAGTCTCGATTGATGTCAAGATCACTCAATTTGGTTCATTATTCTATGATTTATGCTCAAAATACCACAGACTGTGCACATTTAAAATTTTGGTTAATGCATGATTATGCATTCAAGTTGTACAACCCATATCTCTCAATTACCATATCCAAAAGTTACAAACTTTATACCAATGTAAAGCTAAGAGAATAAGATACCACTTTGGTGAAGACACCTTAGTCTAATTCGGCCCACATCAATACAGTTTATTCAATAACCACAAGATATGATTTTTGTCCCTGGTAGTGCTTCAGCTTAAGCTAAGACTCCATTGCATGCCAATTTTGAAAATCTTAGAGATAGAATTAAAAGTCTACTCCTTCAAGAAAGTTGTAGATATATGTCTCTAACTTAATCTGAATTAAGAATCAACTCATTCAAAAATCTACAGCTCAGGTTATAATTAAAATACCGAAGCATGTTCATGAAAATTTTGCAGTTCATAACATTCCAGCAGACTTCCACAATTTCATCCTATCAATCTCTTTAAAATCAATTCAGATAGCTCTAAATTTTTATGGAGAAAAAGAAAAATGTCTTAGGAATTTATTGGTTGAAGTTTCAAGTCATTTGGAGTTCGGATGAAAAAGTTATGGCCAAAAGACTTAGAGCTGTTCAATAAAATACTCTAGTTTATAACCCATACATGTCAACCGCCACCTTTCCTCTCTCTAGAACGCAGACTTCATCTTCTTCACCGAAAACTGCACTTCTTCTCTTCTTTTTTTTTTAACTTCTATCTTATTCAATTAACACATATGACACTCTAACCAACTCTTTTACTTCCATTTTAGCTCATCACAACTCAAACAATTCAAAAAAAAGTCCAAAAGTTAAACATAAACACCAATAGCCGAAACTACGCATACACACACTCTCTCTCTACTGTTTTTTTTTAGTTCCTAACTTTTTGCACTTTTCCATTTCTTTTTTTTCCTTCCCTCCTCCTTTTTCTATCATCTTACTCCTTAAAACACAACACCACATTATGCTCTATGTTTTCTTTAACTTTAACCTCCAATATTTCCCAAACACTTACGCATATATAACAAAAATAGAGCATGAAGTTTACTGCAACATTACTGCATATATATTTCTGCACATCTTTTAATTTTCTCATTCCTATATTATTCAACTCATACATAAACTACTTATACCACTTTCTTCTCAGTTCAACGCAACCAAAAATTAGTTAAAAATCTAAGATTCCCATCCAGTTCCAACACCAACATATTTATGCATGTTTCCATTTTCTGCACTTTTCTAACTCTCAACATATGCATTTCTTTTCACTGACATCTACACTTTCGCGTCATTTAATCCCTTTTTATATGATAGCCTTCCCTAACCCTCGTTTCTTATCATAAAACTCATTTAAATTTATATTCATACATACTCCACAGATTCACATATAAACAGTAAAAACAACTCATATTTGTTTTTCTGTAAACCAAAAACAAAGTATACAGAGTATGCACATATTTATTTATGCAATTATTTCCAGTCACTTCATTGATCATACCCAATTCAGTCCAGTTCAAACATCATCAAAATACCATTAAATCATTACCAAAATCACTTACTTGATTTAACAAAGCTTTCAGCAGTGTGAGTGAATCAAGTGTATAGCGTGAACAGTTGGTGTTTCAGTGTTGGTAACAAGAAGAAAATTGTTTTTGTTTAATAATGCTTTCGATGAAGAGACAACCAGAGAGGGATGAGCTGCAACGAATCCATACACCACGTGGCTATATTGCATGTTCTATATGTGTCACTGCTCGCTACTACCACATGTCACAATTTCACTGGTCTATTATTTTTATTATGTTTTTAAATCCAAAAAAATACCCCAAATTTTCATAAATTCCCAAAAATTCCCCAAAATTTTTTCAAATTAGATTATTCTCCAAATAAATTTTTAGCTTAAATAATTCACAGTTCACATTTTAATTGTATTTTTTAACAATCAATTATACCTGAAAAATGTCAATGAATACATGTACAATTTTTTTTAATATATCAAAATAAATATTCACATATGTGTGAATATACAATGATGCATTAGCATGAATTATTCTTCCTAATTTCTCATTAATCTCTAATAAATACCATTTTAATCTTAATTCAAGTAACGAGATGTTACACATCTGATCCAGTATCCTCTCAGTCTTTCTCAATCAAGTCTCGGCTTCTTATGGATCTATTGTCCTATAGAAATCCACTGCTCCATACTTGCTTCCCCTTCTTATTGGGGTCGGAGTAGAAGTTTGTAGCATCTGGCCCATAGCCTGGGTAAATGCTTGAGCAAATGCCTGAAACATCCTCAGATCCAATGGTGTAGGCACTTGCTCCTGCGGACGCGAAGACTCCCTCGTCTGTGATCGAACGGGCTCACTACCTTACCCTACAGAAGCCTCAGCATTTCTTGGGGCTACAGACTCATCAGTACTCTCCTCCTTTGGTGGAGAGTTAGGTGCAATTAATCCTTGCAAAACTCCTCATGTCCTTTTATGAGGTGGCATCTTACTCCTTCAATTAAACCACTAACGATTAGCTTACATTTCGTTTTAATCCTATTTCCTACATATATGCATGTCACTTAATGCAATCAATCAATTTACAATGCAAACAATTTATCACACAGCATAACAATTCATACAACTATGCATTCTAAGCCTAGGAAAAATCTAGGCTCTGATACCAAAAGATGTTGGACCCCGTTTTTGGAGCCCAACTATCTGGAATATCAAAGACATGAATGTATTATCCTATAAGGTTGTTTCCATGGGATCTCTCTAGCTAAAACTAATTACGACAGTGGAATCACAAATTGACTTCTTCAGAACAATTGTAGCTCCATGTCTTTAGATTATTTTGAAATAATAATCATCTCATTCAGAGTTCTACAGGTCAAGATATGATTAAAATACCGAAGTATGTTCAGTAAAACAATCAATTCGTGCTCTTTCAGTCCCCAATGGATACCAAAATTTTATGGAGAGGTAGAGAAATATGTTAGGAATCTATTAGTTTAATAATCACTTCATTTGGAGATTGGGTGATGAAGTTATGGCCAAAAGAGTCAAACCTGATTATGTCCTCAATCATATTGTACCTATCTTGGGACAATTGGCGTAACTTTCACTAGAGATATCAGATTTTGGTCATTTTAGGACGGTTTCTACGAAGACTTCGAGATCTACAACTTTTTTGAAGATTTTGAAGAGGGATTTCACCATCTGCAAGGTTAAAATAATACAATTTTGTTTTAGATGAAGTAATTAGGTCTGAAATGGATCAGACGAATCAGTATAAGACAATCCAGACTAAGTGTAACATCCAGTTCCCCATATTAAAGGTTAGAGCCTGGGAATACTGTATATGAGAAATAGCAATGAGAGAATAGAGAAATGCACTTCATGCTCATAAATAATATAGTATACATACATGTGAAATTGATTATTGCACACATTACAATAAATTGTTTATGCACTCAATTGATAGTTTCGGGTATAAATGATGGTTTTAATGTGAATTATGTACTTTTTGTTTTGAAAAATTAATTGGTGTATTAAATTAGTGATATAGAATTTTTGGCTAAATTTGAGAATTTTTTGAAAATTTAGATAATTTTGAACTAGGAAAAATGCCAAGTGGCAGAATAATTGATTAATGGCAATAGAAATAAGAGTCAAATGATAGTGGAAATTTTTATAAATGACATTCGGATTTAATGACATATGTCATTGAAATTTAGAGACAATTGGGCTAGAAATTGGAGTCAAATCGATTAGTTATTAAAGGAGGGACAAATAGAGCCATGACAAAGTGACATATGTCACTTGCCACACCACTTGTTAACCCACAGTTTTTATTAAGTGAAAGACCCATCATTTTGTTCTTTCACTTGCAAATTTCGTTAGCATCTCTCCACCCTTATTCTTCACCTTCTCCATTCTTCTTCTCCATCCATGATACTTACTTCTCAACCCATTCATGTTGAACCTAGCTATCTCTTTTCACTTGCTACTTTGTTGTGGTCTTCTTCACCTTGTCTCTAAAACCTAACCCAACCCACCCTAGAAAAGTTGTTGATCGTGAGCACGAAGGAAAGTTAGGGTTTCTTGGAGATTTTAGAAGAGCTGAAGTGAAACAAGTAAGTATCTTGTTATTGCTTTTCTTGGTTTATTAAATGAAACTTGTTGATGATAGATTAGGGTTAAATGAGGATGGGTATATGCAAAAACGTGGATGAGAAAATGGATGTACTGATTTTGTGTTCATGATGATTAATGATTCATAAATTGATGTATAGATGATTTGGAGTTAGAATGAGTTCTAAAATGGGGTTGAAAGAAGTACAGAAAATTTGACTAATAAAAGAATGTTATATGTTTTGTTTTCAATGTATATAATTTGTATCTCTTGGGTGATTTTAGAAATGAAACAAATATGAGCTTAGAGCTAAAGAAAGGGAGCAATGTGATGTCTTGAAATGAGGTGAATTAAAATGACAAATTAGAAGAGAAATGAAGGCGTTAATGAAGTTGTAAATGTGCAGAAAATATGATGAATATGTGTGTATGTCTATGTTCTATTTTAGGGTTAATGATCAAATATAGATCATGATTGTTTATGAATGATATTGAGTTGAAATGGAATTGGGAATGAAGAGTAAATAATAAGGATATAAGTTAGAAATGATAGACTAAGCAAAAGAGATGAACTAAGATGAGAATGATGATGAAGTGTGCTGGAATATGTTAGATGTAGTGTTTTTACTGAACATACATACGTGATTTAGCCATATCTTGATATGTAGACATCCAAATGAGATTATTTTTTATTTGTATTAAACTAGAGACATATGGATACATTTTTCAAGAGTAATCAAATTTGAATTCTTTCTCTAAAAGTCTTGAAATTCGACTTGAAGTTGAGTACTGGGTGTTGTTACAGTTTCTGAACAGTATTTAGTAATTTGTGTATAACTTGCAGCATACTAAACCAAATTGTATGAATTTGGTGTCTTTAGAATCTTAAGACATATATGAACAATTTCTTAAGAAAGTATTGTCAAAAAACCTCATTTACTAGGTCATAATGGTCATACAAAATTGACCTGAAAATAGAGTTCGAAAAAGCTGAAAACTGAAATGCTTAATGAAGGCAGGAACTTTCTACCAATAAATCCCACGTCCGTGGGAAAATGGGAATTTCCCACGAATGTGGGAATTGGTTAAACAGCACACATAATTTTTTTATGTTTGGATTGAAGAAGCAATTGGTTAGGGACTTTCATGTGATGCTTCTAGGCTTGAATAAAGCTTGAAATGAACTTACTATAATGCTTGAACAAGTGATTAAATGAGTGATATGTTTAGGATAATGATTGAGGATGGTGCTTAAGAATGAATTGCTATATATCAAGTGTTCAAATTTGGAATTTTGAGATGTTATGGGAATAAACGTGAAACTAGGATGGCTAAAGTGATTCGATTAAGATAAATGATGAGTATTAAGTAAAGGTGAATGAGAATTGAATACTTGGTGATCTTATAATGCTAGAAAAAGAATTGGAAAGCATGTATGTGATAGATATATGATTGATGATATTAGATTAACTAAGTTCTTTAATCTACTAAAGTGTAAGTTTGACATACAAAAATGATGTTGTTAATGATCAAGTGATGTGATTAAGGATAAATACGCGAACTAGTCAAATTAAGTATGCATTATACATTACACATATACAATATATATAATTGAATGTTTATGTGATTGTGAAATTAATAATGTGTGTGCAATATGTGTATTGCATAATGTCGATATACAGGATAGAACATCTACATCCAGACGTTTCCGAATCATGGAAGCTAATGATAATCTGGAGCGTACTGTGAATCGACCTAGATGGTCTCATTTCATTGTTTGTTCTGATTTTTATTTCTACATTGAATGACTAAGGTTATGATTATTCTGCAATGTGAATATGATTGATATGAATGAGATTTGCCTATGTTGATGTCGGACAATGAAAGTCAGAGAATTAATGCATGAATGTGATATTGAAGTGCTACTTGTATGTGAATGTGACGGAATAAATGTTACTCAATAATTATGTTGAATGCCGGACTAAGGTCCGATGATAAATGTGATCCGAATGTGAATGTGCAATCATGTGATTGACTGAGAATATGAGAATGTGATGTATTCCATTACATGAATGCATGAAACAT
>JANIIA010000008.1:43820705-43846598 GCA_027478495.1 Erythroxylum alaternifolium
CTATTCATGCTTACTAAATTTAATGACCTAATTCTAAGATAAATAAATAAACAAACAAATCGTAATTAAATAATTAACAAAATAAATCGATAATAATTGAAAAAAAATTCGGGGTCCAACAGTCTTTTTCAGACTAGGTATTATAAGGCACCTGTTGAGTATGTAACAGGCAGTTGACACGGCGTCTGCCCAGTAATCATGAGGTAGACCACTTTCCCATAGCATTGTTCTGGCTATATTAACAAGAGTCATGTTCTTTTTTTCAACAACTCCATTATGTTGAGGAGTCATTAGGCATGAAAAATTGAGATATCCCATTTTCATTACAGAAATCTTTGAATTTTATGTTATCTAATTCTTCTTTATGATAGCTTCAAATAGATGTAATGTAATATCGTTTTTCAATTTGAATTTTGCTTTTAAACAAACTTCATAAACCTTATTGCTTTTAAACTTTAGGGTAGGTAGTTCTCTTACTAACTCATTCTTGGACAATTTTGATAGATTGCTCATGCTAGCATGTCTAAATCTTCTGTTCTAGATAATCGAATCCTTTTCAATTCTGATGATCTTGGCTTTGTTTTTGTCATCGAAGACAACATTACCTCCGTTTTTCCTTTCAATATAATTGAAATGTGATATTTCACCAGTCATGTATCTTGAACAGCCACTGTCGATTATCCATTGATTTTCTCTTGTCTTCATTTTGAAACATATCTACAAAAAATATTATCTCATTTTAGGTACTTATATTTTTCTGGGTCCTTTCAGGTTAGTAGTTTGACCTTTCGGTCTCCAAACATATATTTGAGATAATTTCTCCATTTTACGAAATTTACAAGAATGACTAATGTGACCATGCCTACCACTGAAGAAGCATAAGACAGATGAATGAGAATTGCTATAATTTCTACCATGTGTCAGGTTCTTATTGTTTTGACTATAGTTACTACTGGATTTAACCAAGAAGTTCTTGTATGACCTAACATTATTATTTTCATTGTAACCTATTCCAGCTTTATCAAAAACGCATTTACCACTATCAAGTAGTGAATCAAGGTTGTTCCTTCCATCAACGAACTTTGTAAGATCTTGTTTTAAAGATAAGATCTTCCCTGCACATTTCTCTTTCTCAAGTTCTAGGGTGACAACCTTTTCTTCTATTCATCTCACTTTATCATAATCATTCTCAAGCAAAGTATTTTCCAACTTTGCTAATATTTCTTCCAAAACTTCCATTTCAGAAACTTTTTGCTTATAATCATCCTCAAGAGACATATTATTAGTTGTTAGATTTTCAATCATGGATTCTAATGATTTAATCTTATTCTTCAAGGATGCTTCATTGTTCTTGGACTTCTCAGTTTCTTTGAAGTACTTCACTGCAATTTTTTTGTACTGATAATACAATTCATGATATGCATTTCTTGATTCATCAACTTCAGTATTAGAGTTAGAATAATATACCTCATCGTCTCCTGATTCATCCATAAAGCAAACATTGCTGACTTCTTCTGTCTCTTCTTCTGTGAAGTTTCAACGTCTTCATCTGACCAGGCTACAATCATCACTTGCTTCCTAGGTTTTTTATTTTTTGTTTTGTCTTTTTGAGGAAGGGAACATTTTGGTCTTATGTGTCTAGGCTTTTTGCAGTGATATCATATGATTTGACTATTTTGTGTATTGTTATTACTGTCACTGCCTTTTAATGGGGACATATTGTTTTCGATTTTCTTGTTCCCTTCTCTTTTCTTCATCAGCTTCTTTTTGTAAAAGCAGGCATACTTCCTGACCATGAAATTGAACTAGTCATCTCCATCTATTTGTAACTCAATGTCACTTTCATCACCGATTGATTCATCAGTTGCTTTTAGTGTGATTCTCTTTTGTATAAGGATCCTTTATCATGGATCATCAAGTTTCCTCTTAGCTAATCGAGTGAGATAGTATCGAAATCCTTTGGTCTCCATTCCTTTGGTAGTGATCTTAGAATCTTTGTTACAAGTTTATCATTGGAATATATCTTTCCCAAGTTCTTTAAGGCTGTGATGATGTTGTTGAACCGTCCGAAGAATTTATCTATGGTTTCTCCTTGTTTCATGCCAATAATTACATATTGATGCATTAAAAGGCTTATTCTATGTTTCTTTACCTCATTCGTTCCTTCAAAGGTGACTTATAGTTTATCCTACATTTCCTTTACTGTAGAGCAGTAGGATATCTTCTCATATTCTTCTAGAGATAGTGCATAGATCAAATAATGTTTTTCTTTAGCATTCAGTTGCGCATTTCTTCTGTTAGCATCAAACCACACTTCTATGTTTTTTGTAGAGGGAAGTGTAGCTCTAACTCTGATGGCTTGCCAGTCTTCAATATCTACAGATTGGAGATAGATTGTCATTCTCTATTTCCAATATGAGTAGTTAGTTCCATTGAAGTAAGGAGGTTTTGAAACGGATTGTCCTTTAATACTTCTCAAATTGTTTGTCATGATCTATCACATGTTGAAAAACATAATAAATGTGAAATCTCTCTTTAATACCAAATGACAAAGCAAGCACACACAAGAGGGGTGAATTATGTGTAAAAATTTCAAGGTACTTTCAAATTGATAAGATCCTACTAAACAAAATAAATTTATAAATACAAAGGTCTTACAAACTTTCGAAAGGATCCTGTTAATGTTGAAAATGAAAGGAGCTTGTTAATTAAAAGGAGCTTCCTAACGCTCAAAATGAAAGGAGCCTGTTTAATCGATAGGAGCCTCTTTGCACTCAAAAAAGAAAGGAGCCTATTATAAACATGAAGGAGTCTCTTGCAAATATAAAACACTAACACTATAAGGTGGAAATCTAAAGTTAAGAAGAGAGAAAGAATGACATAGTCGATTTATACATGTTCGGCCTATAACCCAAGCCTACGTCTAGTTCCTAAGTATTTGACTTGAGTGTTTCACTAAAATTCCTAATAGTAATTTTATGAGCCTCTTCAAGCTCACAAGTACATATTTTTCAAGGTTCTTCACCCTTCTACACTAGTATTTAACTAGCTTATACAAGCTCTCAATAAATGAAAAAGTGATTTGCTCGATATAAGCTTCAATGATTTTTCTCAAGAAGAATTTTCACTTTCTAAGGCATAAAAAATTTGATAAACGTATGACCTTCAAGAATATTGATGGCTTTGATGTATTTCAAAATTTTGGCTTCTTAACTTCTTGTTCACAACTGCACTGACTCTTTCTTAAATAGACATTTTTTTCAACTAGTTGTTGCTTCATTTTGATTTTGGGTTAACTTTATGTCTAATGAATCTTCAATATTATCTCTACTGAAATCTTCCAATATTTAGACATTAAGAAATAAATATGGCAATGTCTTGAAGCTGATTGACAAAATATATGATTAACAGGATCTTTCTGGATATTGTAGAATCATTTTTAAAAAGGTAAGATCATTAAGAAAGTTCCTGCAAGAGAGGAAGCATTATTCATGTGATTTATTTCCTTTTAAGAACTATATAATTGCCTATATAAAAAAATAAATCCAAATTAGATTTTGAAATATTATATAGTTATCATTAAGATCATTAATAATAAAACTTGAGCTAACAATGCCTAAGTTTATTGCATTTTGTACGTTTTAATTTGTTTATCCCTTTTATTGATTTCAGTTTGGCTGCTCTCCTATAATTTCCTTTAATTGGTTGCTGAAGGTTTTGACAATAAAGGTTCCCACCTTTATTGAATAGAAGTAATGGGTAATTGCTTCTCTTCCTTGGTTATAAAAATATAAGTCTTAGGAAAGGTTACTATGTTTAATATTTGAGATCGAATGATTCTATATTTGATCATTCAGTATCTTGAAAATTTGATCAACCATTTTATTCTCCCATTCATCCAAATTTTCTTTTCCAACACCAAAAATACGTGAAGGAATTGAAGAACAAGTTATTAACTCATCCCCAAAACCCTTTCATTTAGTGTAGTAGGCTGCTTCAGTAATATCTTTTACTATGCAAACTAAACAAATGTCTTCTTTCGACTCACGAATGTGTGGAACATTTCTTGTAGAAAAGTGATCTTACAAATCTCCATTTATCTTACAAGATTTACTTACATATGCAATACTATCATGTGATTCTAGAGCTAAGTCATTGAAAATCTAAGAAATATTGAATAACTTGATTCGTTCTATTGTAAATGAAATCATTTATATAGGTATATATGTAGAAGCCTATAATTTAAGAGAAAACAAGTAAGTTGTAAATTATAATAGCTAATTTAAATAGCATAATTATAACCTAAATTCTAGATACTTAAATAGATAATGTATAGATAAAGTAAAAACTATATTCGAGTGAACTCACAATACGAATTCATATACATTAGATTAATACCTTTTATATATTCAATTACTACTAGTTGTTGACTTAGTAAACCGATACGAATTATGTTTTTGTTCTTTGCTTAGATAATGAAGTCGCACATGACGTTAAATCAAGTCAATTGATGATGTTCAGGATTATGTTAAAGAAGCCCTTGTGTTGTCTTATTTCATGCACGTATACCATTTTATGAGTCCATTGCTTCTGCATGACTCAACAAATAAACTTGGGTTTAAGAAAAAATATGATAAATATGCAATTTTTTAAAAAAAAAAGAATCTGTTAGATATTTTCTAAAATTAAACAAATGTAGATTAAAACTTTCTTATTCAAATTTAACTAAATTGGAATTTGATTTTTCAAACGTTTAAAAAGTTTTTAAATTTTAAATACAAATTTAATTTATTCTATTATCATTTTTAAATTACATCTCTAAATTACTATTTTCTTATAAGTTGTTTTAATAATAAGTTGGTTTAATATTTTACTATTAAGAGAATGAAAAATTATAGATATTAAATTATTGATTTGATACACATAAATCAACTCGAATATCAGCTAAGATTATGAAAACTGAACAAATATGAACTAAACAGCGAAAAGATGAGCCAAAGAAGAAACAAATCCTTTGAAGTAACTTTCCTTCTTATATTGAATTACAAGACACATACATTGACTCCAAACTTGCAATATTGAAAGCTGCAGATTCAAATCCCTTACTTCCCTTAAATAACAGATTCAGTCTGTTATTGGGAATAAGCACTAAATTTGTTACCTTAAAATCCATTAAACAGTATACACTGTACTCTTTTATGGGTAACAGATGGATATATCTCCGGTACTCACCAGACTTAAGCCGGATTATCATTTGACTAGTGGCCTACATGCAGAGGTTGAATGATTGAGGTCTACCCAGACGGCTAAAGCCCCAAGAATTAAAATCCGTATTACTCAGGGGAAATCCAAAGTCTGATCTTCCAGTGACTGCTGCTTTTTGCTTTATTTTCTACTCATTTCTTGGGCAGCAGTAATGGAGGCAACTTTCTTTTTATTACCTACCCATCGGTCTATAATATCTCCATCTGCGTTAACTCGACACCCATTTTTCCCAGTTATCGATCTTCGGGAAAAGGGTGTGTCTTTTTCTGTAAGACCTGTTCACGGGAAGAAACATATAAAAGGAAGTGGAGCCAGTCTGGTTAATGCTCTGCCTAGGGCTTGTGAAAATGCATCTCCGCCGGTAACTGCATTCAGTGAGGTATATGTCGAAATGCTTTTGGAATATTATAATTTGTTGGTATTTAATTATTTATTCATTTATTCAAGATTTAATATTTCTGGGATCTGTTTTTCTAGCTGATCGAATGTTTAATTAATGGAGTGGATTTATCCCAATCTGAAGTCGAAGCTTCGCTTGACCTTTTGCTTAACGAACCTAGTGAGGTATTGATCGGTGCATTTCTGGTCCTGCTGAGAGCGAAAGGGGAAACGTTTGAAGAAGTAAGTTCGTTTGCGGTTCCTTTTTAGGTTTCCGCCAAAGACAATAACTCTGTAGTTTTATCGCTTTACATGAGGACTGGTTTCCTTCTTCTGCAGTAATTGGATACCTAATATTTAAATGCTAAATGAGGTATTTCCTTGCATATTATTCTATTCCAAAAGATGGAACGAAGTTGATGTGTGTTACTTATGTCTTTAGATTGTAGGTTTAGCAAATACAATGATGAAGCGTGCCAGCAAAGTTGAAGGTTTGGTTGGTGCTGTTGACATTGTTGGAACGGGCGGCGATGGAGCAAATACGGTTAATATATCCACAGGAGCATCAATACTAGCCGCTGCTTGTGGTGCTAAGGTCGCCAAGGTCGTAAAATCTCTCTGTTGGAAACTCCAATTAATGTTTTGGAGAGACTGTCTCGGTGTTCACTAATGAAATGCTGAACGTCATAAGTTTGCTGTTTGTTTCCTTACAGCAAGGAAATCGCTCGAGCTCTTCTGCATGTGGCAGTGCTGATGTTTTGGAGGCCTTGGGCATAGTAATTGACCTGGATCCGGAGGTAAGGTTCGTGGTAACAACTAACAAGTGATTAGTGGTTGAAGTTGGAGACGTCAGCTTCTGGCAATCTTCTGGCGGTGGGACTTGTATTTAAATGCCATGAAAACAAAAAACTTATTAAATGGGAGCAGTTTCTACTCTGCAATTAGTAGATCCAATATTTATTTGCCCTTTAAATCTTTGATAGCACAACTCGCTGCTACTTATATTTCACATCTGCTTACTGCATTACAGTTCTGATACTTGGAAGTTTGCTGGTTTAAGTTGTTTATTAATTGGATTGGATATCGAGAGTACATCAATCAAATTTTAATTTAATTAGATAAAATTTTATTTCCTCGTTGACTTTTAGGAGAATTAAGTAGCACTGGCTTGAAATGACTGCTGGTTTTTGCCAGCTCCATTGTTGTAGGTTGGTGTTTTTAACAAGGTCAACTGATGCAACTTTTTCTACTATGTTCTTTTATGATTTAATTGGTTAAAGACACAACAAAAAAACTTGTGAAAGTCTCGCTAATACACGGAGTCTGACGAGAGCCAATAGTACGTAATCTTATCCCTAACGAATAGAAAGGTTATTTTTGATAGACTCACATGAAAAAAAAATTTATATATATATAAATATATATTTATGTGATATATATGTGTGTGTGTGTGCGGGATTTAAACTGGGTGTTAATGAAGATGATGATGATGATAATGATATGTATATATATATATATATACGTGCAGATACATAATAAAATAATAATTTATTTGGTTAAAGACATTGTAGAATATTTTACCATGTGATCTGTTGGACCATTCATCTGTTCATGTATTCCAATTCTGTGCTTGTTCATATGTTGGACCTCATTCTTTTCCTTGTTCCAGAGAAGGCAAAATTTGTACATTCAACATATTACATTTTTACTTAATTTAGGGGGTATCAAGGTGTGTGAATGAAGCAGGAATTGGTTTCATGATGTCACCAAAGTTCCATCCAGCAATGAAAGCTGTTAGCCCTGTGAGGAAAAAACTAAAAGTCAAAACAGTATTCAATATATTGGGCCCTATGTTGAACCCTGCTCGGGTACCCTATGCTGTTGTTGGCGTATTTAAGGAAGACTTGGTAAGTTCCTGTGGATTAATTTCTAATGATTGGTAGAGATGTTATTTGTTCAGTAATACAAAATATTTGTTGTTACATTATGAAAAGAATTTGTATTGTTCAAAAGCTTAGCTAGTTGCATGCTGCAAATTTTAAGTTCTTGACATGTCATAATGTAAGAGAAATAGAAGAATCATTAACTAGTAGCTAAAACTCACAAAATAGAAATATGACTGATATTAGGCTAGTATTTTAGGGTTTGCTGTGCTGGAAGTTAGGATTTTGGTTGCTGAAATTTTGTGGTGAGCATAAAGAATGGAAGGTAACAAACTAGGAATCACTCTTAGGGTCTAAGAATCACTCTTAGAAGAAATTATCTCACCTTCTAATCGAAAACTCAAATTTGTAAAAAATTTTCAGATTACTTGTTATTGATGAAGAGTTGAATACACACATATATATATAGTTCTTAAAACCCTTATTCTGGTAGGAAAAGGCTCCTAATAAATTTAAATCAAATTCTAATGAAAATTGTATAATTCCTAAATAACTAGGATAATAAATGTAAAATAGAGTAACATATTTAACTTATTACTACTTCCTATCTAATATGGAATCTTAACATAATCTAAATTTCAGTCCTTATCTTTTGTTGTCAACTAAATTCTCAATCCTCATCCTCCCAAACTAAGACTTGTGGTTGACTAATTTTTTCTATTTTATTTCTTCTACATAATTTAAGCTTTTCTGCATCAATTCTCCCCGACTTGTTTGAAATCGTTATCGACGTAGAATGTAACAAATACTGAACATATAATTCTAGATTTAACTTTTGAACTTCTGATTCTAAATTTCAAGTATTCACTTGACAAGAAATTGTTGATATCCACCATCTTGTGTGGCTATAATTTGTTCATTAAGAACATTGTTTATTTCCTCTTTAAGATGGGCAGTAGTTTGTTTATTTCCTCTTTAAGATGGGGAGTGGTTGGAATTCTTACAACTACAGTAGGGGATTACTTAAAGTCCCCAACATTAAAGATAGGATTTTTTTCCCATATCATTTGGTAATTCCAAAACATAAGTATTAACACTTATCTTCTTGATAATCTTATAAGGTCCAGCATTTTGTGAATGGAATTTCTTATATCTCTTTTTGAAAACACTCTGGACGAATCCTAAGCATTACCATATCCCCTCAATTAAATTCAACCAATCGACGATGTTGATCAACATTTTGTTATAAGAGAAAGATGCCCTTCATGTATTGTGCAGGACCTTCAACTTCAACACTAACTCGTGTTGTTTGTGGTAAAGGAACTAAGTTAGTAGCCTTCTTTGGTTGAACTCCTGAAACTATCTCAAAAGAGCTCTTACCAGTAGACCTACTTATAAAACTATTGTATGCAAATTCTGTCATAGGGAGAATTAAGTCCCAATTTTTACATTATCTCCAACCAAACATGTTAACAAGTCCTCCAAGTTTCTATCACTATCTCTATTTGTCCATCAGTTTGGGGATGGAAATAACTTGAAAATTGAAGCTTAGTGTTCAATGTTTTTATAGAGTTATCTAAAAATAACTCATAAACTTTACGTCACGATCAAAGATGATGGTTAAAGGTAATCCATATAGATGTACAACCTCTTTGAAGAATAGTTTAGTAGTGTGGACAATATCATAAGTCTTGACCAATGTATTTGCAAATGGTTTCATAACTAAACCATATGACTTCTCTACAGCATAGGCATCAAAATCATACGTATTGTTGCTTCTTGTAGTCAGATGCACTAACTTGCCATCATTATTGAATTTTGACTTTGCAAGTGCATTCACAACTTCTCCTTTACTCCTATTTGTACTAATTGGGCATCTTCATTCAAGTATACTTCTCCTTAATCAGCCACTACAACACAATCTTCATCAACAAAACTAAGGATATCATCAAGTTTTGAACCAACAAGCTTGGGAAGCCCAAGTAGTTACTGGTTAATCTTTTCAGCTCCATGTTCCTGTTATTTTAGCTTGTTGTCCTATACTTTCAACTTGTTGCACTGCTGTTTTAGCTTTATGTTTAAGTGTTTGGGCTTCTTGTTAGGGTTAGCCAAAGAATCCACTTTGTTATGTTTTTCTTCATCTTTAACGCTTTGATCATCTCTCCATGTCATGATCATCTTCCATTGTCAAACTCTCTATATCATCAAGTATTTGAGCATCTTCTAAATGTAGGCTTGAAGATTTGAATTGATCTACTAAATTTGAGGAATCAAAATCAGTACATAATTTTTCAGCAATGATTTTCCCATATGTGGTGTGTTGTTGACCAATATCAGTCCCTTCTTCTTGCTTATTACCACGTTCTTCATGTTCTACATCAAGTATAGGTTGTTGGTTGGTATAATTTTTTCTTGTAGGAGTTTTGACTTTTAGGGAATGTATGTCAAGGTTGTCTAGCCTCTCCAAACTTTGTCGAACATGTTTTCTTATGGGCGTTGTTACATGGAGGTTGGTTCTTGGTACACCTTGTGAATGAGGATCATCAATGCCCAACCTTTTAGCAATATTCAGAAGTATTTCATCTTGCTCTAAGTTGCTAAATATTATTCTATACACCCTTCCACTACAAGTCGCCATTGTGAACCAAAGTTCTGATACCAAATTGATGCAGGACAAATAGAAGAATTATTAACTAATAGCTAAAACTTACAAAATTAGAAATATGGCTGATATTAGGCTAGTATTTTAGGGTTTAGTATCCTGGAAGTTAGGAATTTGGTTGCTGAAATTTTGTGGTGAATACAAAGAACGGAAGGTAAGAAACTAGGAATCACTCCTAGGATCTAAGAATCACTCTTAGAAGAAAACATAACACCTTCTAGTTGAAAACTCAAGTTTGTAGAAAAATTTTGGATTGCTTGTTATTGATGAAGAGCTGAATACATACATATATATATATATATAGTTTTTAGAACCCTTATTCTAGTAGGAAAGGATTCCTAACAAATTTGAACCTTTTTCTAATAAAAATTTTATAAACAAATAAGATAATATATGTAAAATGGAGTAACATATTTAGCTTACTACTGCTACTTATCTAATAAGGAATCCTAACATGATCTAATTTTGGCCTTTCTCTTTTGTTGTCAACTCAATTTTTAATCCTCTTCCCACCAAATTAAGGCTTGTGGTTGACTAATTTTTCCTCTTTTATTTCTTTAAGTTCTTTTGCATCGTGGCAGTAACTCATAACTACTGTTAACTCGATGTGGTTGAGGCAACACTGGTTCTTCACATCTTTATCTTGATTATCCTCAGTTATGTTTGGGGATAATATTGAATACTATGTGTAATTAATGCCTCATACAACAGAAAGGTCTTGATAAGAAGGTCTATGTGACCATTTAGAGGTCAGATGGTTTATAGTATTCAAAGATCTTCTGAAGAAGATAATGTCATAGTTTTAAGTGATTGGCATGAGACTGCAAGCATCTTGTGATTGCCAACAACTGAATTGCATTAAAAATTTGTTCTGTTAACTTGCATTTAGACATTCATGAAATATGGTGTGCAGTTTGGTGTGCTTCGGAGTAAAGTTTGAGTTGATAATGGAGTTTTCCCAATCAATAGGCCACTGGAATGAGTCTCCCTTAATGTTCTCGTATAGGTATACAAAATGGCCAAAGCTCTACAACGTTTTGGTATGAGGAGAGCATTAGTTGTCCACTCAGAAGGCTTAGATGAAATGAGTCCCCTAGGTTAGATTCCTCCTATTTTGCAAAGCCAAATTAATTTTGAGCTTTGTTTTGCTATTATGGTTATGTTCATTGTTGTTGCTCTTAAATTTCACAAACATCTGATCACAGGTCCTGGGATGGTCCTCAATGTCACTCCTGAGAAAATTGAAAAAATCTCCTTTGATCCATGTAAGATCATCTCTTTTCTTATAAGAGTTGCTTGGCTGTCCATTGGTTCTAACTAATATTGTTTAAGCTTCTAAGTTCAAAAATGATACCATTAGTTAATATAGATTCTATCTGATCAATTATGTTCCTAATGTGTTCCTTTCCAGTGGAATTCGGCATTCCTCGTTGCAGTTTGGATGACTTGCGAGGTGGTGACCCTGCACATAACGCAGATATATTAAGACACATATTAGCAGGGGAGAGAGGACCAATTGCTGATGCATTGGTGAGTCCTCCAATTCTTTTCTGTTCTCGAAGTTGTGCACAGATGCATTTACTGACATATTCGTCCGTTAATGTTGCTATTGTGAATCAATCTTAGTTTTCAAACTTCGGAAAAATGCTCTGATATAAAAGATAATCTATCAGATCCTTAACACAGCAGCAGCTCTCTGGGTAAGTGGTCATGCTAACACCCTGGCAGAGGGTGTAGCGGTAGCTCGGGAAACTCAAATATCAGGAAAGGCTCTGAAGACACTTGATTCGTGGATTGAGGTTTCAAACGTAAGTGAAACTTTGAGTTGCTGTCTTCTTATTATTAGACATTTTGGATAAGCTTATAATCAATCTGATGGAACTATTGCAGAGGATTAAAGAAGAGATGGTTGCGAAGCCGCGTGGAATAGCAATTGGTTAACAAAAAAAGAAACAAATTGCAATTCCTTTCTTCCTTCAACTTGTTGTAAGAGTATGTAGACAGTACACATTGTGATTAATTGAGTTTGTTTATAATGTGAATCGTGGTACAGTAAAGTTGAAGCAAGCAAGCTGTGTGATGAACAACTGTACCCACGATCCTTATGAAAGCTACCATGAACGTTGAGGAAACTTCTTATTCTACTTCTTCACCTAAGATATCACGTAAATAACATAAAAGAGTAAGCTGAAGGATCAGGGGTACAACGAAAGGTAAAAGTCATTTACATGTCAACCAAACATAATTGATCACGTATAAGCTACTCAGCTTTTCAAGCAATATGACAATTGGGATAATTGCTGGACAAATTGATATAAAAGCGGTCAATCGAGAATTGTCAACTGCTAATTATTATTGAACAAGTTCATTTTAAAGTTAAAATCTGCTGGTTAGCAATTTGTACGGAGGTCACTTGCTGCCGGATTAATTGGAATGTGTAAGAGACTTAGCACATCTCTCTCGCCAGAAGTAGTCAACATCTGAGTCGACAGCTTCAAAATGTCAAAGAGAACTATCCTTTCCTCGTATTGTATCAGCTGCCTCCTTTCCTTTTTATTGTTTTGTTCAACAATTATTTTTATATATTGCTCTGACTATCGAAGGAGCTTATCAACTCTAATTCCTACTTATCTTTATGAAACCTGCCTAAAAAAGCTCACATAAAAATAGGATGAATCTTTAACTTTTTCAACTACTTTATATGATAAGCAACGTTACCAACTTTTTTGACGGTCTCTTTGTGTACTGTCTTCTTACTTGTCTTCTTCCATATTTGTGGTGTGAGTTTCATTAACACTTTACCATTTCCTATTTATCTCTAGCGAAATTACAAGCAGTTGGACACTTATCTCTCATCTGTTGCTAGCCTATCACCAACTTAAAAGGACTCTTTTGTGTGTGAGGAAGATAGTTGCAACTTGTAAGCACACTGTGCACAATCAAACAATTTTACCCAATTTTGTTGGCTAGCACTCACATAATGGCTTATATAATCATCCATCAAAGTATTGATCTTTTTAGTTTATCCTTCCATTTAGGGATGATTCACAGTTGAGAACTTTAGTTTAAGTCTCATTATATTGAAAAATAAAGTTCAGAACTTTTAATAAACCGAGAATCTCAATCACTCATAATATTTAATGGAACACCAAAGTATTTTACTATATTTCCATAGAACAACTAAGCAGATGTTTCTATTGAACAAGTTGTTGGAGCAACTACAAGCATAACATATTTTATCAAGTGATTCACTGTAACTAGCACCAAGGCCTTGTCATCAGCCTTTAGAAATCCTACATGAAAGTCTAAAGACATTGGTATCTATGGCTACTCTGGAATAGGTAGAGGCTCTAACAATCTAGCCTACATTTTTCTTTTCATTTGTCTTTTGGCACATCAAATATGAATAGGCTTTGATGTCTTGCTCTATGCGAGGCTATACGTATGAATGTAAAAACAATACTATCAACCATTTCCTTCCTGAATGTTTTACCCATTTTTGCCTAAGTTCCCTACCTCCTAGTCTAGGACCAAATAGTCTATCACCCTTATCAACAAGTAGCCCATCATCAAGCCAGTATTATTTAGTAATGTAATCACCAAATGAAAATAATTAGTGTTAAGCTTACCACTTTTGTCAAATTATGTCCATTAAGTCTGCTTCGATTCTTAACAAGTTGTAGTAGGCAGTCATCTCTTCCGTCCTACTAAGGACATTCGCTACTTGGTTATAATCTCCTAGGTTGTAATCTCAAGTGAAATCATATTCAGTTAATAACTCATGTCAACTTACTTGCTTAGCTGATAGTTTCTTTTGTACCTTAAACGAGGCATTCTCCACATTATTTATTCAAACTACAAACTTTGGTCCTAGGAAGTAAACATGTCACACCTGTAAATAATATACCATTATAATGTTGGAGAAAAAAGAATGAAAATGGAGAGGGAAGGCAAAGAGTTTCGTAGTTTAACTCATGTAATGTTACATTATAAAATAAAAGCAAAGTTATGCCTACTGAAATAGGCTTACAAACAAACTAAATTCAATAAAAAATAAGCAACTAACTAAGAAAGTGGGTAAACATCATCCCACGTAATCATTCTATAACAACTTGAGAATACCAATAAAATATCACATGCTAATTTGACCACGTGCTCCGCCAACATCTTAATGCTAAAAAATAGGAACTAAGAAAATAAATTAATTTAGTTATTTTTAAGCACTTGCTAACACGCCCCCTTACTTCAAAATTTCATAGATGGAGCACTTTTCTCATTATGCAATGCACTTCTCATCACTGTCTTCAAATTTGTTGATGCACATTATCATCAACTTACAAATATTATAGCACATCTCTTTATAGTGTACTTCTCACCAACAACTCTAAAAAAGAGTTTCTTCTTGTGCCACTTTTGTCATGTTTGTTTCTTCTTCATTTTGAAATCTGCAGTATTTTTGTAAATGCTCAAACTTCTTGCACTTGAAGCACTATGGTTTTCCTTTGTGCCAATAATCATACTCTTCATGGCGAGGCTTTTTACAATTTGTAGATTGAAGAATTTTACTTTTACCCTTTGAAGAGGCATTCTTGACCATGTATGCTCCTTCGACCTTATTACCATTTTCTCCATCCCTCATTATTCTTCTTTGGTCCACAACTTGAAGAGTGTTTACTAACTCTCCAAAGGTTATATTTGATAGATCTTTAATAACTTCCTGTGATGAAATGTTTGACTCGTATCTTTCGGAAAGTGTCACAAAAAGCTCGTCTACAACCCATAGAGTAGGAAATTCTTTACCAACTAACTTCATTTGATTGAAAATGGACATAATTTTGCTCCCATATTCCTTGATACCTTCATAATTATTTATTATTGACATCTCAAATTCACTTTTGAGATTCAAAATTTGCATCATCTTAGTTTAAATGTTACCCTCATATTCTTCTTTTAGTTTCTCCCATGCTTCTTTAGGACATTCACATGCTATTATACTCGTGAAAATTCCTTTCGTCATGGTCGAATGGAGGCAAGATAGAGTTTTTGGTTCCTTTGCCCTTTCTTCATCATTCTTCTTGATTTAGTTTAGGGTTGGCTTTTGCGGAAGAGTTGTAAGCTCAAAATCACTTTCAATAACCTTTCATAAACTAACAGCTTGCAAATAGGACTTCATTTTGATAGCCTAATAGTGATAATTTTCTTCATTGAAAATAGGAATTGGAATAAAGAAATTGTTTGATGCCATGTTGGAAAAAAGAATAAAAAAGGAGAAGGAAGGCAAGGAGTTTCATGGTTTAACTCATGTAATGTTCCATTGCAAAATAAAAGCAAGGCTATGCCTACTTAAATAGGCTTACAAACAAATTAAACTCAGCAAAAAATAAGCAACCATATAAGAAAGTGGGTAAACATCATCCCACGTAATCCTCCACTAACAACTAGAGAATACCAACAAAATATCACATGCTAATTTGACCATTTACTCCACTAACATCCTAATGCTAGAAAATAGGAACTAAGAAAATAAATTAATTTAATTATTTTGAAGCACTTGCTAAAATACAATCGTCTCTTTCTCATAAGCAAAGTATCTTTGTTCGTTATCATTCAATTTACAACCCATAACTTTATATAAGGTATTAAAGTGAACATCAAAAGATAATTCACAGTTCAACAATCTTAAAACACGTTCTGATGCGATAGCCTGCTTCAACTTCTCAAAGACAGCTGCACAATGGTCAAACCAACTCCATTTCTTCTCATTTTTAGCAAATTAGTGAGATGTGCAATTTTAACATAATAACTTTAAATGAACTACCAATAGTAATTCACAAGTCCAAGGAATAACCATAATTCTAACATATTTGTTGTGGTTAACCACTCCATAATGGCTTACACCTTCTTTGAATCCATCCAAACTTGGTTTTTACTTACCAAGTGTCTAGAAACTCGAATTATAGCCTTATAATTCACATATTTCCATCTTAACATATAGTTAGTTTTTATCAAGCATTCTGGCATCTGGCGTAAGTGAATTAAGTGTTTTTCCATTGAATTTTTATTTATCACAATATCATCAAGTTTAGACAACCATAAACTCATCTGAAAATTTATATAGCATATTATTCATTAGATTACAAAATATAGAAGGAGCATTAGTCAATCTAAAAGGCATGATCAGAAATTCATAAGCACCATAATGAATCACACGTGTGGTTCTCAGCTCATATCTTTCCACAACTCTAACTTATTGATATCTTTAGCGAAGATCCAATTTGTGAAAATGGAAGCCTTAGTCAATCTGTCCATCAAATCTTGCAATAATGGAATATGATATTTATTCTTGATGGTTATATTTAATGCCCTATAATTAACATATATTTGTAAAATTCCATCTTCCATATTTTGAAAAAGGATAGAAGCACCATATAGAGCTTTCAAAGGCTGCATATACCTTTCGTTTAATAATTCTTTCAAAAATTTTCACAATTCCTTCATTTCTAATGGAGACATCTAATATGGGGCATAAGAAGAAAATGACAAAAATGTGGATATACCACTTCTTTGTGTTGTCGAAAAAAGATAAAGATTACATTAAATTCATCTAATGACATGACTATTATATTGAATTTTCTGGGCTAACATTGATAGGCACATTATATATCATTTCAACAATATCTTGATCATTGCATTTACTATTTTCAAGTAATTATTACTCTTGCTCACCTTCAAATTTGAACTTAGAAACTAGTTTATCCGCAATAAATGTGTACGACACCATTGCCTATCATCGCTATAATGTTTGCACCATTTATTTGAATATTTAAGTATAACAATGAGGACAGACAATACTTACCTCACTCAATAGAGTGTTTAATAGTTGGAGTGGGTTCAACAATATTACTACCTTGCCTTCATTTTCATCTTCAGCCATCATAGCATTTAGCTTAGGCAAAGTGTGGTCCGCGACAACTGAAGCAACCACTGCTCTTATCGTTCTTCTGCCCATTAGTGATAGACTCATTTCCATTCACTTTGTCTTTTCTTTTATTATTATGTATTTGTTTCCTTTTAAATTTGGTTTTCCATTTCCACTCTCCTGTTTTGTCCTCGTACTTAGACTAATTAGAGGTTCATTTTATCTCTTTATCTATATTTTGATGTGAATCTCCAAATTAATTATCCACTACAATTGCACTTGGAAGATCATGATACCATGTCGAAGCAATTCTACTAAAAAAAATTTAAAGAGTTTATCCCCTTTCAACATTTTTCAAATATTTAACATCAATGAAGTAAACGCCTTTATGTAATTACGAACAATCCACTTTTATCATAACTTTGGTAATAAACTTGAGCAACCCATAATAATCAACAAACCAATATCATTCATGTATTAATCAACTTCCTTCCAGCATTCAAATCATCATTAGTCTAAGCCCTTTGCTATATTTTGGTTCCATCAAGATGATCAAAATACTGTTGCATTTCCCTGAGGAATTTTTATAACCCCTTAGCATCACGAATACCTCAAAATGCTTCAAACTCAGGACTAGTTTGTGTCACCTCCTAGAGTAGCATTATTTCTCAACAAGGCCAATACATCTTCCAATAGCCCAACATGTCTATTTGCCTCAACCAAAATGTCATCCAACTGCCTTTGGAACATTGTGATAGAGTCCTCAATTTGATCTAGACATATAACAACCTACATTATATCATTTTTGGTAATAAGACCTAAGCCATACTTCAAGCGAACAAGTCTTTTCCCAAATAGCTTCCATGTTCTTCCCACCATCCGTTTTACACTATAAATGGCTTCTAACCTTGCTTTGATATTTGTTATGCACCAAGTTTTCATGTAATTGTAAAAGAGTCGAAATATGATGAGTGAATGGGGTAATCTTCCCTCTGCATTACTACCATTATTTATAACAGAATTATATCAGCATATACAACTAGGACTCTTGTACATAAAACAAAAATATGTTATAATCAAAACAAAACCAAAACAGAGAAGGAATCTTGTATACAATATCAAATTATAGTTTGTATAACAAATCCAAAACAAATAAATAAGAAGTAATATTAGGAACTGAAAGAATTGTTAACTGAAGATATCTTAATACCCTCCCGCAAACTTGACAGGGAGAACTCGAGTATGTCAAGTTTGGAGCTGAGAGTAGAAAACCGCTTCCAAGTGAGAGCCTTCGTGAGAATATCAGCATATTGGTCATTAGACCTCATATAATTAACTACAAGATCACCAAGCTCTACTTTTTCCCGAACAAAATAATAGTCAATTTGAATATGCTTGGATTGTTTGTGGAACATTGGGTTCATAGTCATAAATTGAGCACTAAGATTATCACGATACAACATGGGTGAATGACTTAAAGGTATATGAAGTTCACGTAATAGCTGTTGTATCCAACCTGAGGTTAGAGCTCGATATTCAGCCTTAGTGCTTGAACAAGCTACAACCTGTTACTTTTTGGATGACCTAATGATCAAGTTGCTACCAAAATAAACACAATAACCCTCTGTTGAATGACGAGTATTAGGGTCCCCAGCCTAATCTGCATTAAAAAAAAGCCACAAAACGTAATTTATTAGTAAGATGAAATAATAACCCATAATGCAATGGTCCTTTTAGTTAGTGAAGAATACGCTTGATAGTCTACCAGTGATTGATGGTAGGCTTACCCAAACATTGGCATGCTTTATTAAAAGCATATGAAATATCAGGACAAGTTGTTATTGCATATTGAAAAGCACCAATGACACTTCTGTATAGACCAGGATCAGTCATGGCTTCCTTTCAAATTGTGAGTTTAGAACCACTGTCTGTTGGAGAAGAGATAGGCTTAGCATTATCCATCTTAGTCTGTTGGAGCAGATTTGTAGCACCCCACTCTCATAGTGCATGTTCTTGAACATACCGACGGTATTCGAGAATATACTCTACGAGAGTGGTGTGCTGGGACAGTTAGTCAAACTCAAAACAAAATTTTCGACTCATCACACGCATCCAAAAATGTCATTTCAATATTCACAAAGAATCTAATTTCAAGCAACAACACATTTTTATTTCAACTAAAGCTCGCTTTGGCTCATTACATTCATAAATGTTCTTAGTCAGGAATGTCATTTCGCATTACAATTCACATAAACACTGTACAATATTTACAGAATACAATTCAAATTACAAAAACACTGTAGAAATATGCATGTGTAAATTGATCCTGATCTCTATCTCTTATTCGAATGCAGTGGTTAGACTCCAATTTGTCTAACTGGAGATCTCCTCTGAGCCTGAAAAATAATGTTGCAATTTTGGCAAGTTTTGCGAACTCGGTAAGAGGACCATCCTTGATGGCTCACTCATATCACATAACACAACAATTTCTATAATCACATAATTCACATCACTTCATTAATTCATCATGTAGCATCAATTAACACTTTATTCATTTATTTCATATTTTACATTCAGAGCAGTCAAACAGTTCATTTCAATCATTTAAAACATACATATCAATTATATATGCAATGCCCATGAGACTCACTTTCAATTGTTATTGTTGTGACCGTGTGCCTGTAACTGTCCCGTATCTGTTGTGGATACTGGGCTCAATAATAATTGTCCCTTATCCGTTGGAGATACAGGGCTCATTATACATAGTGAGCCAAAGGCTCTTACCACATTCTGGGCTTTAAGCTCTTTATCCGTTGGAGATACAGGGCCCATTATACATAGTGAGTCAGAGGCTCTTACCATATTCTGGGCTTTAAGCTCTTTTTCAGTGTCTACTCTAGTCACAACTGTCTTTATCTAATCATGCATTCATGTAATGGAATGCATCAGATCACATAAGCTTGATCAGTCACTTTATTTTACTTTACACATTTACTTTCACATGTCATTAGACCTAAGTCTAACATGCAACAGTTATGTTGAGAATCACTTATTCCTTGCTCATTCATATTTAATGAACCACTTCCAATATGTTCACATTTATCAAACTCCTTCGACTGTTAATGTCCGAAATTAACACATTCACATTCACATCAATAATAATTCAGTGCAGATGCTTAAACAAAATAATTAATTAAGAGGAGATCATTTAGGTCGACTCACAGTACATTCTAGATTAGCATTAGATTCCATGATCCAGAAACGGTTGGATGTTGACGTTCACTCCTATGTATCAGCTTCATGCAATACACATATTGTACACACATTATTAATTTGAACAATCACATAAACATTCAATTATACATATGTGTGTGTGTGTGTGTGTGTGTGTGTGTGTGTGTGTGTGTGTGATGTATAATATATGATCAATTTGACTATTACGGGTATGTTTCCTTAATCACATAACTTGATCATTAACAACATCATTTGTGTATATCAAGTTTACACTTAGGTTCACACCTCAAAGAACTTGGTCATTCTAATATCATAATTCGATCATTCTTCATTCCTTTTCTAGCACTATATGTTCACATAATATTCAAGTTCTCATTCATTCTTACTCAATACATATCATTCATTTCATTTGAATCACATTAGCTATATAAGATTCGCTTTTATTTCTATAACGTCTCTAAACTTCCATAATTTGTCTCATTGATATCAATCATCCTTGCTTAAGTTATAACCTTGATTATCACCCTAAGCATATCACACATTTAAACACTTCATCCATCATCAAACTAGGTTCAATTCAAGTTTTTCAAGCCTAAATGCAACATATGAAAGCACCTAACCATTTGTTGTTTCAAGTCAAACATAAAGGAGAAAATCTCATGTTTAGGCCATTCTAGACCCTGCCCACGATCGTGATAGAAACATTTCCTTCTGCCCACGATTATGGGATGGATGCTACGATCGTGGCGTACCCTATTTTTCTGCACTTTTCCAGATTTCTCACTCTTTCATACTATGCTCAACACCTCTTATATATACTCTATCTTTTCTTCTTCATTTCCCCTTCATTCTCATCTCATTTCTATCCCAATATCATTCACAAAACAAGTCATACAAAATTATTGATCATAATCATAAAAACAGGACATTAAACATGTCTATACATTCATCAATGTTTCAACACACATTCATCTTCTTCATTAACTTCACTTTATCTCTAAACTATCGTTTTATTTCTTCTCATTTCAAGACCATACACTAGCCCTTTTCTTTGGCTTTAGACTCATTCTAATTCATCACCATAATAACTTATAACTTATGGTCGTCATACTCTTAAAAAAAAATAGAACACAACTTATATGCCTTCATCCATCAATTTATTACACTCGTCCTATACATAAAATTAGGTCATATACTCATCCCTTCTTTTATCAATTATCAACTCTCATTCAAACACCAATTTCACTATTAAACATTCATAAAATAATACATAATCTATTATTTATCATTTATATGAAAACAGACACATATATTTATTCTTTAATGCTCATTACTCGATCATCAACATTTTTTCACACTCTCATATACCATTTATTCTTTCAATCCAACATTATAACATTCCATACTCCAATACTCTTCATAAACACAAAAGCAAGATATGGATATGTCCATTATTCATCCATGTTACACATATATTTTCAACATCTTTTTCATGATCATTCCTCCTCTTAAACTATCATCAAATATGCTTCATTTAATAAGGCTATGAAGATTAATATGCTACTTATTTGATTTACCCAAAGCTTCTTCAAGAGTCTCCAAAAACCTAACTCCTTATGATACATAATTATCATTATGGAGGGTGGAGTAGGTTAGATTTCGTCAAGAAAGAGAGGTAGGAAGGACTTTGAAGTAGGTAATGATGGAAGATGCTAGCTAAGATCAATGTGGAGTGATGAGAAGAGAGTGTCGTAGATGGAGAAGAAAATGAAGAAAGCAACAAAGAAGATGAGAGCATGAATTAAAATGAAAGACAAGTATAAGATGGTTTTTCACCCTAGCCATCATGAGTTAAAGTAAGTGGCAAGGCAAGTGACATTTGTCACTTGCCACTTGTCACTTGCTTGTGGTCTCCATTTGATTCTTTTAACTACTAGTCCATTTGTTTCCCCATTTCTAATCCAATTGTCTCTCAATTTTCTATGACACTTGTCATTAAATCCTAATGCCTCTTATCAATAATTTTTAATGCCATTTGACATTTATTTCTACTACTATTTATCAATTGTTCTATCATTTAATTTTTTCCTAGTCTAAAGTCACTCATAAATATCATAATTTTTCTAAATTTTCACCAAAATTTCTAAGTCAACAATTTTATTCACCAAATCAATTTTTAAGACATTTCATTCACTATTCACATTTTAATCACTTTAATAAAAATCATTTATACCCCGAAATATATCAAAGGAGTACATAAATAGTCATTGTAAAGTTTGTAAAAACAATCGAATTCACGTTTGTGCATTCTAATATTATGCATGAGTATAAACTGCATTTTTTTCCTAATCTCTCATTGTTATTCTCATTTACAGAAATTTAGGATTCTGACCCTTAGTATGGAAACAAGATGTTACAAGATTTATGAGATACTTAGATTGAGATAGGCAAAGACCATCAAAAAAATGTTGAACCTCAATACCAAGAAAATAGTTAAGCTCTCCCAAATGCTTTAGTGAGAAGGTTGCATGTAGGTCATGAATGAATGCATTTATGAAGTAATTATCATTACCTAAGACCACTATGTCATCGACATACACCAGAAGGTACGTAAGCGGAGAACTGTGAGAACGAACAAATAAAGACGAATCAGAGTAATAGCTTTGAAAATCATATTGGAGAAGAAGGTCCTTCAATTTAATGAAACTTGCCCTTGGTGCTTGCTTAAGGCCGTCTAAAGCCTTTTTTAGAAGACAAACATGATTAGGAAATTGGGAGTTCACAAAACCTTGTTGTTTTTCAATAAAAACAATCTTCGAAAGCTCGCCATTAGGGAAAGCATTATTAACATGTAGTTGTTTCAAAGACCAACCATATGTAAAAGCAATAGAGAGTACCAGACGAATAGTAATGGGTTTAACTACTGGACTAAAAGTTTCAAAATAATTAACACTGGCCTCTTGATCAAAACCCCAAACAACATAGTGTGCTTTATACTACTCGATTGAACTATCTGCAAGTCATTTGATCTTATAAACCTATTTTCCTCTTATGATACTGACATTGGATGGGTGTGGCACTAAGTCCCGTGTTTCATTTTACAGAAAAGCCTAATATTATGTTTCTATGGCAGCACACCACTAAGAAAGTTTAGAAGCCTTGATAAAGTACTATGGCTCTTATTCTGTAGGGGTAGTAGGAGGAAAAGGGTATCTTGTAGTAGTGAGAACTTTATAATCGGGGCGTCTAAAAGGTTTCAAAGATTGAGTATGGGCTCGGGTAGTCATGGAATGAGAGCTAGTGTTTGAGGGTCATAGGTGTTTAAGATGGGGTGGTAGTGCATGGATTTGAGAAGTGTTAACCGAACAGCTGGGAGATGACTCTATAGTGGAAGTAGAAGATGGAGAACAGCTGGGAGATGACCCTGTAGGGGAGTTAGGAGATGGCGAAAAACTAGGATATGGAGTAGTTGAAATGGATATATTATTGGGTGGAGCAGTAGATGTGGACAAAGTGGGACACTAAGGGGTGAGAGGACGTGGAGACAGAATAGGCGTAGGGACCTCTGATGTGACTTGCAATTTGTAGAGAGAGATAGAAATAGTGGGACTAGACGAAGAGGAGGATTACTGCTCAATTAATTTGAGATATGGAAATTGCTTCTCATCAAAAACAACATGTCTGACGATATATATGTGATTGCTAAAAGGATGAAAGCATTGATAGTCTTTGTGTTTAGAGCTATACCCAATAAAAATGCATGGCTGGGATCGACACTCAAGCTTGCTTTTAATATATATAGACAAAGGAATGAATGTCATAAGCATCCAAATGTTTTCAAAAAATGATAATTAGGTGCCCTGTTGTATAGCAACTAAAAAGGATATTTATTTTGTAAAACAAGAGTGATCAACCTATTTAGCAAATACGCCGTTGTAGAAAAAGCATATTCCCAAAATGCAAGGGGTAGAGAAGCTTGAGCTAAAAGAGCTAATCCTTTTTTAATAATATATCTCTATGATGACGTCTGGGAGTACAATTTTGCACTTAGGTATATAGGGCCTAAAGACAGTGCTCAATTCCAAACTCATTGAAAAAAGACAAAAGATTACGATATTCCCCAAACCAATCAGTTTGTAGTTTATTTATTTTGCAACCAAATTATGTTTCAACCATGGCATGAAAATGTTTAACTATATTATATGCCTGAGATTTGGTTTTCATAAAATAAATTCAAATAAAATTTTAGCAATCATCAAGAAATTGAATGAAATAACCATTGCTATTGTTGAAGGTAATAGCAATTGGTCCCTATACATCGGAATAAACTAGTTGAAATAGAGATTTAGAACGAACATAAAAAGTAGACAGATGAAGATGATAACTCTTGCCCATTTGACAAGGTCCACAAATAGACAAATCCTTATTTGAATATAGAGGAAAATTAAAGCTAGAAACTATTTTATGGATTACTTTTGACCCGGGGTGTAGAAGATTATTGTGCCACATTTGGAACGAAGTTCGTTAAATATATAAGCCAGGATCAAGCATTCCCCGCAACACTATTCTTTCCTTCATGTCCTTAACAAAATAGACATTAGGAAAAAAACTCCATGGAAACATTATTATCAGGAGTAAAATAAGATAGACTTAAAAGTTTTTTGGTGATTTTTAGGACATGTAAAATATTTGTAAGAAGTAAAGAATCACCATGGCCTTTAAGTAATGAGTGCCCGACATGTGAAATAGGAAGACCTATACAATTGCCAACTTCAATTTGATCATCACCATTAAAGCCTGTACAATTTCCAACTTCAATTTGATCATCACCATTAAAGTCTGAGTGTACTGAGAGATTATGTAGATCTGCTATAAGGTGATTCGTGGCGCCAGAGTTGATATACTATGAGAGATCTGATGGAGTGCTAGATAAGGCAATAAGAGCAGAGAACTTTGATGGCTTTTCATAAGTGAATGTATGATTGGAACGATTGTAGCACTTAAAAGCTGAATGTCTAGGCTTAAAGCATATTTTACAAACCAATTTAGTTTTATTGAAGTCATTTTTCTGAGGTCCAGATTGATCACAGCCAGAAGAGTTCCCTTTAAAATTATTATGTTTGGTTTTATTATGATAAGAAAAATTCTTACCGTAATTAACCTCTGAAGAGTTTTTCTATGAAATGCTTTTTAATGCAACATTAGCTGACATAAGAACCCTCTGTGAGTGTTCTATTTTCTTCTCCTTTTAAAGCAACACGCCCAGTAACTCATCCACACACACCGAATAAGCACGAGTATTAATAGACGTATGGAAAGAAGAATAATTCTCACCTAGCCCATGGAGATTGAAGTTTACGAGATCATCCTCGAGCACAAGATTTAATGTTGGAGCAAGCATATCTGCTATTGCTCTTTTCTGTTCAACATATTTAAGGATTGACATAGATCATTCTGATAGGAAAAGCGACACCAATAAAACGAGTAATGCGCAGCGGATCAAAAAACACAAAACCCAATTAATTCTTTTCCCTACTGATCGAATAAGAGGA
>JANIIA010000008.1:43905644-43917627 GCA_027478495.1 Erythroxylum alaternifolium
TGATATCCCTTTACTTCTCAAATTTCATTCGACCCTTAAGATATGGATTAGTTAATTTTTCTATATTAATGGAATTAGGTTTGTGATAGACACAAATTGATTA
Source organism: Erythroxylum alaternifolium (assembly GCA_027478495.1). Classification (NCBI taxonomy): domain Eukaryota; kingdom Viridiplantae; phylum Streptophyta; class Magnoliopsida; order Malpighiales; family Erythroxylaceae; genus Erythroxylum; species Erythroxylum alaternifolium. Next base: position 43,905,748 of record JANIIA010000008.1, read on the forward strand.
AATTGGCTTCTATGTAGATTGAAAAATTATATCATTAAGCTCTAACCGTTAGAGATAGCAACGAAATTCAAGTTTTCTAATTTAATTCGATTTGATAGAGTTTGGACCTGATTAGAATTTGACAATTTTTTTGGAATTCAACTACTTATGACAATTTATATTTAATCAGGTTTGGGTATTCGGATTAAATCGTGCTTGAACTCTTAAGCTTGATTTTCTTTTTGAACTTGTTCTCGGGCTTTAAGGATATGAAAAGTAATAGTCTTATTGGCGCGGTGAACTAGTGCTCCATATATTTAGTATCTGTTAATGGTGTCTATTCGTTTATACACTTTTCTCTGCGTGCAATTTGACTAAAGATTGTCCGTAACGCCGGTTTGATAACTATAATATGTATTATATCCTCACCCTTTGGATTTGGAGTTTTGCTTTAAAATGCTTAATGAATTGTTTTAAGCTATCTTAATTTAAGTGCTTCACAAGCTATCAACATTCTCTTACCAGATGAAACTCTTGATTGGTCTGACGAAGGTACGACCGGAGGGGTTCGGGATTCTCTCCATGCAAAGGGAGATAGAGAGCTAAGAGAAAAATTGCTACACAAGTACAGTGGCTACATTAGTACATTAAAGCAGGAGTTCTCAAAGAAGAAGAAGAATGGCAAGTTGCCAAAGGAAGCTAGACAGCTTCTGCTTAACTGGTGGAACATTCACTACAAGTGGCCTTATCCCACGGTTAATTAAATATATTTAGATTTCGTTGTCAGGTTTTAATTATTTGGAGTAGTATTTCTGATTGTTGATCTGTAACAGGAAGCTGACAAGCTCGCACTGGCAGATGTAACTGGGCTAGACCAGAAGCAGATCAACAACTGGTTCATAAACCAAAGGAAGCGTCACTGGAAGCCATCTGAGAACACGCAGCTTCCTGTTATGGACAACCCTAATTGGCCTTTTTTCATGAATGACTGATTTCGCTTGCTTTTGTAAATAGTAATTGGACATGGTCTCTTTATTAACTGATGAGAATAATGAAAAACATTGATTTCTATCCTTGTATTAGTAACATTATGGCTGTTCTTTGGTAGCATGGAATAGCGTAATTGATTACTCAACTTCCTTAAAGCAACCTAAGCCATCCTTATATTGCTGTAGGAATAGTGCAAGATAAGATCTAAAATTGCAAGATAAGATCTAAAATTGTGACTTAACAGGTTATTGTGAAAATTGTAGATAGAGGGCAAGCTTTGGAGTAATTTGTTAAAATGTAAAATAATATAAAAGAAAGACCACATATGATAAAGACCCTGCCTATTGAAATTATTGTTGATGTCAACATGATATGTAAATTTTTATTGAAACTATCAACATTCGGCTGGTTTAGAAACAAGTGCATAAGCTCTTTCAAGAGGTCAAGAAGCAAACAGTTCATTTGTTTGAAGTGTTTTGATTTTTGAAGTTCTATCGTTTACATCACCTGAACATGGGAGGGAGGAAGTTTCTAATCTTCTCGTGTCATGATCTTCTTATCAGCTCAGATCAGATTAGGAACACCGATTTTACAGAAATATAAGGTCAAATCAGTTCAAATCAGACTAGGAACGTCAATTCTACAAAAAATAAGGTTTCACAACTGCAGGAAGGCTATTAATGGAACCATTCAAAAGCAAGGTAGACATAACTATAGCGGCCACTCTTATTGAGGTGAAACTATAATGTCGAAGTTGTTGGGATGTAAAATACAAAAGCTATAACACAAGAAGGAAATAAAGGCTAGAAGGCAACTTTTGAATGACAAGACAAACGGTGAATACCATTACAGAAAATGACAAAACAAGTGCCTAAATTTTTGGGCTTATAGCTGAATAGAATACACAAAAAGACAGCAATTCAAACATGAAAATGGGTAAAACATGTTCCACTAATATTGCAACTTTCAATAGAAAAAACTTCACCAAAACACATGCTAATTAAATCAGATAATTAATAAATTCACTAACAAGTACTTGATGAAAAATAGAACTTAAAAGTAGAAATAGAATATTAAAAATTTTTGAAGCATTACTGTTAAACACTTCCCTATGCTCCAAAATTTATAATTCCCATCTTCAGCCCAAAGTACTCATGCTTGGTACCTGGTAATGACTCGGGAAAAATATCTACAACTTGCTTATTTGTTCCACAAAACTTTATTGTAATCGATCTTTCAACTACCATATTTCGAATAAAATGATAGCGTATGCTTATATGCTTGGTTCTACTATAATAAGTTGGATTCTTGTCATAGCACTCGTTGCCTTATTGTTACAAAATATTTGAGTTGTGCTTTCTTGACTATGATCAATACAAATTTTTGTTGGGAAGTAAAAGTTTCATTATCGCATTTGTTACTTCAAGCTCACCAAAATAATGTTGTAAACCTAAATCTAACATCTCAAATTTTTTCATCATACAACAACAATAAGATCGAGTGAGAATCCCACTAAAATATGGAGTCTAGAGAAGTCCAATAGTACGTAACTTTACCCCACCCCATATTATCAACATAAAGATATACCGCCAAAAAATTAGTTTTGCCTTGCTTTTTCACATAAAGAGTTGGCTCAATTTTGCTCCTTTGAAATCTACTTTTTAAGAAATATGAATCAATTTTACTATACAAAGCACGCGAGACTTGCTTAAGGCTATACAAAGCCTTCTTTAACGTGTAAACTTTGCTATTATCATCACCGAAAAAATTCTCAGGCTGAGAAATAAACACCCATTTTTCTAACTTGCCATTCAAAAAAGCAAATTTAATATCAAACTAGTACAATGGTCGTCTAATTCTGCAACTAAAGCTAAAAAAATTCCCATTGTTTTAAAGTGAGCCACTAATGAAAATATTTCATCAAAGTTGACACCTTGCTATTGTGAGTACCCCTTGTCAACCAAACAAGCTTTATGTTTCTAAATTGTAACATCAACATGATACTTTGTGTAGGACACCCACTTAAGTTAAATATTATTTTTCCTTTCGGAAGATCGACCAAATCCCAAATTTGATTTTTGTGTATAACTATCAGCTCCTCATTCATGGCCTTCTGCATCATCCTCATAATAAAGTGGGTCAGAAGCATATAAGGAAAAATTGCATTAGGCATATATATCAAGTAGAGATATGAATTTTCATAGAGGTGTTTTGAAACTTGAGCTTTTCAGAGATAATGAATTGATGCTGCCAGGAGCTTAAGAATTGCTATCGCAACCAAAATTAACATTAGGACTTGTTGGTTCAAAAGGTCTGGTCGTTGGAGTACCTGTTGCATCTTTTAAATTTAGAGGAGTTATTAATGGAGTTGTGTTACTATTGCACCAACTCCAGTGTTCTTCATTGAACATAACATCCCTACTTGCAATGACCTTGCCACTTACTTGATTATGTAGTCTATATGCTCTACATTGAGGACAATATACAATAAAAATATATTTTTCTAATTTTTGTCAAGGTTGTGGCAAGAAGGGAAAGTAATCAAAGCAAAGACTATACAACTAAAAACTTTCAAGTGACTTAACTGTAGTTTCTACCTTTGCAAGTGTCGTATTGAATCTTATTAAAAACGACCTTTATAGGGGAGATATTAAGAATATATTTTGTGTTTACTACCATTTCTGCCCAAAATTGCTTAGGAAGACCACTTCTTGTCATCATGCTCCTAGTTGTTTCCACCACAGTTCCATTTTTCTGTTCTACCACCTCGTTTTGTTCTAGAGTATATGGTGCAGTAAGCTCCCTACGAATTTTATTGTGCTCACATAATCCGTTAAATTCATTAGAGGTAAATTTAGCACCTCTATCTGCACGAAAAACCTTTACGTAGTTGCCACTCTCTTTCTCCACCAATGCCTAGAATTTCTTAAAACTTTTTAAAATTTTTGACTTATTTTTTAATAAATAAACCCAACTCATACGTCTGTAATCATTAGTAAACAATAAAAATTTTAACACTCATCAGATCACAAACATTGACATGCCTTATTATAAGATAAACAAAAGCTCTTTAAGACTTGTTTATATGAAAAATAATTTCTACCTTGCTTCCCATAAATACACTTTTCATATAAATTAATTACATGAATTTTAAGCAACCCATCAACCATATTTTTCTAAGTTAGTAGTTTTAGCCCTTTTACATTTAATGCCCATGACGTAAGTGCCAAACTTTTCTAGCAACCAAAGCACAATCTTCTACGATTGCAACTTCTAGGGGAAACATTTTATTTTGAGTCACTGGAATATTAATAATTGACTGATCACATTTGTTATCTTGAATTAAACAATAGCCATCATTAACAAAATTGAATATCCACAATTCATCAATTTCTTAACACATAACAAATTATGAGCTAAATTAGGAACATATTGCATTTCATAAAAGAGTTTAAAATTACTCTATATGGTTTTAATAGTGACCATACCTTTCCTTTTAACCTTCATCTATTTGTTGTCACTTCACTTTTTTGGAACTTGTCAAGTTCTTTAAAAATTAACTTTGTTCTAGACATATGATTGGTTTTCATTATCCATAAACCATACTCCATTTAGAGCATCATTAATATAAGAATGGGCCATGACCAAGTTGCTCCTTTCTTCAATTTTTCTATAAATTTGACTTGCTTTTGCTCATCTCTCTGTTTTGTCTAGTAATCAACCTTTTTGTGACTATATTTTTTTACAGTGGAGACACTGGATTGTAATTTTAATTTTCCTATGCTCATTAGATTATCCTCTACCTTTGCCATGACCTTAACCTCAAAAGTCACCTCTGCCTTGTCCATCACCTCTTGAGTTATCTATCTTCCCCTTATAAGAAGACTTCCCCTTATAAGAAGACTTCCCCTTTACTTGAAATTCCTCTTCTTTAACCTTTTCGGAGGGCCTATTTAGCCTTTTTTATAAGTTAGTAAGGAAATCAATAATTCATCAAAATAATAAACAAATAACTCCTTAGACTATTTAATGGTAACAACTACATGTTCAAATTTTGAAGTTAAAATCCTCAAGAATTTACTTATAACAGTCTCACTACTAGTAACCTCACCATAAGACTTTTGTGATTAATAAGAATAGAGACTTTAGACACAAAAACTTGCACAATATTATTCTTTTTCATAACTGATATCTCAAAATTACGTTGAAGAGTTTGTAAATTGTATAACAATTACCTTTTTATTACCCATTTACTCTTGCTTAAAAATCTACTAGGCTTGGTTGGAAGTAGAAATTGCCGCAATTCGAGAGAGTATCTCCTCGTTAAGTGCTTGTTAGATAAGAAAAAAAGCTTTTATGTCTCTCTTACAAATCTCTCTTAACTGTTGGTTGTGTTGGTATATATTTGTGTCTTCGAACCCATTCTCCACTAAGTCCACAATTATCAAGACTTGAATATAGTCTTCATTTTTAGGCTCCAAAAGTGATAATATTCTCCATTAAAAATTGGAATTAGGGGTTGAGAAGAAAGATTGGTGCCACTAACTGCCATGGTGCATTCTTTTTCTTACTGGTTGTGTTTCTGGGAAAAAAAAGGCTTTTTTCTCACTTAGTTTACTCCTTTTCTTTTTATTTAGTATATGACCTCACCTAGAATTTTGAACGGGAAAGGGTTGTATGTACTTTTCTCTCACTTAAAAGTTATGGTACCTAGATTTTTTTGGAAAATAAAAAAGAGAAATAACAGCTAGAAGGTAACTTTTTAATGTCAGAGACAATAGGTTAATACATTTGCAGAATATGACAAAACAGCTACCTAAATTTATAGGCTTACAGTTGAATATAATATCTTAAAAATCAGAAACCAAAACTAGAAAATGGGTAAAACATGTCCTACTAACATTGCCACCTTCAACAACAAAAAAAACTTGACTAAAACACATGCTAATTAGATAATATAATTGATAAACTTACTAACAAGTACTTGCTGAAAAATAGAACTAGAAAGTAGAAACAAAATGCTAAAATTTTGAAACACTATTGTTAAACAAAAATTGTTAAACTCAATAATATAGGCTTGGAACTAGAGTTAGGGCATTGTTGTGAGGGGAAGTAATCTCATTCTAAAAGGTTTAGTGTCACTGAAGAATGTGCACTACTTTTCAGTTACACGTCTTTGGTTCAAATGGTTCAGGAATTATGTCAATTATGGCAATGGGTAATCTAAAGTAGGATTTTCATTGTAAAAACCTACAAAACATGCCTCATTTTTTAATATTATTTTTTCTCAAAATTTTGAGTGGATAATATTAATAAGTGGATATGGTTTAGAAGGAAAACAAAAAATAAACACATACGATTTACATGGTTAGTGAATGAGACCTACGTCTACGGTAACTTTCCTTTTTATTTATTGTTTTTCTCATCTTCTTCCTGTACAATATTACATCCATATATAGTATACAATCATGTTCTAAATTAGGAGTAAATACAAAATAAGGTAAGGAGGGAAATCTACTTCCTAATAAGGAGTAATTTAAGGAGACTATAATCTTCCCTGATTTCTTGTGACTTCAACACTCCCCCTCAAGTTGGATTGTAAATGTTAATCATATCCAACTTGCTAATGAAATTATCAAAACTTAGCCTTGGTAACTCTTTAGTGAGCATGTCAGCTGTTTGCTTCTTAATAGGGATGTACATCATACAGAGTATTCCTTCTTCAACTTTCTCTTTGATGAAATGACGATCCAATTCTATATGTTTGGTTCTATCATGTTGAACTGGGTTGAGGGAAATGATGATTGTCGCGTTATTATCAAAGTAGAGCCTAATAGGTGTTTGTACTATGGTTTGTAGTTCTCCCAAAATTTTCTTTAGCCACAATCCCTCGCAAATACCTTATACAATAACCCTGAACTCAGCTTTAACACTACTTCAAGCCACCACATTCTGCTTCTTACTTCTCCAAGTCACTATGTTACCCTATACAAAGGTGCAATATCTTGAAGTTAATCTTCTGTCCTCAATTTAACTGCCTAATTTGCGTCTGTGAAAATCTTTATCCCTTTCTTGTTATTTTTTTAAAAATAGTCCCCTCATAACGGAACCTTTTAAATACCTCAAAATCTTGTACACTCCTTCCATATGAGCTTCCCTTAGTGAATGCATATGTTGGCTTGCCACATTTACTGCGAAGGCAATATTAGGTCTTGTATGGGAAAGGTATATCAGTTTGCCCACTAATCTCTGATATGTTTCTTTATGAACCACCTTTCCATCATCATTTGTTCCCCTTTGAGTTTCAAGAGGTGTATCATTTGGTTTGCATCCTAGCGTACCAGTTTCTTTCAGGAGATCAAACATATATTTTCATTGTGAGACAATAATGTGCTTTCTTGATCTAGCAACCTCCGTTCCCAAAAAAAGCGCATTTGACCAAGATCTTTTACTTCAAATTCAGTGGCTAGTATCTTCTCCAACTTTTCCATGTCACCATCGTCATCCCTTGTTAAGACAATGTTGTTAACGTATACAATTAAGATCATTTTCTTCCCTTCTTTAGATTGCTTGAACAATATAGTATGATCATATTGACTTTGTTGATATCCTTGGCCTTTTATTACTTCTGCAAAGATATCGAACCATGCTCTCGGAAATTGTTTTAATCCATAGAGTGATTTTTTTAACTTGCAAACTCTGCCTTGCTCCTTCTCCTTGTAAAACCCTGGTGGCAAAGTCATAGACACTTCTTCTAGGCAAAGTCATAAACACTTCTTCTATCTCACAATTTAATAAGGTATTTTTAATATCAAGTTATTAGAGTGGCCAGTCTAGGTTGGCTACTAGAGAAAGAAGAACTCTAATAGAATTTAGTTGTGCTACTAGAGCAAAATTTTATGTGTAATCAGTTCCATAAATTTGAGTGAACCCCTTTGTAGCAAGATAAGCCTTGTACCATTTCATTGTTCCATCAGCCTTATATTTCATCGTGACCACCCATTTGTAGCCCACTGTTTTTTTTCCTCTGGGTAATTGTACTATTTCCCATGTCCCTTTTTTTTCAAGGGCCTCTATTTCTTCCATTACTACCTTTTTCCATTTAGGATTTCCTAGTGCCTCCTGGATATCTTTTAGGATTATAATCCTATCAATACTTAAGTTAAAAGCATGATAACTGGTAAATAAGGTATTATAAGATACAAATTTTGAAATAGCATGAAAGGTACAAGAACGTGGTTTTTTCTGAGAGCAATGGGTAAATCAAGATCATCAGAAATTGTTACCTGATTAAAGGAATTCTCATGGTGGATTGAATCTGTCATTAGGTCAAATTCCTTTGGAGCTTTGGTTATGACGTTCACTTGAGACTGGTGTTTTTGTTTTCTTGAATAGACCAATATCTCCTTTTGTTTCTTTTCACCTTCCTCTAAATTCAATATAGGATGGATAAGTAAGGTTTTAGGGTTGAGAAATTCAAAGTCCAAAATATGAGTTTCACTTAAGTGCTCCGCCTGAAGCGAGGGCTTTGGATAGTAAGGTGTGGTTTCAAAGAAGGTAACATCAAGGCTGACGAACAGGTGACCAGTAATGGGGTCATAGAACTTGTAACCCTTTTGTGTAAGGGAATAGCCAAGAAAGACACATTTACGGACACGAGGATCTAATTTGGTTTGATGGTGAGAGTAGATGTGAACAAAGTTCGTGCAGCCTAAAATTTTTAGGGGAAGATCAGATATGATGCAGGAAATAGGAAAGGACTCCTTGAATTTTTGAAACGAGTGTGGCAAAGGATAGTATCCTACTAGGCATACAATTGATAAGGTATATGGCAGTAAGAATAACATCTCCCCAGTAGATTTTTATTAAGTGAGTGGTAAATAATAGGGTTCGGGCGACCTCAAGGATATGGCGATTTTTTCGTTCAACAATCTCATTTTAATGGGGGGTGTCAGCACATGAGCTTTGGTGGATGATACCATGCTCGTGAAGATACGTGCCTAACACTTGGTTAAAGTACTTAGTGCCATTACCATTATGGAGGATTTGAATATCAGTGTGGAATTGAGTACGAATCATTGTGTGGAAATTCATAAAGGTGGATCGAACTTCAGTTTTGTCATTTAAGAGGTATACCCAACAAAGATGAGTATGATCATCAATAAAGGTAATAAACCATATTGTATATATTTCATTAGTTATAGGGGATAGGCCCCATAAGTCACTATAAATCATCATAAAAGGTGTCAAAGGTTTGTATGAGGATTTAGGAAAACATGTCCTTTGGTGTTTTGCAAATTCACAAATCTCACACTGAACATCGGAGTTTATTTGAAAAAAAGGGATGGAAATAAGCATTTCATATACTAAAAGTTTAGATGACCCATCCTAGAATGCCATAATAAAAGTTCACTAACTTGAGAAGTAAATGTCGAATCACAATTAGTCTAAAATCACTCCAAATATTGTGACATTGGTCACTTACAGTGTCCTCCTCAAAGTAGTAGAGTTCCTCACACTCCTTAGCATTGCCAATCATCCTCCCCGATGATAAATCATGAAAAAGGCAATGTGAGAGAAAAAATTAGCTAAATAATTCAAATTTTTGGTCAATTGGCTAGGAATGTCAATAGGTCGAGTCAGACTCAGGCTGCTCCTTTCTCAGCCCGACCCTACCATGGGTTAGGGTGACCCATGACTTAATGAGCCGAGATAGGTCAGCTCATGCCCTGACCTGACCACAGGCTAACTGGCCCATGACCCGACTAGCCACCGGCGGGCCAGGCTAAGTCGTTTTTGTAAAAATGACGTCATTTTTTATAAAACGACATCATTTTTTGATTAATTGTTGAATTGATCACTTTTGGCCCATGACTCAATCAACCAAGGCCAAAATCAGGTCGAGTAGGACAAGCCGGGCCAAAATTGACATCCTTACAATTGGCTAACAGACAATATGTCGCATGCTAATTTAGGAACATGAAGAATAAGGTCAAGAATAATAGAGTTAGATATCTGAATACTCCCTTTGACAACATCTGACGAGATGGATCCATATGCAATTTTAACTTTCAAATTTCCAATACATGGAGAGTAAGTAATAAACTAGTGATATGCATCAGTTATATGATTGGAGGCTTCAGAGTCAATAATCCATGGTGTGTTAATACGAACAATAATATTGAGTGCTTTCGAAAAGATACCTCGTTTGGCCAAAGGCCCACAAAGAACAAACGACTGACCAGATGTCTGAAACGTGGAAAACACTTCATAGAGCTTTTCTAGTTGTTCAGGGCTAAAGCCACCATTATTACTCTTTCCTACCAAATTCTTTTTAGCCTGAGGGTTCACCTTGGCTTGATAGCCTCGATTTTTCTATCTGGGTTTCCAATTTGTTGGTTTCCTATGCAATTTCCAGCAATTGTCTTTTAAGTGACCTAATTTTTCGTAGTGTTTACACCAAGGACGCATCTTTTGCGATTTTAGGCCTAAATTATGTTGATGAGCTGGGTCGGAATTCAAATTTTGATTATTTGGACCCATTTGCCGCTTATTTTGCCCTGGGATTGTCTACCGTGGGCCAGGTCTAACTTGTTGCCCAAAATTGGACCTCTTATTGGGCGATAACTGCAGGGTTGATGTTTCAGCAGACCTTTTCTCCTTCAACATCACTCGTTGCTTACTCTCCTTTAGGTGAACCTCTGCAAATGCCTCCTACGTTGACGATAACAGGCAGAGACTCAGAACGCGGCTTCTTACCTCGTTGAGGTCACGATTCAGCCCTGCGACAAACTCAAATACCCTCTCATTTTCCACCTTCTTCTTCTATCGTATACTATCATTTGGACACTCCCATGCCTTATTTGAACTTAAATCGGGGTCTCACCAAAGTCCAACCATTTCCATGTAATAATCAGTCACTTCTCTTTCTCTTTGTTTCAGTCCCCACAACTGAGTCTTGTTCTCAAATAGTTGAGAAGAGTTTTTAGCGTCTAAGTATGTCTCCCACATGACTTCCCAAACATCACGCGCCATTGGCAAGAACAGGTACGCTTTCCTATAGTGAGTTGCATCACGTTCACCAGTTAGGCAGTGACTAACGAATTTTTGAACTGCCATTGCTACAGCATCGCCATATCCGTGGTAGTGGGTTTACTTGTTTCTCCTGTAATGTAACCTTATTTTCCCTTTCCATCAATCGCTAGTCGCATAGATTGAGGCCATTCTCCTTCATTTTGTCTATTCAATTTTTCAATCGAGAGTTTGAAGGATGATGATTCCAGAATTGCTGGACTTCAGGTAGAAGACACCTCCCTCTCACTGTCGAGAGCTTCGAAGGGAACAAAGTTGTCATTGGTAGTATCGACCTTTGAAGACGATGATCAAGCCTGCTCTGATATCATATGGTTTAGAAGGAAAACAAAAAATAAACATAGATGATTTACGTGGTTTGATCAATGAGACCTACGTCCATAATAATTTTCTTCTTTATTTGTTGTTTTTGTCATCTTCTTCTTGTACAATATTACATCCATATATAGTATACAATCATGTTCTAAATTAAGAGTAAATACAAAATAAGGTGAGGAGGCAAATCTGTCTCCTAATAAGGAGTAATTTAGGGAGACTAAAATCTTCCCTGATTTTTTGTGACTTCAATAGTGGAGCATATGCATAACTTTCCCGCCGCAAGTTTTAAGTTGGTTTAAGTGGTCTATATAAATATGTGAGGCTCAAATCCTGGAGAAAAGGTGTGAAGTTGGCTTAATAATGCAGTGAAATCTTATTGCTTCAACCATGGAATGATAACATACAAAGGCCTTTTAAATTTGATTTGTAACATCCCCTCACCAATTGCTAGTGAACAGTGATATATGCATGCATTCATACATGCACATGCATAGTAGATAA
>JANIIA010000008.1:43926513-43940822 GCA_027478495.1 Erythroxylum alaternifolium
CACTCATTTTTTCCTTAAAATAGCTTTTGCGGTAGAAAAAAGTACTTTTCTACCTGTCAAAAGCTGAACCAAACACACCCTAAGTCAAGTAGCTTCATGCCTGATCGGGCCTTGAGTAGGGCTCAAATAAGGGCACACAAGTTAACTTGGTCTGACTTATTGCCACCCTTGATCGCACTCATTATCTTAATATTATATTATTTAGTATATTATTTGTTTTTTTTCTCCCTTTTTAGTTAAATTCTGCTCATATGTTTTTACGCTTCCGAGTTTTTCGAGTGGATAATGTTAATTTAAACTGGCACTCGTATCTATCTATGGAAACGGAATATAAAAAAAATCGAACAACCTTGATGAAATGAAATCAACTGTAAACAACTCAACAGGACCATGAGTCGAAGCTCAGGCGAGTCTTCATCTCCGTCGGCCCCACTGGAATGGAAGTTCTCTCAGGTATTCGGCGAGAGAGCTCCCAGCGAAGAAGTTCTAGACGGTTAGCCAACACCGTCTATCGCTTGTCGTTTAGTAGTTGGCTTCCTTACTTATACTTCCGTCAGCGGTGTTTCGGATTATACATATATAAGCTGCTTGCTCTATGACCTTTTAAATGATCATCCTTTTTGTTCTTTTAGAATTGATATTGTTGTTATGGTTGACTCTGGCTCCTTCGATTGATGGTTCTTAATATATGGTGGTTGATATGTTTTCCTTTTTGGGTTTTTCCTTTGGTAGTTGATATAATATCTGCAATCGAATTTGAGAAGAGTGGCGATTACCTTGCTGTTGGAGATCGAGGTGGCCGTATTGTAATGTTCCAGAGAGAAGACGGCAAACATGTGAGTTTTTCATTATGCTATCTTATAAACCAGAGAGATTTTTTATGAATTCATGTCATGATGTATATACCCTTTGATTATTGGCTTCTCAGACTCTAAGTCAGTACTCTTCTCGAAATGAGTTGGAGCAATTGGATTCTTCCTTCTTAGGACGCCCTCAGTATGCGTATAAGACTGAATTTCAAAGCCACGAACCAAAGGTGCGTGATATTAAGGCGCCTGAGATAACTAAATCATTTAATTTCAGTTGCCATCGGTCTTTGCTACCGTTTCTGATGACTAGGTCCTTCCATCCTGTGTAGTTTGATTATCTGAAAAGCTTGGAGATTGAAGAGAAGATCAACAAAATAAGATGGTGTGCAGCAGTTAATGGATCACAGTTTTTTCTATCAACAAATAATAAGACCATTAAATTCTGGAAGGTAAGACGGCTTATTCTTTTCCCTATTGCTGCAACTCAAAGCTGACACTTAATGCTATACTGATGGAATAGATTACACTTATTGATCATTTAGGACGTAATTGGTATCACTTACCATTTCCATTTTGAGTCAATTTGCTGGTTTGGTATTACTTTTATTTTTGTTTCCTTTTACGATCTTCTTCATTTTCTTGCATGCATTCTATACCCTTTTAACATCATTTGGAACTGGTTCCAATTTATGGAGAAGAAAAGGTTACTAGGAATCTGTCATGATGAAGCTAATACGAGAACAGTTGAAGTTGAGTTAGCCAACCAGATCCAGTAAACTGATTGCCTATTGTGTTACGTGAAAATCTGATTTCTCTTTCCTCCACATGGCAGATAGTCATCAATTTGAATTGAACACGGACAATCTTTTAGTTTTAAGTGAATTTCTCGAGCTGCTAAGATATTTCAGTCAGATTAACCATTCATTTTCCTTTTAATTTCTGAGGCTAGGTTAAGGAACATAAAGTGAAAAAAGTAAAAGAAATGGACCTTAATTCAGACGTATGTTCAGAAAATGCTCTTTTGGCCGAAAGGAGCTTCAGAAGTGATGAAAACAAACCATCTGTTACTAATGGCTATCATCTGGATCGGACAGGGAAGACAGTTGAAGATAATGTGCTGTTTACGCAACTGCATGCAAAGGTATCAATTTTGTAATATCGAACTCGAGAAGACACTTCAGGGTTCAATTGTCAACTCACCATGCAAGTAATGCAAGTATACGAGATGATCTTATAAAGTTATTGTGTATCTAGATGGCTCTCAGTGAAGATACTGCTCGTGCAAGTTGTCGAAAGGTGTATTCTCAAGCTCACGACTTCAATATCAACTCAATCTCAAATAATAGGTAAAGATTTTCCATGCAGTGTGCATTAAAATGCCCTCTCTTTTCAGCCGTGCCAACTACTATAATATGTGGAACTACCGGTTGATGATCTCTGTGCAGTGATGGTGAGACGTTTATTTCTGCAGATGATCTTCGAATTAACTTGTGGAATCTTGAGATCCATGATCAGTGCTTTAATATTATTGACATGAAACCGCCAAATATGGAAGACCTTACTGGTAAATTGATTATCTCTTTGGTATTGAATTAATGCCACTGTGCTGCATTTTTCTTTGTTAGATATGTGGCATTTTTTTTCTATTGTATTATACTTCTTTATAGTTGAGTCCTAAAGCTTTTTAAAAAGTTAAAAATACTTCCTAAGAATGATCTTTATCCTTACTGACTTTATTTCTTAAATGATTAGGTTGCAAATATATAATAAATTTCTCATTAATTTAATTTATTATTTTCTGATTTATAAGAAAGTTTAGTTAGAACATATGTATAGTACGTAATTGAAAACAACAAAGGTTATGAAAAATTGTAAAAAGTAGAAGTCTTATATGAAAATGAGAATTATTTTCATTTGTGTAAATTTTAGTAATCATTTAAAATCAATATGAAAGACATACTTGAATGATATGAAACAAAGTTTTAAAATTTGTTTAGAAAATCTAAAAGATTTAGTATTAGACATGTTTTTGTCCTTCTCTCCATAACATAACTTTTTTCTACAATCTGTGACTTGATGATTAGGATTCGATGGGTCGCATGGTCATTACATTACCTGGTACTGTACTATACTGTCTAATATTTGTTTCTATAAATATAAGTTTAAAAAATTGACATAATCTTGCTTAAAATTTTCGTCTTTAACATTTTTATTTGTTAATGTAAAATTTGGAAACTCATATTTGGTCCCAGTTTGATGCTTTTTTCTTGAATTTTTTCTAGTACCTTCTCATGGAAGTCCTTAACTTTTGTTCAGAGGTCATAACATCTGCTGAGTTCCATCCAATTCAATGCAATCTTCTTGCTTTTAGCACTTCAAGAGGTTTTATTCGTCTTGTTGACATGCGTCAGTCAGCATTATGTGATTGTAGTGGACGAATGTAAGTGGTTTATTATCTTTTTCTAGTGGCCCTTATATGTTTCATGGTTTTTGCTTGTAATATTGGCTTGTCTTATCCAAGTATAATCTATTGTGTAAGGCCCCAATATATACCCTTGAAGCATTATAGCATGTCTAGGGTGTATTAAGAAGTAAACATAAAGAATTAAGTGCATAAAATGAAATCAATTGATGATATTATATGCCAATGTGAGAACTAAAGAAAGAGGAAGGATCAAATGTGAAGTTTGCCTAAAGTCAACACATGATCCAATAGGATCGAAGCATGTGTATAATTCTAGAAATTGCATGAAATGGGTATATAAGAAAGGAGAGAGGGACGATGCATTTTGGGGGGAAGGGCTAGGCAGGATCAATTTTTAAAAATCTTTTGAAAATTTTGCTAATAAGTTCCCATATTTTTCAAAATTTTCGGTATCGGTTGGTATATGACCGGTATTATAAATACCTTAGATATAGGCTAGTACTTGACGAAACACGCCGGTATCGACTAGTATTTACACCATGTACATAAGCACCTCTACTAGTACAGTACGTACCGTTCTCTGGCAGTACGTCCCAGTACATAATGAAATTCAAAACCTTGCTTTGAGGTCTTCTAGAGATTTGTTCTCCTATGTGTTTAGTTTATATAGCATCAAAAATGAGGCCATTTCGACTTCTTAATCATGAAATAAGCACTAAACATTAAAAGCTGCTCCAAAACAGGGCAGCATCAGGTCACCATTTTCAATTTCAATTTCTAATATCATGCAGCCAAAATTAGGACCAGGTCTCTCCTAGAGATATTTAGTCTATGTCTTAATTTTCAGCCAATTGGAATCAACCAATTTAGAGGTCTATAGGCCGAGTTATGGTCAAAACAATGAGATTGGTTCAAGTGAATCTGAGACAGAATTCTACTAAACATTAATATTTTGTCAACCAATTCCATACAAAGTAACACCAAGACACCATTTCATTAACCATTCTATGTCCAAATTAATCTTTCTACACATTCAATCATGCACAAACAGAAATTAAAGTAAGTATAGTCCCAAATCTTGAAATTGGCCAACTAGCTTTTCTAGTATTTTTTTTTCTTCTCTTTCCCTTTACATTTAGCTTGATTCACCAACTAGAAACACCATAAATATGTATCTCAATTCCAATTCCAACCTTAAAATTCCAGCTCTTCATGAGCAAAGTAAGAAAAGATAAAGATGAGGAGAAAAACCACTAACTTTTACCTTGATTTCTACTTAGAATCAGCTTGATTCTTTATATATGCAAAATGATGTGAATAAGAAGAGGAAATGAGACTAGAAAAATCTGGAATTAAAACCCCAATATGCACCATCTCTCTCTCCTCTCTTATATACCCATTTCATGCAATTTATAGAATTACACATATGCTTCAATCTTGTTGAGTCATGTGTTTGACTTTAGGTAAACTTCACATTTGATCCTTCTTCGTCCTTTAGTTCCTACATTGGCATATGATATCATAAATTGATTTCATTCTAATCCATATTTCATGTATAATTATGTCCATGCTGAAATAAACAAATTACCAATTTATCCATTTTTTAAATTAATTACCATTATGTCCCTTACTATGCTTAGATGAACTTAATTCTTTATGTTCACTTCTTAATACACTCTAGACAAGCTATAATGTTTTTAGGGTATATGTTGAGGCCTTACATATTGTATTTAGAGCGGTATAATGACTTTGGAGACATTATTGCAGATTACAAGATACAAACTCCCGTGGGCCAAAATCATTATTTACAGAAATTATTGCTTCAATATCTGATGTGAAGTTCACAAATGATGGACAGCACATCTTGAGTCGTGATTACATGAATCTGAAGGTCTTTAACCCTGATCAATCATATTTGCCCCCAAGCCCTTCTTTGTTTGTATACTTCCGTGAATCTTGATCAATTATTATTGCATTCCAAATTACATAGCATATATACTTGAACAAGGTGATGCTTTCATATCTTGCTTTAGCTATGGGACACACGTGTGGATTTTTCACCAGTTGCAGTATTCAAACTTCATGAGCACCTGCGCCCTAAGGTAAGAGCACGTATTTATGGTTTTCCCCTTCAGAAAGGTATTTTCTTACAAATGTATTTATGATGAAAGATGAAATTTATTTTATAAGACTTTGATTTGAATATTCTCCAGTTTTCGTCTCGGTAGATCAAACAACAAACTCTTAATAGTTTCCATTGTTGCATATACCTTTCTTATCAGCTGCATCATCTTCTAAATCCAAGTAAAAGTGATATTTCATTAGTTACCAGGGCTCAGAAGTCTAGCTCCTTGTTTCCATTTCATATACTGGTTTTCGATTTTGAGCCTAATTTTGTGATTGGACCCTTTATTTGTTCCTTCAGTACCATTTATGTACAAATCTATTTAAATGGTAGATTTAGCTCATAGTCGACCTTAGCTCAGTGGCTAGAGCAGAGGACTGGTCCTCTAGGTCGCTGGTTCGATTCCGGCAGGTCGAAGGATGAGTTTCTTGGCCTATGTCATTCCTTCCTTATCCTTTTGTCATCATCTTAAGATCTCAACAATGTTACACGATGATGACCTTTAAGCTACAATGAATTTGTTTGGAACTCTAATACAATTATATGTTCTGGACACAATAATAAAGTTGTTGAGCCCATGAACAGTATCTTTTATAAGAGTTCATCTGGTGTGCTGACAAAATTATATAGGGTATGGGAGTGGTTGGGATAAACAAAATAGATGTTTAGTTTATGTAGGAAAAGATGTCAGAATCTTAACTTTGTAAGTAAATACTATTGAACAGAAAGTGAACGAGTTTTACAGCATAGATATTCTTATGCTATAAATAGAGTTCACAAAAAAAATTGTCTTAATTTCTTCAAAGGTATTGGATAGGCTACCCCTTGGGTACAAATGGGATGGTTCTGCAGTCTGTGGTACAAAGCAACATAATGTAACGGGGCTTGCCCTGTTTATAATCTGCAGAAGTAGGTAATTGAGCCAAAGTGATGTTTCCTGGAAACTGATCTGAGTCACAGGCCTTCTCCACTCAGGCACACAATCTGGCAGTATGTCCAAGAGTTTCTTCTTCCTATTTATGTTAGATTTCAATATGAGCTTCTTTAGGGTTAGAGAGAACCCATAGATCTCTAGAACAAGACCCTGGTTTTGTTTGTAGAAAAGTTCAGCATGCTTTTAAGTTCAGCATGCTTTTCCTTCATGATTGCAGAAGAATTAAAAGTGTACCACTAGCTTTGAAACTAGGACAATAACTAGACATGAAAAATAACCAACATATGTAACTGCAAATAACTTCTCAACCCCACTTCTATAATAATGACTAATAATAATTCTACTAATTCTACTAATAATCTAAGACCTATGAGAAATTTTTTTGAGAAAGCATGGGGCATATATGACATGTGAAGAAAGTAGCTTGTTGGTATATTCTACTACAAGCCAAGTGCCAATTATTAGTTCTCTATCTTAGAATAGCTCATGAAGCCAACTTTTCAAGAAAAGAACATGCACATCGAAAGAGGGATTGTTTCAAATGATTGGAAGAAGTAGGTGACCAAGCAATTGGTATTTGTTGAATACACTCCTCAAGTTTGAACTAAATAACTATAAGTTGATGACTACCGAAATAACACATTCATGAACGAAAGTTCGTATCTTATGAATTCTTATTGTAGCAATCCATGAACTTGTGCCTAATGAAACAGTTTCTGGTCTTTATGTTTGAACTGAAGACTTTATGCCATTTGATTCTACCTTGTGGTTAACAACATACTCTATGTTCTGCAGTTATGCGATTTGTATAATAATGATTCCGTATTGGATAAATTTGGTTGCTGTGTCAGTGGAGATGGACTTAACTTTGCAACTGGTTCTTACAGGTTTATCCGTTGACCTCAAACAAGAGTAGCATGTTATACTTTGTTGTGAGTTGGGATTTTGTATTTCTAGTAAATAATCTTCCCTGATTTGCTTTTAGCAATCTTTTACGTATATTCTCACACGGAGGAAGCGAAGAAGGGATTACAATTGAAGCTAGCAAAAACCCGAATAGGTCGATTCTCATATCTTATTTCTTCAAATAATGCATCTGGTTTGAACTAAGGGAAAGTTGTGTGTTTAGCTGATTGTGAAGTGTTATAGTTATTCAAAATGCAATACTACAAACTTTATTGTTGATATAGATCAAAAATGAGATGTGTTACTTTGCCAATATGCAACATGACTGCCTAGACTCACTTGGTTTGCATATTTGTAATAGCAAATTTTATGACATCAGCATACAAAAACCTATGATATAACTAGGTCACAGGATTTGGGAAGTTACTTTTCTTCGGGCCCAGTAGGATCTATCAAGATTCTGTATTTTTGGTACAATATCGAGATGAAAATGATTCTTTAGCCAATTATTCTTTCTGGTTGACTTTGTTCAGTTAAAGATGGTGGGTCAATAAATACATCAGGCATGAGTTTATTAAATTGTTCCCTGATTTTAGGCTTACTGTGAACATCCACCAATAATTAGACAACGTGATCTAGTAGAGTTTAGCAAATTCATGGAGACTATCAAGCAGTCCAACAAATAATGAAATCATATTTTGATAAAAAGCATTGGAGCTATCTGAATTTGGAGGTATTTGTTAAATTGGCCAGCAGATTTAAAATTTATAGTAATTGATCATGTTTATCATTGTGTAACCATGTAAGTTCTACGTAATGGTCACAGATTGTGATGGTGATGCCTTTTTTGTTACATATCAAAACAGGAAGTCTCTTCTTCATTCTGCTTCAAGGGCGAGGAGGTTGTCCTTGAGCAACTTAACCCGTGGATTCCATCTGCAAGGTTAATATCTCAAATGATGTTATTATGGGTATATAAATTTTGCAACTGAGGTTCATACTCACTATGATATTTTTAGCTGACTATACAGCACATGAAAATTCAACTTCAGGCAGCAATGAGTTCTCCTGCGACCTAACCTCCAAGTTACTTCATTTGGCATGGCATCCAGCGACCAACTTACTTGCCTGTGCTTCGGGTAGTAGCTTGTGGATGTATTATAAGTAACGTTGCGGATGGAAAATTTTCAGTAACTAGCAGAAGTTTATTTCTGGAGGAAAGTAACTATTAATAAGATAGTGGAACTGAATAGGTGCTGGCGTAAACAAATCAGAAGGCAACTCCCTCCGCCTTCAATGTTTATAGGTTTAGTCAATAGGAGTAGTAACGTAAGATCCGACTTATAATAGATGTATCGTTGGTTTCACATAAGACGTCAATTCTTTTTGCAATTTTGTTTGTAATATACTTAGATTATTAGAAGAAGAGGCAATGAAAATATTATTCTCAGTTACACGATGTGCAAACTTAGACGTCTCGTCTTCTTTTATGAAGTACGTTTAAGACTCTGCTAAATATCTCTAGATGAAGGGTAAGTTAGATTTAAAGTATGTACATCGCTCTGTTTCAAAAGTGTAGTTAAGCTTTAGTTCCAAATGTTTGGATCTAGAAAAATGTACCAAATTCTCAGATCATGAGGATTTTGAATTCCTCAATTTGAACCATATGTTCAAATCGTCATAAAATTTCTGAAAACTGTAAATAAAAGCAGCAGAGGAGTACAAACATAATGTAAAAACAAACAAGAGAAAGGCCTTTCACATAAACCCTATGGCCACGTTTGGTACGCAGCACTGAGGCGTGGGATAGGGGTTGGGATAGAGATTCAGTGGGACAGGGGTTGGGATAAAGAATCAGTCAAATAAGCATGTTTGGTAGGTGGTATTAAAGAAGCCCAAGAATTGCACATTACCACAGAGGTGGGATTGGGCAAGCTCACCTCCCCCTTTGGTATTGCATTTTAAAACTTGGGATTGAAAATTCTGAAGACAAAAATATTCCCACTTATAATAATTTTTGGTCAAGTTTAACCTTATTGCATTTGCCCTAATTTATCTTCTCTTCCATCGTTCTGAAGCCGTTCACTTTCACTCTTCATCGTTCTCTCCCTTGTTCTTGCCATTATCAGATTTGCCGAGTTGTTCTCTTCATCGTTCTCTCCCTTGTTCTTGCCATTAAACGCAGCATCACCAGTAAGTTTCGCTTTCACTCTATATTATTTATGACAAACACACACACACACATTCTTCTTCATCACTTGCTTTTGGATTTTCTTCTCTGCAAATTATATTTTTAACCGCAGCATCTCCATTAAACGCAGCATCGCCATTATTTATATTTTTAGTCCCTTGTTTATGTTTTTCACCACACTCTTATACTAATTTTTTTATACCAAATCATTCGTCCATTTGATATGTGTTGAGGAAATATTTTATATCAAATTTGTAATTGATTTTTTCACCGCACTCTTATATTGATTTTTTAATACCAAATATGTTTTTCTTTTTGGGTTCTCTCTTCGCCTATCCATTGATTTTTTTAATATTTTATATGATGAGGAAATCAATTGGAAAGGGGATGACATTATTATATATTTGTTAGATATACAAGTAAACTGAAATATTCCTTTTACTTTTTTTCCTTATGCATGTTCTTGTTTTGTTGGATGGTTTGTATCTTTTGAGAGGAGATTTGGAAAAACGGAGAGCCAACATCATTTGAGAGTGGGACGGAGGCTGATGTGCAGAGCGGAAAGGGAGACGATGAGAAAGGGAGAGATTCAGTGTGAGTTTTTCTTGTTTTAAAATATTTGGAAGGGGCATTATTGTCTTTCCATAATTTCTATTTGATTTTAAAATAAAATTAATGAAAACTATCCCTCCAAATATTACCTCTTACCAAACGTAATTTTAAAGTCCTAATTCTACTCCCACTACCAATCCCAATCCCAATCACATTCATAATCTCAATCCCTTCAATTCCAGTGCTACGTACCAAACGTGGCTTATATGAAATGGCCATAACTTCTTCCAGGAAACTTTAATTTAATATGTCGTTTGTTACATTAGAAGCAAGACTTCGAACCCTCTCTAATGATAATTGATCTTCTTATATCAAATACTCAGAAGCCTTCGAAATTCTCCTCCCAAGTGACCCTTTAACTCTTTTATCTATAATTTTTATTAATGCTTTTTGAATTCCACATTATCAATGCAACCTGAATTCTATGATGTCTAATTAATATGAAGATTTTTAAGCTGAACAACTTTCTATGGCACCCATAATGCTTAAGGCCTAATCCACGAAGTGTTATTTAAATCAGGATCCTGGCAAGGGGAAGGTGGTTGTTAGGATGCTCGTGGGGCTGCTCGTTGCTGGACTAATATTACTGACTTTTTATCTCTTATCTATCTTGAAAAGAAGAGAGGTTTCAATGCTATTTTTGTTTTTTCGTTTTAAGATGGTGAGGTGGATTATATTATATGGCTAATGAAATTATAAGAGAAAATCTCAAAAAGGACAACCCTGTCTTGTTTGGGAAACGAAGATTGGATAAAAACGTATTGGTTCTGCTAGAAGACTTCATTATCTTCACAGTGGGGCCAAGTACACCATAGTTTAAGGATGTGGATACTACAAAATACAAACATTCTCATGATGATAAATGGGTAGCAAAAGTTTCTATTTCAGGCTGTCAAAAACTGGTGGAAGTCCTAATTAGACCACATAAGTACATTGGTAAAAGGTAGGTTAGGTACTTGGATCCTTAGTACTTCCAGTAACAATTGACAGAAGAGTCGTATAATCCGAATAATCTTTAATACATCCAAGTGAATGGTTTCCATTAAAGGTGTCCAAAAGATGCTCTAGATGATCTTTGACTCAAGCCAAGCCATGGTACACTTGCATAGACGTCGAGACCCTTCCAACAATCTGAAGTTTTAGAATCTCAACCAATCTGATAAACACAAACTTTCGAACGTAGTAGCCTAAAAATATATTTGAAATAGAGATACAACAAAATGTCAACCCAGCTTTTATGTCATAATAGGCTATATCATTAATTAAAGCATTCGGTGAAGTAGGTGAAACTTTGTTTGGAGTCTCATCCTCGGCGTCAACTGAAGAAAGACAAACCAAACCAAAGCTTAGCACTAACTGCATCATCAAAACATTGCTAATTACCTAGGAGATCTAGTTAGTTCTAAAGAAATTGACGACCCTTCATCAGCTTAGCACTAACATGAATTAGTTCAAACAGTACCAGGAGTTATCTTATTTACTGCCACTTGCTTCAAGTATCCAATTAAAGATCTCAAACCACTCTAAAGTTCACCAAATGGAATCGTCTACCTATAAAAGAAAGTGAGGTTAAGAGGAGGCCTGGGCTCGGGCCCGGCCCTACCTGGCCCGACCCTTGATCATGGTGGCCTGTAGTCCAACATGGCCAGTCATTTGTTTTTTTAAGCAAAAAAATTTCAAAACGACGTCATTTTTTTCTAAAACGATGTCGTTTTGGAAAAAATGAGTGGGCTACCTATTTTTGCCATCCCTAAGTGAGACAACTTTTAATGGTCCACAAGATGAAAGGTAATTTTGGCATGTCTATTTGTGGGATATATAGTTTCATTCGTGAAACCTGCTAAACAAAAAGAGAAAATAAATGATATTTCCCCAAGGACTTCAGGATGTTCATTTTTCATTCTAAAGGCGTAGTTATGTAGTAAGGAGCTGTATCTTCCACTTGTATGGCATCAACATTACATAGGAATTGTACCTTTCACTTGTATGCAGGCCTGACCTTGAGTAAGAGCAGGAAGGGCACTTGCCCAAGCCCAAGCCCATTCTTGACCTGCCTCTATTTTACCTTATTTTGGTTTTTACGATGACTCATTCTTGACACTTATAAAGAACAAAAGGAGATAAAATAGGGGCCATTTTTTTGCCCAGGGCCTATAAAAGATCAGGAATGACCCTGCTTGTATGGCATCAACATCATATCTTTTAAGAAGTTCAGTAGTCAACTAGGATCTCTAAGATAATAATTCAACCTACAAGTTAGTCTAAAAGGAATTTGATAAATTTTCAGTTTTTTTTCCAGCTGCACCCTACAATAGAGGGAAGGGAAAGAGAAGATTTTATGATTTCATAATAAGGTTTAGGCAAGGTAAAATTGTATAGACAATGACTACCATACAAAAGGAGAGAGCACTACTCACTTATTTTATCACCTAAGGTAAATTGGAAAACAACAGCTTCACCACGTATATAGATTTTTTTAAAACTAAATGAAATTGTATTAACATTAGCAAAAGCTAAAACAACATTACAATGAGTTACAAAATATATCTACATTTCAGCATCATTGAAATTATAAGATATTTTCGCCATTTGATATATAGCATTACAACATTTATGTGCTCTTCATTTCAAGAGTGAGTGAATTTTGATTATTGATTGCTATAAGTGCTGCCTGGATCCAATTGATGATTTTCTCTATACAATGGTATTTTCCCTCTTCGATTCCCTTATATAATCGATGATCTCTTTCTTTCCAAATTATGTAGATGGTGGTAGTGAATGCTATTTTGATTAGCAACCCATTCTACTTTCCCTACTTGGTGAGTTAAATGATCATGTTCAAGGTCTCACTCCATTCAAATGTTTAATAAGCTACTGGTAATAATTGTAGAATTCTGCTCCATATTTCTTTAATGTACCTACATCTGAACTATAGGTGGTTCCTATCTTTTGCAGTTTCTTTGCAAAGGATACAAGTAGAATCATATACCCCGAACCATCTGTTCTTGGTTCTAAGTTTGTTCTTAATCACTAACCAAGTGTTAATTGAAGCATTTGGATTTAGAGACTGTTTCCAAAGAATTGCATGCCAAGGTACTTCTTCTACATTGCTTGTAATTAGCTTATGACAAGAGCTATTTGTGAATGCCCCATTCAGATTAGGAGACCATATAGTGCAATATTCTCTATGTAACTCAAAAATTTAATGTAAGTGGTCAACAAGTAGAGAGAATCCTCGAAAATTCCCATACCAATCTCCATTTTGAATAAATGTGGAGATTTTAATACTCATAGCAATTTTTTTCTTAAGCTGTAAAACATCATTTATTTGTATAAGTGGGCTAAAGTTTGTCCAATTATTGAAGCAAAACCAACTATTTACTCCATTTCCTAATTGTTGCCTGGTGTAGGGATAAATCATACTTCTCGATTTGAGTACATGATTGAAAATCCAAGAGAATTCTTTAAGGTTTGCTATCTATCAAAAATTTTTATTTTTGTGATGATATTCATGCACCCACTTAATCCATAAAGCTTTCTTGCCAATAAATATTCTTCATATTCTCTTATTTAAAAGCACATGTTACATTTTTGAAATTGGGATCGTGCCTGGCCCTCTTTGCTTCTTTGAGATGGTGAGTTTGCTTCATTTCACTTTAACATTTTTGCAATTTTCTGTTTTTGCAAACCACAAGAAGGCTTTGAGGGTTCTCTCAATTTTTTTGTTGACTCTCTTAAACAAAACAACATGGGCAGACCAATGAATATGTAAAGTGTTTAGTAATGAAGTGATGAGAGTTAGTCTAGCAAAAATAGAGAGGAATATGTTTTGCCATACATTTATCATGATTGAATGAAATATAAAAATTTGGGCTTGACTGTTGTAATTAGGACTCCTAGGTCTTTGAATGGAGGGGAATGCAAACACAAATTCAGCAATGTTGTTGATTTCTGACATTTGAAAAGATATACAAACTGCTCTTTTCAGCATTGAATTTGAGTCAAAACCATTCTGAAAATGCTAAAGGATCTTCTTGTAACGTCCCAATATCCCATGTTAGGGGCTAGGACCTCGAAATAGTGTATACTGAGAAATTAGAAGTGCATTTCATGCATCATGTGGTATATTTAAATATGTGAATTGTGTTGATATTCTTGAAATAATTGTACATGCATTCATTGACATTTTCCGGGTATAATTGATTTATAAATGCGATTAAAATGTGAATTGTGGATTATTTGTGTTGCAAATTTATTTGTAGAGTATTATGATTTTTTGAAATTTTTGGTGAATTTTAGAGAATTTC
>JANIIA010000008.1:43940922-43963466 GCA_027478495.1 Erythroxylum alaternifolium
GTATTTTAACTTAGTACTCAATGGTATGATGAGACTTGGAGATATGTTATGGAAGAAGCCAGAACCTGTGCTGGAAGGTTCAAATGATGATAAGTGAAAGTGGTTAAAGGTAAATATACATGTTATATCCTCATTATTAATTTTTAAGGATATGTGTAAAACGTGTAATATTTATTTTCTTTGTTTCAACGTTGTTTAGGTGCATTGGATGGAACTCACATTAAGTTGAGAGTTCCTTCTATTGACAAAGCTAGATACCGGAATAGGAAAGGGGAGATTACAACAAATGTGTTAGGTGTTTGCTCACAAGACAAGTATTTCATGTATGTTCTGCCTAGGTGGGAAGGATCTGCAGCAGATGGACGTGTTCTTCGTGATGCCATTAGTAGGAGGAATGGATTGAGAGTTCTACAAGGTCATTATTACTTGGTTGATGCTGGGTACACCAATTGTGAAGGATTTCTTGCACCATACAGAGGACAAAGATTTCATTTAAGTGAATGGAGAGATAGACGACATCCTAGAAATGCACGAGAGTACTTTAACATGAGACACTCTTCTGCAAGAAATGTAATTGAGAGGTGCTTTGGAGTTTTGAAGTTAAGATGGGCTATTCTAAAAAGCCCATTGTTTTATCCCATTCAAACATATAACCGAGTAATAATTGCTTGTTGCTTATTGTACAACTTAATTCGACAAGAAGGTATAGATTCTCTAAAAGATGAAGTTGAAGAAATGGAAGTTCATGTGGGCGGGGTGGAGAACCCTCCAATTCTAAACATAGATGCGTCTGATGAATGGGCTGCCCTTAGGGACAATCTTGCCAATGAATGTTCAATGCTTTTACTGCTAATAAAACAGCTACATAAAAGAATTACTTAATTTGGAAGTTGTTGCTTTTTTTAGTTTGTGACTCTTTTCCATGTGTAATGTTGTAACTTTATCTATGGCATGTGTGCTATTGTAACTTTATCTATGCCTTTTGTACTATTGTAACTTTATCTATGCTGTAATTTAGTTTATGACTCTTTACCATGTGTATTATTGCTACTTTATGGTATGAAGCTTCTTGGTTGCATTAATTTTATGTGAGGTTCTAACGTATTTTAAATGTTATAGTTGACTAAACATGTCAGAAAAATCAGGAAAGTCAGAAAAATCAGGAAAGTCAAATAAGCATGTGTGGACACCTGAGGAGGATGAGCTACCAATCCAATGCATGATGATGCTACATGATAACGGTGAACTTGTTTCTGAAAATGGTCTTAGGCCTCGTGTCTTTAATCAATTACAGGATATGCTTTATGGTCTTATACCTGGATGTAGTTTAAAGGCCCATCCTCACATCCAATCTAGGATTAAGAAGTTTAAAACTAACTCTGGTGTGGTTTCTGATCTTCTAAAATTATCTGGTTTTGGTTGGGACAGCGAGAAGAAATGTGTGACAGCTCCAAAGGTACTATGGGGAACAGCGAGAAGAAATGTGTGATAGCTCCAAAGGTAGTATGGGATGAGCTTATCAAGGTAAATCTAATTACTTATCATGTATGGATATCTGGTTTTGATTAGCTGTAAAAAAAATGGTTGGAAAATTTACTTATCTGGTTTTGCATTGTCATTTTTATGTCTATTATATTTGATTTCATGGAAATAGGTGAACAAGGATGTTGCTAGGTTTAGGAATAAGTCCTTCCCTCATTATGAAGAGCTTCATGATATCTACAGGAAGGACAGGGCAACTGGGAAGGATGCTCAAGCTTGTGAAGATGTAATTGAAGAGATAAAAGATCAGAATGGTGTAGACAATTCAATATTTGAGTCTAATCTTGAGGTTGACATGGATATCTCTCATGGAAATATTCCACCACCAAATAACAGTCCATTAGAAACTGAAACTGATAACTCTCCGTCTGAGGCAAGTTCTGGGTTGAAAAAGTGCAAGCACAAAAGCATTGATCGTGACGACGTGCTTATCCTTGGAATGGAGAAATTTGCTAATTCATTGGCTGAAGGTTTTAAGGAAGCAAGTGAGCGATTGGGAATGCATATTGACAGGTTGATCGTGAGAAGCGCCTGGATGGGATGAAGGAGTCACTCTATAGTGAGCTTTCGAATGTTGAAGGACTTTCTCATCAAGAGCATCTTTCGGCCTATGTTAAGATGATTTGTAATGAGAGCATACTAATTGGATTCTATGCCATGCCTCAAGATGCAAAAGTAGATTTGGTCCGCCAAATAAATGCATAGGCTATGATGGATCTTTTTTTTGGGATATTCCTTATTTTGATGGATCTGGCTGACATGGATATTCCTTCTTTAACAGATATTTTGTTTCAGACCTTCCTCATTTTGATGGATCTTTTGTTTTAAGATATTCGGTGGTTTGATAGATATTTTGTTTCAGATCCTGCTTGTTTTGGTGAATATTTTATTTTATATATTACATTGTTTGATGGGTATTTTGTTTAAAATATTCTTTATTTTGATGGGTATTTTGTTTTACATGTTTCTTATAGTGATGAATATAATTTCTTCTCCATATTGATGGATATCTTGTTCAAGATATTTCTTGTTTTATATATTTTGTTTTATTTTGATAGATATCTTGTGGTATTTTGTTTGATTTTAATATATTAAGATATTCCTTTATTATATCTTTAATGTATTAAGATATTCCTTGTATTATATCTTTTCTTTTCCAATGATCCTATATAATAGGCAAAAAAGATAATGGACTATTGAAAGATATTGTATATTTTGATGGGTGTTTAATAATGGCTGAATTTGATTGCCTTTTGCCACACGGTATTTAAGGGGGGAAATGAGATACAAGATGAGCTGTAATTGCATGTTATTTGCTTTAATACGATTTTAACACCACGTTAAAAGGAAGAAAAAAAGAACCCACTATTATTCTTTTTGTCTTATGCATTGGTGTAAAAAAGCTTCTTAGCAAACCAAATGGGACTTGGGTCTTGTTTTGTGCTAGAAAAATTAGTATGAAATTCATGGTCTCAAGGTAAAACTTAGCCAAACCATCATTTGAGATAGGAAAAAATTCCTAATCAAGAAAAAACTTAGCTAAACCATCGTTTGAGATAGGAAAAAAATCCTAATCAAGAAGGAAGAAACTTTAATATGAGGCAATTGAAAGTACATCATGACTTAAAACAATTCTTATTAAACAATATCTGACCAGTAAGCAAAACCCCAAAAACATACAATATCATGTTCAACATAGCCCCAACAATGACTTTTCTCAACAACCAAACCAGGAGGTTTAAAACTCCTCAGCTACAATGATCAACAAACATAGATGACATATGAACAATATCATATAAACCCCAGAAACATACAATATCATGTGCAACATAGCCCCGACAATGACTTTTCTCAACGACCAAACTAGGAGGTTTAGAACTCCTCAACTATAATGATCAACAAACATAGATGACATATGAACAATATCATATAACAAGCATAACCCCAGAAATTTTAAATACTTAAACAATTCTCAGTGAAAGTAACAACTCTCCATCTTTATTTTCTTCTTACTACTCTTGTTTTCTTCTTCTCTTCTGCCTTCATCTTCAAACTTACACCAACATACTTGCAACAATAACCTTTAAAAAACCAGAAACATTAATATATGAATCATCAATAAAAAAACTGTTTATAATTTCAAAATAAAATTATAGCAATGAAATAAATGCATACCAGCAACCAAGAAATGAAGAAAGGTAATTCATTTTAAAAACTAGTTTTTATAAGTGAACCCAAACATACAATAAAATACTCCAAATTTAAAGAACCAAGTAGGAATCTATCGATTTCAATTGTTACTCCAAATTCGATCCCAATGAATTGACAACACTGCGTTAATGCTTACATATAGCATTGATGTGACAATTTTGATGCAGGTTATCTAGTGCTGCTTACTTGATATATGTAGTAAATAGTGTCTGATGAACTTTCCAATTGTGAGATTGTGTAATTTAGAGGGGATTTGTAATAAGCACTAATCAAGAAATGTCTCAAAGCAACTGGATGATACCGCTCAGTGATCTACAAAAACAGAGGAAAAAACAATTGCAAGATGTCTTTAGGAATATTCTTACACGTAGGTGCTCCTCAGAATATAAACAAGACAATAATTAACTATTATTTACCTGGCGAATATTAAAGAAGTTGCCCAAGGATTTTGACATTTTCTCATTGTTATTAGTGACGTGATCATTATACATCCAATAATTGATTCTGCTCTCTTGGCATACGGCACAGCTTTGGGCAATCTCATTCTCATGATGCGGAAAAATCAAATTGATTCCACCACCATGAATATCAAAACTGGAAGTCAAATAATGAGAGCTCATTGCGCTGCATCATAAGATATTCTAAGTCCCAACTTGGCTCACCAGGCTTAGAAGACTACAATGACTACTTATTAGAACAGGGAGGAGATCTGGAAAGACCTGTCTTATAGGGAGGAGATCTGGAAAGACGGAGAGCCAACATCATTTGAGAGTGGGTCAGAGGCCGATGTGCAGAGCGGGAGGGGAGACGATGCGAAAGGGAGAGATTCAGTGTGAGTTTTTTTTGTTTTAAAATATTTGGAAGGGGCATTATTGTCTTTCCATAATTTCTATCTGATTTTAAATTAAAATTAATGAAAACAATCCCTACAAATATTACCTCTTAACAAACATAATTTTAAAGTCCTAATTCCACTCCCATTACCAATCTCAATCCCTTCAATTCTAGTGCTACGTACCAAACGTGGCCTATGTTTCCTTTTAGATACATATCTTTCGTCCTCATTAGCTTACCATCACGTCTTTTACATATCGTTATTCTTTAAGTATTGGATTAAATATATTGAGATTCTTTATGGTTCAATTTTTTTATATTCTTTTCAAGATTATCACTCACTTTATTATCATGACAATATTATTAAGTTATGACACAACCTCTTTATTGTATCCTATTTAGTTTCATTTATTTTTATTTA
This sequence comes from Erythroxylum alaternifolium, assembly GCA_027478495.1. Lineage (NCBI taxonomy): Eukaryota > Viridiplantae > Streptophyta > Magnoliopsida > Malpighiales > Erythroxylaceae > Erythroxylum > Erythroxylum alaternifolium. Next base: position 43,945,931 of record JANIIA010000008.1, read on the forward strand.
AAACGTGTAATATTAAAATTTTAAAGTTTTAATATGATATTGTTTTAGAATTATTAATAAATGAAAAATTAAAAATATGATCGAAAGAGAGGAGAGCAGTTAAACAATACTAAGTGAGGGTAAGTTAGTGATCGTTTTCAAAATATGAAAATTGAAATGAAAAAAAAGGTCAAACTACAAAGATATAATGTACTCAAAGTAATTACTTCATATTGGGATGACAATATGTTGGGTCTATCTTTATTTTTGTGGTCTAAACTTGAACCAATTAGACTTGAGCCAAGAGTAAAATATTGTTATTTTTTCAAACTAGCTTAATTCGTTTGAGTCAAATCAATTCATTCAATTATGGTCAAATATAATTTGATCCATTGACTTCGAGTTGAATCGAACTCTTTTTACTAATCTTAATTATGTGTTTAAAAGCATATATAACAATGCTACTTATAGAAAATGCAAAGCATAAAACTAAGAACTAAATAATATTTAAAACTTAATGATAAACATACGATTTCCTAGTTTTTATCATTGACAAAAATACTAAATATTTACAATTGCAAAATCAATATGATTTCAAACACATCAAGGAAGAGATCCTACTTCCAATTCCTATGCCTAACACTTTCCCTTAAGCTAGTTTGAATATATATTCTATGATCAACTTATTGATTATGTAGTCAAGCTATTTCTTGTGTAGACCTTTGTGAGAATATCAATTACTTGTTCCACATTAGGTATATAAACCATATATATCAATCCCTTCTCAAGTTTTTTGATAAAGTACTTGTCAACTTTCACATGTTTAATTCTGTCATGAAAAACAAGATAATGAGCTACCTTGTTGTCACATTATACTTCACTGGTGATATACTTTTAAGTTTTAAATATTCAAATATTTTCTTAATCCACAGAGCTTTTCACAAATTTTGTGAGCCAAATATCTAAATTTTACTTTAACATCACATCTAGCTACTATATATTGTTTTATACTCCTCCAAGTCATCAAATTTCCTTTAACAAAGACATAATAACCTCAAGTAGCTTTCAATTCATGATGCTTCCAACTCAATTTGCATATGTATATATTACTATTTAAAGTTGTCTTTGTTTCTAAATAAGAGATCTTCACTGTGAGTTTCCTTTAAATACCTTATTTTCATGAATGCTACTTTGAACTATTCTTTTTCTAGTGAATGCATGAATTCAATAACTTTATAGTCAAATGTTATGTTTGGACATGTATGAGATAAGTAGATCAACTTTCTAACCATCTTTTGAAATTATCCTTATTTATCACATCTTTTTTTATATGTTGAAGGTTCATATTAGGCTCAATTGGTATTTCAACAACTTTGCATCCTAGCAGACCTGTTTCATAAAGCACTCGAGTGTAACTTGCATTAAGTGACAAAGATACCCTCCTTGGATCTAATAAACTCCATTTTAATAAAATATTATTTTAGTATTTTGAGATATTTTCTCTCCAAATATGTGACAAGCTTTTCTTTAAACCTTTTAATTTTGTGTTTTATCAGTTGCTAAGTTAAAATCATCTATATAAATAATTGAGGTAGCTAGTTTTCCTTTTTTTAAGAGTGTGTTTGTTTAGTCGGTATGAAAAAAAAAGAATGGGTATGAAATTATTGAGTTTAGTAAGGGACTATGATTATAGAGTCATTATTTTGATTACCCATTTTTGGGTAATACCCCATTCCTTTCCTAATCTAGAGGAATGAGTATCATTATTTTGAAAGGGTGTGCTTGTTAGAATTAATTAAAATATAACTAATTAATTAATTACAATATAATTAATTAAAATATTATTAATAGTTAATTAACTACATTATAATTAACTAAAATATAATGCATTCATTAATTAAAATATTGTAATTATTAATTAATTAAAATATAATTAATCAATTAAAATATAATTAATTACAATATTTAAATTAATCAACATATTGTAATTAATTAATTAAAATATAATAAAATTTTATTTCTCAATATTTTTTACAAATTAACCATTGTTAATAGTAATGGTAATCATTCATTCCTCTTAACCAACCATCATAATTATAATGATAATATCCATTCTCATTCCTCACTATATTCATTCTCATTTCTATTATCATTCTCCCATACAAACCAACCGCCCCCTAAGCGTTTATAGAACATCATATGATCTATTTGACTTTGACTATATCCATATTTTTTGGAACACCTCCAAAGCATTCAACCATGCATTTGAGGATTGTTTCAAACCATACAAAGAATTTAGGACCATAAATCGGAACAAGTTAAATATATGGAAGCATAATTTGGTCGAGGAGGGGGAAACAACTCCTACTCAAACATATATAACCTTAGGTGTAAAAATCACTCAAACTTCTCTTGGTCGAACAATGCAGAAGGTTATTTCCAACCTCAAAGACCACCTGTTTTTCAACAGGAGAAACCAAAATCAATGGACTCTAAGCTAGATAAAATTTTAGAAAAGATTGGGAGCATGAAAGATGCTCAGAAGAGGTTAGAAGGAAAATCTGAGTAAGTAACAAAGAACTATGCCTGCTCCATACACAACTTGGAAGTCCAAATAAGTCAATTAGCTAATGCGTTGTCCACACAAAGTGTGGAACCCTTCTTAACAACACTGAGACGAATCCAAAGGAAAGGATAATGGTACTCACGTAAGCTACTGAAGAAAAGCCTAATCAAGTTGAAGATGATGGGGAAGAACTAATGAAATTTCCCTGCAGGTTAAATATAACCTGACTGGAATCAAGAAATATCAACATTCGACCTATTTGTCCAATGAGCAAATCAAAGGAAGTTGAAACGAATAAAGTTTAGGATACAATAGAACAATTAAAAGCACGATTCGCTCTGACAGAATCTATAAAAGGGAAGTTGGAGAATGAATTGCTAAGCACAAAGAACTCCAGTGAAATGATAACACCACCATAAAAGAAAGATGATCGAGGAGATTTCTACATCCCATGCATTATTGGTAGTGTCATAACAGATAAGGCATTTGCGGATCTAGGAGCTAGCATAAGTATGATGCCTTATACATTGTATAAGAAGATAGAGTTATACGAAATAACACCCACTCGGATGCATGTTCAAACGGTCGATAGATTAGTCCACCATCCAAGAGGTGGGGTTAAGGATGTTTTGGTTATAGTAGATAAGTTCACCTTCCCCACATATTTTGTAATCTTGGATATAGAAGAAGATGTGGAAACACCTATTATTCTAAAGAGATCATTTTTATCCACCGTTAGGTCTATTATAGACATTGACGGGGATGGATTGATTTTGAAAGTGGGGGATGACTAAGTGTCGTTTAAAGTGTCTAAGATTAAAAGCATTTCTCTCAAATATGTTGACATTATAAAAAGCAATGAATTTTGTAAAGAAGTTGGGCAAGGTTATCTTTGTAAGAACTTATTAGAGCAATCTCCAATTTGGCAAAAGACTCGGAAAAAGAAAAAAATGAAAAAGAAAGGTGATAAGAAGCATAGTCCAGTTGAAATTTATGAAAGTTCTAATGGCGCTACCATCATATGACCCGTTCGAACCACCATGAGCCAACAAAAAACGTCGAGCTAGCAATGATAAACAAAGTGTTGCATGGGAGACAACCCATGATTTTCAATTCTTAGTTGTTTATCTTTTGTATTAAAGCAGGTTTCTAATTTTGTTTGTGTGTGCTTTTAAATTGAGTGAACATCTAGAAGAGATCAAGCATGAGTAAGACTTGGGAATTCTTATTTTGCTCTTTTTCAATATTAATGAGAATGGTTTGGTAAAGAAAACAATGAGATGGTAATGCAGCGGGGCAGATGAGGAATGCTCAAATTTATTTGAGTTTTCTTCCAATTTTGCCCCTCCTAATATGTTTATCTACACTCAGCCTCATTTTTTCTACACATTTTATTCTCTCACACTCTCTCTAAACTCAAGAAGCCAATTCCTTTCACTTCTCTCTACCACCAGCTTGAATTCTTTATTTCTCTCTCTATTCCTCACACCTCTCATTTCAGTGGGACCGTGTATTAAGCAAACGGTCAAGTGAACTCAATCGAAGGGTAAAGTCTAAGTATCAGGTCGTAGACAAAGAAATAGGGCGGTGGATTACCGAGCACCTTTGTCGATCTTCTCGGATGAGGGAGGTAATTGATTTCACACCTTTAGTTTAAGAAAAATTGTTGTGCCTAGATACTTAGATTTTGAGACATTAGAAACAATTGGTTTGAGAGAGTGAGTTGAAATTTAGGAGGAAGGATTCACTTGGACAAATTCATGCATTTTAATTATGTCATATACGAAGAACTTACCCTAAAATTCTTCACCTCCCTCTGATATGAGCTCAGTAACCCTAAGTATCTTTGGTTTCGATTATGGGGTCAGCCGTATGAGTTAAATTATGAGAAATTATGTGCAATCGATGGATTCCCTGAATCAAGCATAATAGACCAGTACGATGACTTTTGTACTACACACTATTAGACTGAATTGACTGAGTTGGAGAAATTTGACACTAAAAATGCCTACAATAATGTAATTCGTAGTCCTGAACATTTGTTGTTACACAAGTTTATGTGTCAAATCATGTTTGACATGTTTGACAAAATCAAAAGTAACAAGTGTTCAACGAAGGAGCTCATGTTGTGGTGGATGGACCATAGCTTCCAAATTTGCACCTCCACCCATATTTTTAACTATATTATTGCTACTCCAAAAAAGAGAAGCAATAATCTGGGCATGGGGTATTTAGTTACAACTATTGCGGAGTATTATGGCATCAATTGTGATGGACTAATTGTACATCTTCTTGAGTTTCTTAACAGTCGTCATCTAACAAGAGCTGAGATCTTAAAGTCCCACGATATAAAACTTTGAGACATCGGCACAAAATCTCATGTTAAGACCAGGAAGGCCAGTTCGAGCTCGATGCCACCATAAGATGAGGAGGAGTCAACCAATGAGGAATATGATGAGGAAGAGGCAGCTGGATGTGAAAAGGTGCTCGCCATCATGGAGACTATCAAGGTTGTTTCAGAAAACTCCAAGGTGTTAAAGGAGATAGCTAGGGAATAAAGATGCCAATACTGAGACATTCGAGGCATCTAAAAGTACTTCATTGCTCAAGGCATGGAGATTCCACCTCCAACACCACCACCATTGCCACCTTAATTGCCATGATGGGTTATTATGCTCTAACCTTTATCTTTTTATTTTTGTCTTTATTTTGTTTTTATGTTTTCGTATTACTTTATTTTGATTCCCACCCTGTATTTTTTGTGTCCTTCTCACACTGAGGATAATGTGTTATCCAATTGTGGGAAAGGTTGCATCATGTTCCTTATATGTCTTATTTTGAGTGTGAATTTTGCATATTATATGTTAGTTTTGTTTAGGTTTGCATATGTGACTTATGTGACAATGAGTAGGACTTAATAGAATCGATTTAGCTTTGAATATAGTCTTTTAGGTTGCTAAGATTTATTAGCTTATGAAATTAGTGTTCTAGGTTGTTTTGGTTAAATATGCATGTCAATTAGGATACGATGTTAGTTCATTCACCTTAGGAACTTGACACGTTCATTTATAATTTTAGGTCAATCAAATAAGTAGCATTATTAGTATCTTTTCATGAGAACGATTAGCTAAAGAAATGAGGTAGTTAAGAAAATATAAAATAAAATAGTGTGTGTTTTGTTTAATAAATAACTATTTCGTTGGCTTTTTTTGAAATAAATCAAGTTATGAATAGAGCTAGTAGCTGGTTGAGAATGTGATCTAGTTGAGTAACCAAGGACATTCATCACAAATGTTTGCCTTCGCGTCAAAAGGCTATAATTACATTCCAACCAAGCTGCATAATAAAAACATGGCCTAGTTGAGTAACTGGGGGAGATTCATCATAAAAGTTTACCTTTGTGTCAAAAGGTTAGGCTCATGTCAATTAAAATCAACAAAAATTGCCTGTTATTTAATAAATCCTACCGATCCTTGTGAATTGCTTAAATTTTCATGAAAAGCTACTTAGGTATGTTACAATTTTAATTGACCGAATAATTATCAATGTGTGTTTGCTAGTGATGGGAGTGAATGAATTTGACAATAGGGTCTTGATTGGTGTGCATATTTAGTCTGAAGTGCCTAGACACAGATTTCATAGGTTAATAGATTAGAACAACTTGAAGGATTGAGTTTGTAGTTAAATTTATTTCGTAAAGTTTAACGCCATTGTACCATTATTGCATATGTGTGTGCTGTGGTTTAGTGTATTTGTATCTTGACTATTTTTTTTTACTTAAGGACAAGCAAAAGTTCAAGTGTGGGGATGTGATAGTTTTACGTTGAATGATGTTTTAATAGGCATTTTAGTATGTTTTTAGTTGTTAATTAATTGATTCATGCATATTTAAGTTTAGAATTGTGTTAGTTGGTTAGATATTTGTGTGTTGGTTAGATATTTTTGTTTTGAGTGTTAGGTGGGTTAGAGCATGCTATTAAGCTTTAATTTTGTGTATTTTAGGGGCCTTGATGTATTTGTTAGTATTTGAGAGCAGATATTGAAGAACGGAGGAGATTCAAAGGAGATTCAGAGGAAGCCTGGAAGAAGACCCGGGGCCACAATCTTGACAGAACCATTTTGGGGGAGCCATGATCGTGCCCTATTCTACCACGATCGTGATAGAGAGCATTTTAGTGGGCCATGATCATGGCCTACGCGACAGTAGAAGCGAACCGATTTCTAAAACTCAACTTTATAAGGTTATTTCAGACTTTTGGGGCTCGGGTAAAGCATAAGTTTTTCCTTAAATAGAAAATACTATAAAAGGCAAAGAGAAAGAACCTTAAAGGAGTCTCCATTCTTGCCACTTTTGAAAGAAGCTAAGGAAGAAGAAGCTTGTAGAGAGAGGAGAAGAGAGAAGAAGGGGATATACCTTGGGTGCTTCCATTTCCAATCCTTTCAAGTTGTACTCTTTTCTTTCCATCTCTTATTTCTTCACATGATGTATGAGATAGGATTGATGATGATGAATCTTGAATTAAGGATTTTCTAACTTTTCTTTAGGGATTTGTACTTAATTTAATGTTAATCTAGTTGTTTTTGTGTTAATTTATCTTAGTGTTGTGATTATTTGTTGTAATTGCATGCTTCGGTAATAAATCGAGAGAGTGAATCTAATGTAAAATGATTAGGTTAGTTAATGAGAGTTAAAAGACCTACTAGACCACGCAAATAATCAAATCAGTAATTATACGGAGAGAGATCTCATGTAAGGACCTGGTTGTTTAATAAAATGCTTAAGATCTGATTAGGTTGCGAGCTGATTATTATTTGAGAGATTACATATTTGTTAATGCAACTTAATTATGATTTATTAATTAGAGCTTAGTGATTATAACTTGAGAGAGAGTAATCCACCCTTCGATAGTCTAGAACTGACACCACATTAACACAAAAGCGACTAAGTTAGCATTAATGATAGGATAAATCCCCTCTCCTATAATTTGTTAATCTTCCTTGGTTGAATTTCAATTGTCAATTGGTGGTGAGCACTTTTGACTTCTTGTATGTTAACTTTACAATTTAAATTTCAATCAATCCATATTCACGAATTTACTTTTCTGTTTAGTTTTTATTTTTATTTTAATAATCCTTTTAGGAATTAGATAATTGAGAACTAGATTAGTTCACAACTCATCCAGGGATCGACACCTCATATACTACATTCATGACCTGTGCACTTACGGTATATTGAGAGTTAAAAATTTGCAAAACTTGTCGCCCAATTCGATCAACAGTAGATAAGTGAATTTAATTTGTGTTATGAATTTTGAGAATAGATATTTTATAAGCATCATGAAATTCCTTGTGTAAAATGCATACGAATGAAGTAATTATGAATTCTTTTAGGCATTTCATTTACTAAAAAAAGATTAAAAATATAAATAAATGAGCATAAATAATTTCATATTGTTGGTTTCAAACCAATAAAAAAGTATAGGTTAAAGAGTGGTGCTAGTAGTCATTTAAGATAGTGACTTGGTTAAGTAAATGGGAGTATTTATAACAAAATATTATTCTCATGTTTAAAGGCTAAATGACTTTTCAAACAAGTTCCTAATACTCTTAATTTTTTTAATTTTATGTCTTGTTAATAAGGGATTTGAATATGTTCGAAAGTTGAAACATTTTATCTTCTATATATAAAGGATTGAATTCTATGATTTGGATTGAAGTTTAAACGATCATTAAGTGAATTGAATTAACTTATGAATTGGTATAAGTTATTGGTTGTTTAACATTTCAATGACTATTATGATTAGATGAGTAATGGAGAATCTTAATTGGTATTTTAATTTGTTGACTTCTTTTAAAAATATTTTCTATTTAAGATAGAATGATGAAATTGGTTCGCTTGAGGACAAGCAAAAGGAGTTTGATTTATAGTAAATATACATTACCTTAGCCTAATTTTTATAGCATTATACATATATTTTAGAGACTTTTAAAGGATCTGATATTCAAAATTGAGATATATTTTATTCTAGGTTTTCTTTTTACCTCTTCAAGCAAAAGGAACAAATATGTAGAAGAATTGGGCCAATTTGGAGTAATTTTAGAAGAAATGAAGAAGAACCCTAGAACATAACACCTACATGCCACTGTGTTAAGGTTATGTTCTAAGGTGGAATCCTTTGTCACCCTATATACCTTTGTGTTCCACCCTTGATAAGTAACACTACCCAAAAAAGTTAAAAAATATGGAAAAGACAACACGATTGGAACTCGGTCTTATATTAGGGTCGTGTTACTTATTAAAGTAAGATTTTGAATTATTATAGGGAGGCAAGTAGGAGAATAAAGATCATTTTTGGCCATAAAAGAATTAATGAAAAGTCACTTGAATATACTCTATAGTAGTTATTGATCAAGAAAAAAGTCGACCTTGGAAGAAAAGTAAGAACTCAACAAAATTCACCAAACATTAAAGGTTAAATATTCTTGACAATAATTTATTATTCTTACTTTCTTTCTTGTTTGATGTTACTATTTCTTATGAACTAATTGGGATATAGATTTAGGTAGATGGACTCTACAATATGATGTGTTGAATTGTTGGATCTTTTGATTTAACGAATATCTAGTTTCCTTGATATTTTCCATGCTCTATTTGATGAATTGAATGAACGAAAGTTGAAGATTCACTTATTTGATTCATGCATTCACATTTACGAGATGAAATGTATGGTTAGGTTATAACGTATATAAAGGTGGTTGAGTATGAGTTACTCGATAGATAATTGCGAGATCTTCTTAGGTTAGGGTAAAACCTATCATAAGAATTCACAAAACAAATTAATGCATTCTTAGGTTGTCTTAGTTAGAAAGAGCTTTCAATTGAGAGAAAGCATTATCTAAATTAGAAATTCTTACTGGTCCAAGAATTAAAAGTGTTGATTAAATCAAGGTGAAGTTGAACATAGTAAAGTCCTAAGAGAGATCTTACTTAATCTGGTTTATTTACATATTGTTTTATTCTTAATTATAGCTTTGCTTTGGCATTCTGAGTGTTTATTTTATTTTCTTTTCATCCAATCATAATCGAAAGCCTGTATAATTAAGTTTGCGAATAGTCAGTAGTTAACCCCTATTCTTTGTAAAATCGACTCGTACTTGTTAGTGTTAACTACAACTGTACTATGTGTTTACGATGGTAGTCTATATCCATACTCGTGTGTAATGACCGTGGATCCTTCTGTATCTCCAAAGAGTTAGGCATGACCTGAAATATGCTCGTAGGTGTAAATTGTAGATCTTTTTATAACTTTGTGAATTAATATATAGTTTGAGACATGTCTACATATATAAATTATGATATGTCTTAATTTTTAAAGATAAAAATGGTTTAGACCACACCGTCTTGGAGACCTTATCTAACAAAGATAAATGTTTTGCTTTCAAAATATTTTACATAGCTCCAATTCATGTGATTGTCCGAAGCATACATACAACATATCCTTTATTTCATACTAATTATTCTTGCATCACCTTGTTTACACTTGTTTATGATATATTCATAACTGTATTTTCAACAAATGAAGCTTCATTCCTTTTACCAAGAATGATATTTCAACAATTTCTTCTCTTTTAAATTTAGCAAGGACTTCACTAATAATTTCTTCTCTTTTAACTTTAGCAAAGACTTCACTAATAAGAGGAAGTAGTTGAAAACCTTTTATCGTCCCTCTTTACAAATTTAATATGAAAACTAGTCAAAAATCTATAGATTCGGTGATCCTCCATCATCTTTTAATAGTGATTACAATTCCCAACTAATTTCCACCTATAATCCTTAGACAAATCTAAATCTAGTTCTTGTCATAACTTTTTCAATGAATTGAAGTATTTGGTGACATTATCTTCTTGATAAATTTTACCTCGTTTAACTGTCAATTCATATATTTGAGATTAACTTTCAAATTTTGAATATATGTAAGTGACATTATCCTAAAGTTCTCTAGATGTTGGATTACAGATATAGTTGGAGCTTATATGCTTCTCCATTAAATTTAGTAGCCACATTGGAGTTTTCAACATCCTTAGTATAAGTGAGGTCTTCTTTTGATGGACCCTTTTCTTCTTCAGGTAAGTTTTACAATTTGTTTTCCACTATAATCTGAAGAAAGGGAAGAAAATAAGTTTTTGTATAGAAATTAAAATGAGAATTTCTTTGTTGCAAGAAATATAATCACAATAAAAATATACTTAAATAAAATGCTTCAAGAAAAAATGAAAATAACTTTGTAAAAAAAACTAACTGAAATTATTTAAAATGTCATAATCATAGTATATTATCAATTTCTAAAATAATTTTTTAAAGAGTTTTATATAATAAAAGTACACTCACTTTATCTTTTTCGGTACCAATTTTACAACAAAGTTTCTATAAATGACATGTTATCTTGTTTTAACTTATGCACAATGTTAACAAAGTAAAAATCAAATAAATAAAGTTCATCATAATTTTGTTACAATATTCATCCTCTGTTATTCCTTTCAAAAATGGCAAATCAGTCTAGCTCAGACTTGACCCGAAGTTAACAAGTCCGATCCTAGTTGACTAGGCCATGGGCAGAGATTCTTGGCCCGACTAAGAGTGACAAAACGAGATTGTTTTGTCAAAAAGCAAGTCATTTTTTGAATTTTTATAAAAAATAAGAAATCAACACAGGCTGGCCAGTCCCCAGTTGGGCCTAGCCACAGGTCGACAATCCTAATCAGGTTAGGCCATGGTCCGTCCCATTGCCATCCTTAATTCCCTTTTTATATTATACTTCTAAAAAGATTTTACTAAACAGAAAATTTTAATAATAATAATTTTATCAAATCATGCATATATTTGAGAGTAATTTAAAAAATTAGGATTATGGGTGTAATATTTTTATATCTTATATGATCCTATGATAAATTAAAAATATGTTTTTATTTAATTTGCTTGATAGATATATTATTATTGAAACTAAATCTAAATGAAACTTAAAATCAAATATCTATTTAATAGTTCTATAATCAAAGTTATGAATATCGTATCTATACTAGTACCCGATTTTGTTATGATATAGTACTGTATTGATACTAGTCAATATTAAAAAATTAGGATCATGAGTGTAATATTTTTATATCTTAATAATTATATGATCCTAAGTTAAAACTAATAATATGTATTTATTTAATTTGACTGATAGATATATTATTATAAAAACTAAATCTAAATGAAACTTAAAATCAAATATCTATTTAATAGTTCTAGAATCAAAGTTATGAATAACGTATCGATACAAGTACCAGATTTGGTTCTGATATAGTACTGTATTGATACTGGTCAATATCAAATACTGTTTTGGGTAATTTTTAAAATTTGTATGTAGTTCTTGAATTTTTTTGAAAATGTAACATAGTGTCTCAATATATTATACTATATAATTTATAATTTTACATCAACTCTATCTCTAGAAGTTATAATAATAGAAATTTGAAATACCAACAATCTACTTATTTTTATTAAAATTACTTTTCAAATATAAATAACAACAACAATTAATATAAAAAATCATTTAATCATCATACAAATAAAAAATTAAGGACAATAAAAAATATTTAAAATGTAGCAGTTGCATCATATAATAAACAATAATTATATCAAAACATCAAATAAAAAAAATAACAAATATATATGACTCTCTAACTATTATAATTTACAACAAGAGTTCGTGTTGAGAAAACAACCAACTAGAAGTAAAACCTAAAACAAAAATATTTACAATTATATTTATATTGTATGTATAGAATTTAACATATATATATTAAATGAAAGGGAAATTTAAAGAAGAGGAGAAATAAAAGTATGGAACTTCATTCAATCGAACACCTACACAAATTGCATTAACCTTTATTCTCATTTGGTATAAAATCCTCATCATCACCGTCATTCAAATTCATTACATTAAACGACATGTCATACTTTTCCATTTAAGATTATATTCCAAGTCATTATTATCTATTAAATTCGATTTCTCATAAACTCAATCTGCTAAAAAGACCGATATTGTTAAGACAAATTGGATATATAAAACTACTTATTCTATTAAGAGTCCTAGTAAATAAATAACGTTAACTTATTAAGAAGTTACAGGAAATTATATCCAACTCAATAATGATAATAATATACCTTTTTCAAAGTTTTAAATTGTATCGAATAAAGACTAAGTCGTTCAATCTTTTGTGCTCTAATCTATTTCTTTTCTTGAAATGGATTAATTCAAATGTGCTTCGATTTCTTTTACGCCTGTTGCACTCATACATTGACTTAAAATTCGAATTGCAAATCTTTCAAATTCTAGAACACCACTTCGGGATTGGTCCCACCAAATAACTATAAGACAACAAAAGTAATATTATAAACAAAATAAAATGATGATTAATTTTCAACAAGCAATAAAAGTGAAAAAATATACATGAATTAAGTTTGTCTCTTCAACGAATAGCAATTGACGTCCCAAAATAAATCTTCATTTGTCAGCTTAGGACATCTTACATCATCTTATGGGCAACAATTGTTGTAATTGTTAATAGCATTCCACTATTAACTTAAGCTTTCTTTGTAAAACTTAGTAAGAAATAGATATTAGGATTCAAAAATGCCTCATCTGCAAACGATAGAAAGTAAAGTTACCTTTCTCATCTCTTATTAATGACTGAAAGATAAGGTATATACTGATAGGTGTGATTTGTATCATGTTTTAAGGTTTAATTTGTTGTGTATTAAGTGTTAATTTGAGTGTTTAGTGTGTGTTTAGGTTAGAATTGTGTTAGTTTATGTGTTTTTATGGGTTAGTATAAGTCTTTGAGCTTAAGTGTTATATTTTTTAAGATACCTTGACGTGTTTGTTAGTATTTCAGGGCCAACGGTGAAGAACAAAGAATTTTTGGAGACTTTCGGGCCGAAACTACAGGCTACAATCGTGGCACAATAGGCCACAATTGTGACAGAGAGATATGAGCACCATGCCCCAAGCCACGATCATGACACTTTAGCCACGATCGTGGCACTTGAGCCACGCTTGTGATAGAAAAGGGTAGACGCTGGCCATGATCGTGGCATGCAGGGCCACAATCTTGGCTTGCATTGGGTAGACGTGAAAACAAGTGAAAAGATCAAGTTTTGAGGAACTTTTTAGACCGTTTTGACCCCAGATAAACCCTAGGGTTGCCAAGGTATTTAAAGAACATGATGAATACAGAAAAGGAGCTTTTTACATCAGTCAAATTCTGAAAAACCTAGAGAGCTTATCGAGAGACTTGAGGAAGAAATTGAAGGAAGAGAGGCACGAAGAAATAAGAGATTTCCCGCTATTGCTGCCTCCACCAATCTTTTTCACTTGTATTTTCATATTTTATTTCAATTTTATTGATGTATATAATTGGGATAATCGTTGAGAATAGGTTTTGTTGAATATTGATTTATGTCTATACTCAGATTTTTATCTTTGAGATTAATGAAATTTAATTTATTGTGTTTTTATTGAGTTATTGTGATTCAATTTCTATTCTTAATAATGCAGTAACAAATTGAGAGGGTGAATCGAGTGAATATCATTAAATTGTGGTAATGGGAGTTAGGTAGTTTAATAGATTAAGAATTGAATCAAACAAATAAAATTGTGTAACGAGAGATCGTGCATAAGTTTTCGACAGGTTATTGGACAAATTCATATCTAATTTAGGTTTCGGACAAATTAAAAAATTGAGATGTTGCAATTCTATAATCAAATTAGGGTTTATTAATTAAGGTTGAAGATTATAACTCGAGAGAGAGTAATTCACCCTAAGACCATCTAGTAATTCAGCAATTTCATAATCAATTAGGTTTTCATTAAGGTCAGATTTAAACCCCCTTTCCCTCAATTAGTAGTTCCTAGGTTGATTCTTGATTAGGTTGTGCAAATTGCTATCTTGTTTATAATTTTTGAATTTAATTCTTGAGAATGATTGCTTGATTGAATAAGTTTCTACCTTAGTTTGTTATTTTGAATTATTGTGAATTTGAGTTAGGCCTTAGATTTTAGGATTAAATAATTCCTCCTATCATATAGAAACTTGTGATCAAGTTTTTGGCACCGTTATCAGGGAGGCAATTAGTTTAGTTCTTTAGTCTAAGGTTGTCCACTATCTTTTGTTTAAAAAAGATTTGGGGGTAAAGTAGAGACACATCATGACATCTTAGAATGAGAATGAAACATCTGAAGAGTTGAATGCTAAGAAGAGATAAAAAGAACGATCATGGAGGATTTATATTATAGGGAGAAAAGGATGCTTATGGAATTCAATAAGCTCCAATTTAGTTGGAGAAATCATCATCTTTATATGAATCCGTATACTTCGGGATAGCAGAACCACCCAAATTTCTATTGGTCCAACAATGTAAGCACTCAAATGAGACATAAAGACCTATTTGAATTTCAACAAGATGAATCCAGTTCATAGGATTCCAAGCTGGACAAAATCATGGATAAGCTCACGGATATGGAAGAGAACTAGAAGAGATTGGAAGAGAAGTTTAAGCAAGTAGCAGAAGATCATGCCTTTTCTATTTATAATCTAGAGGTTCGAATAGGTCAGCTTTCCAGGGAATTTTGTAAGCAAAATGTGGAAAACTGTCTGCATAGCATGAATGTAAATTCAATAAATCCATGTCAGGCTATCACACTTAGGACTAGGGTAGAGCTAGAAGAACCAACGAGAAATCAAGATAAACCTGACCTTAGACAAAACCAAGAAATCAAAGAAGATGATGAAGAAAATAATGCCAACCATCCCTATTCACCAGTTCTTGATATACCATATGTGAACATCAAAAAATCTTAGGGAGATGTTTAAGAAAAGAACTCTATCTTTTGGATTGATGATGATCAAATGACATTCAACATAAATGATGTAAATAAGAATCTGAAGGTTAGTAGCTCTTTTAGGATAATTGATGTGTTTGAATCTTCTGAAGAACAAGAGGACGAAGAACAGATGACAACAGATATCGAGTTTGAAGAAAGTATGGAAGTCTCTGTTTGAGAAGCGGAGGAAGCGAAGGTGATTAAGGAAGAAAGAAAGCAATTCACCTTCGTACAAGACAAACTATTGGAGTCGATGGAAGATTCAGGGAGTTTTGCTATTCCCTATTTTATTGACAATTCATTTGAAAGGACATTATTGAGCTTAATTGGTTTTCATAATGTTATCAACATTGTCCTTGTTATTATGATGCAATTTGTAACTTACTTACAGGCTACAAAACTGATATTGAACTAAAAGAGTGGAAGCAAGCCGCTCATAATTGATCCCGACTGAGTTTTCAAAGAAGAACATCGAGATATCGATGTTAAAAGAAACGTTGCATGGGAGGCAGCCCATAAAAAATTATTACCTTTAATTGTGTTTTGTTAGATCGTTTGAATTCTGTAGTTAGGATTATTTTGTTTTCGAATAAAATCAAAAACTAATAGGAATTTTGGGACAAGTGGATGACTAAGCAAGCAATTTAAAGAGAGGTGAAAGAGGCCACAAAAGAATTAAAGAGTGAATTTGAAAAGATTGTGAAAAGAACAAAAGAAGAAAAATTAGAAGTAGTGGAAAACTGCTAGGCCACGATCGTGGCCTGTGACTGGACAGGAAAGGGAGGTCACAAGGAAAATTTTTACCATTTTACCCTCCAACCACCTTTATATTCATTTCTAACTTTATTTTTTATTCACTTTCATTTTCACTTTATCTCTCTAGACTTCAAGCCTACAAACACTCTCACATCTCTCTAAAAATTTCAAAGCTCTAAATTTCTTCCAAATTCTCAAGAATTATGTTGTGCATTAAACAATAAGCCAGATGGGAGCAATTGGGACATGGGAGAAGAAGCTGAGCAACAGACTTTAGCACACCCTTCCCGATCTACATAGAGGAGGAAGGTATTCGTTTTCAGTCTTTAAATGCTAAACAAATTGTAGTTCCCAAATATTTTGATTTTGAAACACTCGATATGCTAGAATTGCGTGGGAGGGTAGAAAATTTAGCTGAAAGAATCCAGTCAGCCTAATTTATACGGTTCCAATTTCCTATCTATCAGGAGCTCAAGTTGGAATTTTTCACTTCACTGACTTATGACCCTAGGAACCCCAAGGAATTATGGTTTAGCTTGAGAGTAAAAGCTTATGAATTGAATATAGAAATCATGTGTGATATGTGTGGATTCTCCAAATCCTCCATCATCGATTAGCATGATGATTTTCATCCCTCTCAATATTTGAATGAACTCACTGGAATGGAGCAATTTCATGCTAAGAATGTTCATAACAATATAATAAGATCCCATGAACACTTGTTACTGCACAAATTCACGTGTTAGTTAGTTTTTGACAAAACAGAAACCAACAAATATTCCACAAAGGAACTCTTTATGTTGTGGTGCATGGACCACAACATTCCAATGTACAAATCCACACATGTGTTAAATGCTATTGTTGCGACTCCGCGTAAGAGGAGTAATAATTTAGGAATGAGGTACATAGTGTCTGCCGTTGTTGAATATTATGGCGTGGACCAGAGTGGGTTAACTGTTTACCTCTGTAACATCCCCTCACCTATTGCCATGAATAGGAGTGTAGAAGTGAACAGTGACATATGCATGCATTCATATATGCACATGCATAGTATATAAGTGAATTTTGCACATGAAATGTTAGTACATGCATACATGACATTTTTCCCGGTTTTTGGATTGTGATTAAGTGAGCTAAATAGGAAAAGTGTCTTGAGTGTTTTAGAATGGTAATTGGAGAGGTTCATTAGGAGTTTCCTAATTTTTGAGAATTATAGGAATTTTCCGGGGATTTTCTGGAATTGTTTCCGGACCCGGAAAATTGCTAAGTGACTGATAGGAGTCAATCAGTAGGAAATTTGTGGTCC
>JANIIA010000008.1:43963566-43974712 GCA_027478495.1 Erythroxylum alaternifolium
AGCAAGAAAATGCATTTCCTTAATCTCTCTTTGAGCTCATATGTACTGAAATTTCAGGTCCTAACCCTTAATATGAGCACGGGATGTTACACTATCACACTTAGAAGTAGGAAAGAACTAGAAGAATCAATAGAGAAACAAGCTAAACCACACCTTATATAGGAAGAAGAGAAAAAGGATGAGGAAAACAATAGGGGTGGCTACACAATTTGCAATGGTTAAAGAAAAGCTGAAGAAATTGCAAATTACATTGCCCTTTGTGGAAGCTTGGAAGAGAAGACCCACGTACGCGAAATTTCTCAAAGAATGTTATCAATTAAGCAAATTTGGGATGACAATCAAATGGTACCCATGAAAGAAAGTTACAACTCTTTAATTACCAACCACATTCACTGAAGAGCCGAGAATGGTGCAGCTTCTAACGGGCGGCATTTGTTGATTTGGAAAAGGAACAAGCAACGCTAGTAATGGCTTATGCGTGTTGGTGGCTACAACTTGATTTTAGTATTTGCTTATTTAAGAGCCCATTTGGTTATACTTCGATTAAAATTTTTTATCATAGTTTTTAATTTTTATTTCTATTTCTAGTTTTTAGTAAAAAACAAAAAATTATTTAGTTAAAATTTCTAATATAAAAATTTTAAACAAAAACCTGTTTAGTTACGATTTGTAATAAAAATTAAAACAAAAATATGTTTGAGTTTATCATCAAGTTTCTATTTTTTTAATTATACTTTTATGTTAATTATTTTTATTATGTTTTTAAATTAATTAATTCTAATTATGGTTAGAAATAAAATGTATATATATTTATATAATTAAAGAAATTTGTACATTAATTATATATGATAAAATTCTATAGATTATAAAAATTACGTTAAGTCATTCTAAACAATAAAAGACGTTCATCATATTATAATTCTTCAAAATATAATAGTACTATCATTTACAAAAAGAAACATAAATCTATTAGAACTAATATAATCATTTCACATTTGTCTAGCAATTTCATCTCATTTCCAAGATATACTTCAAAGTTATGCTAGAGTGATATTATACTCTACTTGAGAACTTTCATCCTCATTTTCAATTTCCCTAATTTTTTCTTCATTTTTAGTAAAATTGTCAAATAATTAATCGCTTAGTCCATACATTTTAATATAATTGTGTATAACATAATAAACAATAACGATGTATTTTTATTTCTTTATATCATAACTCGACATGTTTGAAAGTATATAACATCTTGCTTTTAGAATGCTAAAATATCTTTTAATAGCATTTTTTATAAAGAATGCATATAGTTAAATAATTTATGAGGACCTTGAGGTCTTCCTCTTCCTGCATAATCTCATAGATGATATCTCTCACCATAATATGGTGAAAGAAATCCAAACATATTGATATAGCTTGAATCAACCAAACAAAACTTACTTAACATATAAATAACATAATGTTTAAAAAATTATAAAAAATTCATCATAATTACTACATTTATTTAAAATAATATAAAACCTTTTATAGGCATAGGAAATTGATTCGTTGGATTTGTCATAGTTTCTAAAAGAACTCAACAATCATTTATAATACCTTCCTATCCAACAGTTACATATGTAAAAAGTATGTTAAATAAGCAAAAACACATAATATTTTGGGTTGGATAAGTTCTTTTACCCATATATGGTATTTGTTCATTGATTGGAACATATGTATCAATATGTGTACCATCTATTGCTCCTATCAATCCTAAAAAATAAAATTATATTGTTAAAATAATTATTAATAATAAGGATATAATTAAAATAGTAATTAAACATATGAATGTATTTGAAAATATGAAAAGAATTTTGAATTATGTTGAATCTCAGAAGCTAATGACTCTTTTTGCATGACAATTAACTTCCTAAGAGACTTTACGAAAGTACTTTGAAATTGTCTAGGTCAAATGTGGAAAGCCTTCCACATTAACTCTAGTCATCTCACTATGCCCTACAGTCATCAAGAAAATTGTTACTCGTTCATCCATAATCAAATGACTTGTTATCTTTATCTTAAACTTTTAAACTCGTCACATAAGCTCAAGAAGATTATCTTGCTCATTCTTAAGTTTTTGTAAATCCTTGTAGAATTCTCATTTAAAAGTTCTAATATCCAATCATGACCAAATAGAGCAGAAATTCTAATTGGTTCCTTTTGTAAAGGAAAATATTTGTTCTCTTCCCTAGCTAGAGAAATAATGATTACTTTCAACAGTTTATCATCATAATCTGATTTGAAATCTAATAAGGAATTTGTGTATCTATAATACCAACATTAAATAATTAATAAAACATTTATTCAAAAGATCTAATCAAATTTAGGTTTAAAATATTGATACAAAACATATACTTAAAATATTTATACAAAACATAAAAACATTCAGTCAAACTTTCATACAAAACACAAAATTAAAATGTTCAAACTATGGAATTTTTTTTTTATATAGAAGTGTCAAATTAATAAGAATTCAATACAAAATAACATAAAAATATAACTAAAGTAACATAATCCAATCCAGCTTCCTTACATCTTCCATCTCCATAAAAGTATCCCTATAAAGTGGAGAATCATGTAAAGCCTTCACGACTTTTCCATATTGCACCCCCTCAACACCCAATTCATATAAGGGATTCAAACATTCCATCATTGTCTTAAACTCTTGATTAATTGATGAAGCTCTATATCTATTCTCTATAGTGGATGATGTTGTAGTTAGTTTTTTTTTGAAGTAAATCATTCTTCCTTTTTTATTGTCCACCAATTATAACTATGACCTTTTCTACAATATTAGAGTGTGTCTTTTTTACCTTCTTCGTTTTAGGATATTAGTTTCTTTTAGATGGAAAACTTATAACTTGATCTCCTTTTTCATTATATGAGCAATCTTCATAAACATCAATTTTATGTTCCTCTTCTGTACTATTCGATGGAGATTTAGTTGATGGATGTGCATTCAAACCAATTGCTACAGTATCTTTAAAAGTATGACATAAGTCTTAAAACTCTTAACATCCTTTTTTTTTGAAGATGTAAGCCATTTTATGCATCTATAGTGATGAAAAGTAACAATAAGCACAAATATTATATAATATGATATATTAATAAAGCAAAGACATTTTACATTAAATAAATTTTCCTAACATTCATTTGTAGCATTAACTTCACCAGTAAAGGAGTTGTAACTAATTCCTGTTTCTTTAAGTAAGTTCTTGAAATTCTTCAATCTAACTTTTAATCCATTATACTTGTTATTCAATTAAATATCTGTATAATCCTTACAAAATTTTGTTTCAAGACTTAACTTAATATTTTTCTAATCAGATTCGGAAAAGATAGTAGTCGTTCGATTTTCCTTCTACACTTTTTCGACCACCAATGAGATTAAATACATTTATATGGTATCATTACACACACCATCCTTTTAATTTATTTCTACACAATCATTAAAATCATTCATATTGTTCAAAGCTTCCATCGCTAAATGTAATTGCATATAAGAGACATCAATTAAAACAATTTCCATAAAAAATTGAATGTTAAACAAGGTTAAAAAAATCACAAGACAACGATAGAAAATAGTTAAAAATTATCGAAAGTATGGAGCTAGTGTAATCTCCTTCTTGGAAAACCCTAAAGTCTTTGTTGTGAAGTTAATATTTTTAAATTAAGTTATGTGCTTTTCAAATTTCCCTCATGGGAACCTTGGCTTTCTTTTTACAATATCATTTGTTAATGGTTTTACATATTTGTCTGTTGCCTAAAGAAATATCTGAAAAGTCAACCTTCAAATTAGTCATTTTGTTGATGAGGTGGTTACCACTTTGTCTAGTTAACAAGCTTTTGTTAATACTTGCTTGGTTTATTATGGGAAAAAATGGGAAATTTGGGTAAAGAGGCCATTAATGGGCCCTTTGGAGCTTAAGAACATAAAAAGGAAGACCCCTATATTGGACATTGATGCATTAGATAGAAACAGATCTGAAGACATGAAGGTTGTTTTTAGAATTAAGAGGTTTACAGAGGGCAAGTTGAGGTTGTTGATGGTCAAGTTCTAGATGTACATTCAGTTTCCTTGGCTACTAGATACCGCAACAACATCCCTTTATGCCTGAAGTTGATAATAGGCTCTAATTCCTTTGTTCTATTCCAATTATTAAAAAAACAAAATTAAAAAAGAGGATTTAAACATATCAGTTGTTTTTCCTGTTTAAAGGGAAAAGAAAAGGCTTTTAAAAGCTTCTTATGAAATTGTATTAACTAGACAAAAGAGCCATCTTGATTTGGTTATTGATGTGCAAGAAGGTGAATTATTCTCCAAAAATGGCTTCCATAAAGCACCAATTCCAAATGGTTGGAAAGGAAATAGAGGACTCTATGCAGTTGGGTTTAAAAGGAGATGGCTCTCTGATTCCCCTTCTAACATTAAGAAAAATGCATCCCAAATAAGTTTGACTGTGATGTTATACTTTAACCTACTATTTCTAAAACTGAAAAAAACCCTTCTAATATAATTATTAAACTTAGTTGCTCTGAGTTACAGGTGAATGATTTTCAATAAGCTTCCTATAATTAAATAGAGTAATTAATTATTTAAAATTGAAAATATACAATATATTTACAGGACTTATGAACATAATTAATAACCTTGTTTTCTCACATTTATTTGTAGTTTGCAAACTCAATTGATAGTTGAAACATTTTTAACTTGGAACCAGTAGCAGAAGTTGTTAATTGAAAATGATTGGATTTCTCGTAGGACTTTGATTTGCACATATTTAAATGGGGTTTATTGGCCATCACCAGAGTGTTAATCTAGATAGTGCTTATGCAAATGTTGTTTCTAGGAAAAAATTAACTAGAGAAGAAACAAAGTTGAATATGAGATAAGCAGAAGTAATCTAATAATAGTAGCTAACTTTTTCACATAACTCCACTTTCCATTGAACTTTGTATCCTCTCTACGTACCTATAAAATATTGATATCTGCTATTCTTTTCATATGAAATTGACATTAGTCATCCTATTTACCCATATTTATATGTATTTGGAATATTGTTATACCCCTTTCGTTAAACTTATGAAAGGAAAAATAGTCTTTGTCTATTTGTGATCCAAATATTAAACCAAGTATTATTATCTAATGAAATTTTATTAAGATACAACAAACCAAAAATGTAGGAAAATAATAAACTAGAAATACAAAAAAAAACACCTAGAAACATAGAAATGCAAATAAATGATAAACCAGGAAAACCGATAACATAGAAATTTAGAAACTAGAAACGCAGAAACAAGAAAACAAGAAACGTAGAAATCAGAAACACATAAATGTAGAATTGTAAAAATAAAAAAACCAGAAATGTAGAAAAATGCAGGAAAATAATAAACCAAAAAAGCAAAACAACGATAAACCAGGAAAACCAGAGATGCAAAAAAATCAGACATTGATGGAAAACGAGAAACCAGGAAAACTAGAAAAATAACATAATCCAATGAAAAAACTTTCAACATAATCAAAAAAATATCAAATCAGTTTCGAAAACTAACCTGGTGAAAAGCCCAAGCTTAATTTCGCTTTTTGCATGAATGGAAAAGTGGAAAGTTAGCAATTTTTTCAATTTTCAAGAAGAATAACAAGCCTAGAAAAAATATCTTACATTGTGCAGAAAAAATTCACAAGAACAAAGAAGCAAAAAAGAAAATAATTGAGTAAGGGACTTAAGAGAGAAGCGATGAGTAAGTTTCTACAAAATAGTTTTACTATAGGAAATTTATAAGAAGAGAAAGTAGAAACAAAAATCTATTCTGAAATATTAGAAAAACATCTTATTTTTTATTTTGTGAAATTTTTATGGTTTTCCTATTTTTAAAAACAACAAATTGCAATAATCACTTTTTTTCTTTTTTATAAAACCTCAACAAGAAGCAGAAAAAAGAGAGAGAAACAAACAAGATCTAAGATTTTTCTTAAGAAGAAAGAACGTGTTTGGTTATAAGAATACAATATTCTAAAACCAAGAATAGTGAGTGTTTGGACATTTAAGCTTGTGCTATGCTAAGAGTAAGGTATTCCTACTTTGAACAAGGCTTGTTTGAGTATAAGGATAAGCCTATTTTAGTGCTCGAATAAGGCATGGCTAAGTCTGTTATGGTTTTGAAATAAGACATATTTGATTATTGGATTAAAGTAATCCAAATTTGAATATTATTATCCTTTGTTTGGAATAAAGTATTCCAAGACTTATCTTCAAACAAGATTTAAAATTATTTTAAATTTCAAAATTCAATTTCAAAATTAAAGTAATATTTTCTTAATTTGACTAATATTAATGATTATATTGATTCCTTATTAAATTTCATAAAATGTATAATTAAATTAATTATATTTCAATTAGAATGAAATTATTGATCGTTTATGCTCTAAAGCAAATCAATTGGTTGTAGTATTGTATTATACATATTTATATGTATATGATAAAGTCCATGAGAAAAGTATACGTTGCAAATGATATTAAATGAGATTATAATTATAAGATTCATATTGCATGTATGTAGTTTCCTTAAATTGTTTCTAGTCATTATTTTATTAAGATTAGACATTAATAGAGTGTAAAAAAACTAACACATAATGTTTCTTTCTTATGAATGAAGTAGTCGATCTCATATACTAAAGTATGTAAATACTCAAACAAATGTCCAAGTACTTATAAAGAGCATGTTCACTAAACTAATCCTATATGAAAATTCTATTCGAAACATTACTTATATGTCTATGAAAATTCTCATTGTGATGATTATATAAATAATCCTTGGACTTGAGATATCTAAAGTATCTCACATAAGAATTACAATTTTTTTATACTACTTACGACTTATTTTAGTTAAAGGTAGCTAAGTCGGTAATCATTGGATATAACATAAATTATATGGAGGTAGTTGAGTGAATGATATTTGATTCATCACTTTAAAGTAATTACAGAGAATGTTATATTATTTTCTATTAGTATTGATTTGAAAATCCTTGATCAAGGTAGAATGAAACCTTTTAAATAGTTTATAAATGTCCTTAGTAAAATCAATTACTAACGTTGGAAAATAATATGATTGGACTTAAATAAAGCAGATGTTAATTTCATATTTTATGTCTAATCAAAACATTGTATGATGAAATTATTAAATTATACGAAAAAATCATACATGAAAGATTAGTTAAAACCACTTTGACCTTCATAAATATTTGGATAATCATGATGCATTACTAAACGTAAATCTTGATCTATATATAAATTGCTTAATCAAAAAATAAAAATTAAAAGAGTTTAATTTATCTAATATTAAAATTTTAGACTTAAATTTAGTGTTGAGATATAACATTCTGATCGTATATGAACTTACTTTAACCTTGTGGCATCTCTACCCAAAACCCCTAAAATACCCATGTTGCACAATTAGTGCCATAATATATTGCTAAAAATCAGTGTTTTAAAAATAGGACCTAATTGGTCAGTTGGACTGAAATAAGTATGAATCAACTTGATTTTCGGTTCGGTTTCTATTATATAGCCCTGATAACAAAAAACAGGTCAGTTTATAACAAACCAGTTAAAATAATAACTCAGCCATCTTTTTGAACATATGGGACCCACCATCTTTTTTAGGAAGTGGGACCCACCATCTTTTTTGGATGCGGGACTCACCATAAATTTCTTCCTACCCTCTTCTTTAACAAACCGGTTAAATATCTAAACATATGGGACCTACCATTTTTTGGTATGTGGGACCCACCACAAATTTCTTCCTCCCCTGCACTTAGTTTTTGAGTTTTGATACAATGCATTGTTGTAGGAAAGTGACGGGTATATTTCATAAATCTTTTGTATTTTTAATAAATTGTTTTTCAATTCTCACATATTCTAATTAATAAATTATATTTTTAAATTTGATATTCTTTATTTATCTATTTACATTTTAATTTAAAAATTGAAATTATTATTGATAAAAATAAATTACTATTTTGACGCTTTAAATATTAAGTTTATTTAATCTCACTAATAAATTATATTTGTCAAAATTTTGGTTCTTTATTTATTTCTTTATATTTTAATTGAAAATTTTTTAATTATTATTATTAGAAACTAATTATTATTATTAGCATGAATTTGTTTAATAAATTGAATTATTAATTAGTATATATTAGTAATTTTGCATAAGATAATTTAAGAATGTGTTTAAAATAATATTTAAACTATAAATAAGTATGTTTCAAGGGCATTGAAAAAGAAGTTACAATAAAGTTAGAGTCCTTTCTATTAACTTTCTTTAAAAATACTTCATAAAGGTTTCATGCAATATGTTTAAAGAGACCTTTATGAAGTATTTTCTATTGACTTTCTTTAAACATATTTTATGAAAGGTTTCATGTGTTTTTATTTTAATAAAATACTTTATTTTATACTATATTTTTACTTATTCTTATATTTTTCCTTCATATTTATTATATCCCGGTTTAATATCATTCGAACCTTTAAACCTTAAATTTTTTTTTTGATTGGTTCAATGTCTAGTCTGATTTTTAAAACATTGACTAGAATCATGAAACCATGAATACAGGAGGTTTTAGACAGATCCTATATATATAAAAGTATTAAAAATTTTAAAACCTGCAAGATATAAGTTGGAAATGTCAGAGCAAAGATGTGAATTTTGTACTATACCAACCAGTACCAACAGAAAAACAGTACAAAATCTCCTATTTGGGTACTGTTAGGCTCCGTTTCCGGAGTCTAACTCGTGAGTCATGAAAAGTGAGTGTAGCACTCTGAAGGGTTCTTATAACATCCCAAACATCCATAATTGAGCATTTGATAAATGACAATCCATTCTTATGTTCATATCCTCAATTGGCACCCTAAACATATCGCTCAATTTATCTCTTACTTCCATCACCAACTAAGTACATTTGAAGTTCCATTTAAGCCTAAATGTACCATAGATAAGCAATGATAAGACCATAACTAATAAAATGTACATGATCTAGGAAAAAAAGCATAACTTTCACTAGGGATGTCGGATTAAGACCATTTAAGTATGGTTTCGAAGAGAACTTCGATTTCTACAACTTCCGTGAAGACCTCGAAGAGAGATTTTTCCATCTGGAGGGTTGAAAATTTGCACATTTTTATAACTGTCCCGGGAAGGTCCACTTAGCGGACATACGTCCCTTCAAACGGACAGGAACTGAGATGGGACACAAACAAACCTGAGAAGGTTCGTTTAGCAGACATATGTCCCTCCAAAGGAATATGAATTGAGCTAAAACACTGGAATACTTGAGAAGGTCTGCCTAGCGGACATTAAGTCCGTCCAACGGACAATGTCCGTCCATATCCTATCATTCCTACTTCAATTTCCTCATCATTTTCACCTCCAATCCAATTCAAAACATCCACAAAACACATCATACAAGATCATTGATCATAACCAACAAAACAACATTCATACTTAAACACATTCATCCTCAATGGTTGATCATAATCACATAAACATAACATCAACCATGTCAATGCATTCTTCTCTAATTCAGCACACATTCAACTTCCTTTAACACTTCATTTCATCTCTAAAATCATCAAACTAATTCTTCCCCTTTTAAAACATCATAATTCTCATTTTCTATTAACTCAAATTAAGAAAAAGTCTATAAAATGTCTCAACACTTTCCCTATGCAGCATCACTAACTTGTAAAGAGTATGACTCTCAACTCCGATCTCCAAAAATTACATACTTTATATCATTAGAAAGCTAAAAGAATAAACTAAAACTTCCAAGAAGACAACTTTATCTAAATCATCCCAGATTAATACAGTTTTTTCCCTGAAGTCAAACCACAAATTTTATCCCTATGAATGCTTTAAAATGCAATTTACAAACTTTGAGAGTCATGAGCAAACACACAATAATATTTCATTATCATCAAAAGACAAAAGTTTTACAAAGCTTTAATGGGCATTTCAAGACCCAAATGCAACTTTGGTTTCATAATCCAAAAATACAAGATATACATGGACGATTAATACTTGAAATGCGACTAAAGCCTTGAGTTTTCGTAAACTAACTTAAAATACAAAAATAAGCACAATTGGAGTGATGCCTTAACTTTCGATCACTCTCTTGCTCGTCACCTGAAGATGGGGAGGAATGGGGGTGAGCTTAAAAGCTTATGGGTAACAAGTTTATAACCAGTAACAAGCAAAACCATTGTAAAATATCCAATTCCACAGTAAAATGTTTTGCAACCATAAAACATGTATTTCCCAAATTCTCAACCTTGTCAAACACATCATAAACAACATAAGACATATATTCATCAAACTTGTCAACAATCATAAACAACTTAAGCACTGATAATGGTTTGGGTAGTCCATATACATGAGGGGGTTCTTGTGAATCTCCAGTAGACATGAGGGAGTTTTTGTGAATCTCTAGTAAACATGAGGGAGTTCTTGTGAATCTCCGGTAAATATGAGGTAGTCCATGAAGGAGCTGCATGCTACCAGTAGGTAGGTGAGAGAAGCCTTCAACATAGTCAATGTGCACGTGACATAACATGATGGACCACCACAAGCCCACACAAACATGAATTTCATATCTTGTAAACATCTTGCCTAAAAGGCACATTTCGAAAATATGATTTCCATAAGCATGATATTTTTCAAATACAATTTCCATCATTATTTGATAAATTATCATCAAGATTCATGTACCAAACATGTAGCAAATACTTCAATCATTCAAGAAGCAACAAATGCAACATTTATAAAGCAATTAAAATCATTTAAATCTTTTGATCCAAAAAAATATTCATGGCTCTTTAACTCAACTATAAACATGCAACCCACCTGAATTCCTTCCTTAGAAACTTGCTTAAAAATGCCCCTCCTCTTGCTCCTCTTGCTCCTCTTGCCTTAGCTGATTTCCTTCAATATTGGCAAAATTCCAATTCAATAGGAATCCAAATTGAGAACCCAACAAGCACATTCACTAAAAATTGATTCTAGAATACTTAAACCCATGCATTTTCTAAGCTTCATGAACCAAAATCCTTCC